>JAJAQF010000026.1:3913335-4012295 GCA_020510985.1 Pholidichthys leucotaenia | reverse complement strand
TCAAACATGTTTTTTAAAGGCGTCGGCCGGACAAAATTTCAATATCGCTAAATCATATCTTAAATTGTTGTGTGAGACGAGCTAATTTGAACCGCTCATGTTTTGGTGTCAACAAATGTCGCATAAGGTGACAATGCGCTATTGAAGTATGATTTCCTTCAAAGCTGTCTGACTCCAAGCGATCAGCGGCTAAAATGGCCACTGACTGTGTGACGTCAGGTCAGGAAGCGACCAGCAAACACTCGACGGAAATTGCGTGTTGTTTACGTTTTAAAAGCGGCGATAACGGATATTTCTAGGAGTACTTGTGGATTACAAATAGAGTATTTATTACGATTAGGATTTCAGTGATCGAATTAATTATGGTTTGGCGTTGTGTTGTCTACGGGTGCGACGGTATACCGGAGGAGCACGTGGTGAGTGTTTATGAATTTCCCCTGCCTGGGAAAATCAGAACCGCATGGGTGAAATTCGTTCAGAAAACGCGAAAAAATTGGAATTATGTCCGTAAATCACCCAACATATGCAGTAGACATTTCGTTGACAGCGATTTTGAGAATAAGATGCAATTTGAAATGAAATTAGCAAAAAGATTGCTGATAAAAAAATCGGCTGTTCCAACTATATATCCGTTCATTTCAAAGTCCCAATCTCAGACAAGTGTCAGTGACAGTGGCGTGAAAAGCAAGGGTGATCTACCGATGCGATCTGCTGTCAGAATAAGAGAAGTAAACAGGGTAAGTTTTCTTTTTTTAATATTCACTGCCAATATTTACTAAAATTATTTACAAGCAATGAATTTCCTTGTCTTAACAACTTATCAAATATTAGAATTTTAGGGTATTCATACTAATCAAATATGAAATATTCAGTGCTGTATAGGGAGGTGGTTGTGCCTGTTTGCTCAAGTTATATTTCTATATATGTAATCCAATTTGACACCTCTGGAATGAAATTATGTTGATCTACTGTTTTTGCAGATGTTATCCACTGTCACAAAACCTTCAAATACTGTGGATTTTTCTGACCAAGCAGAGGAAGCTGATGATGAGGACTTTTATGTAAATCCACTTTCAGATCCACTAGACCAACATGTCCCACCTACACTAAATACAGCCCAGGCTATACCAGATCCTCTTCTGACAACACCCAATCCAGATCTCAAAGCCGAACCATCACTGCAACCCAAGTACAAAGATGCGAGCACTACATACGATCCACCAGCTCCTGAGAGACTGCAACCTAACACAAAAAACAATTTCACACAAACCAGAAAGTTAATTGTCCGACCAGAGAAAAAACCGGTAAAACGTGAGTATCATTGACTTGAAATCAACAATTTATTTACATTATTGTTCATGTGAACTATCAGAATAACTTGTTAACCCTTATACATTGTTAAAATTATTGATCTCCAGGCTCACACTCTCAGACCGATCCGAAGATCACACAATGGGACACAAGTCATCCGAGCACATGCGATACGTGCCGTAGATCACTGGCAACAACAGGGCCTCGCACATCGACACCAAGGAAAGCAAAGAGGAAGTTTGAGGACGTTGACACGGATGATATTGACTCTGTGTCGTCTTACGCCTCTAACAATGACCCACATGATGTTACATACCATCCAAGTTTTATGGATGTATCAGACCAAAGGTATGATTCAAATTAATGAAACATTTCAAGACATAAAATGAAATATGAATTTTGTAATTTTTTATAATACTAAAGATATATAATACTAAATAATATAATATTAAAATCTATATACACTGTTCGTTTATAACATTTCCGTTTCAACCAAAAGGAGTCCCATAACCACCACGAGGAGGACAAATACATAGTTTACAAAAGTTGCCTCTGGAAATTATTCAGCAATTGTCCTCATGCAGTCATCCATGTGAGGTAACAAGTCACACTAAAGGCTCTCTGTTGGTGATCAAACAACATTGTCCACATTGTGTTGAGGATCGATCCTGGCACAGCCAGCCGATGATCAGGGACATGCCAGCTGGTAACATACAGCTTTCATCCGCCATTCTCTTCACTGGGGCGTCATATGTCAAGGTCCTCAGAGTTCTAAATGCAGCCGGTATCGTTGGAATTTCCACGACCACTTACAAGGAGCTTTCGATTTCTAATTTTTATTAAATTAATTTTATTTCAGAATATGTGGATGATCTGATGAATACTCTTTTCGACAAAACCTTGGTTGATCCAACCCACTTATTGGAGCAGTGGCACTCTGTACAAGCCAGAGTTCCCGCAACATTGAGTGCCAAATTTCAGCGTCCCATCAAAGCTGATGCTGTTGAGCAACATGTATCTAGATTTTCAAAATCAAACATGTAAAAGTAGAATAAATTTCCAATTAGCAATGAAAGTTCAGCTTTCAATTGTTAGGGAAGCAACATATTTTGCTAAGACAAACAAATATAAGCCTAAGATTTTTAGAGAAATGTGCTTTTAAAAATTGAACACGAATTTTACACCATAAAATGGTAGAAAAATTAGTCTAATGTTTATGAGATCCGACTTTGATGAATGCTGAAATATTAGAATTATAAAATTGTCATGCACATTAATAAACTCAATATATGATTTTAAAAAACTTTATTTAAATAACATTGATCACAAATCTAATCTTGGTAGGCAAAATCCCTTGTAGTGATCAGATGGGAATGTTTCTCTGATGAGGCTCACAGCACAGGCAGGCAATATCACCCTCACTTCTTTCCCAAGAAATCCCCAACACCACCGGACCAGTTGCCTGTAGGCTATGAACCTGTATCGCCTGAAAAATATGGGGTTGGCATTGATTATTCCGTTTGCATTGATTATTGAATGTATTGAATGATTTCTTCATAATTGATCTGGAAAATTAAAACACATGAATAAATATTGTTTAAAAACTCACTCGTGTTGACTTGCGTCATGATCACCATATTGCTGTCTGTAGGCCAGATAAGCTGTCTGTAAAACCCAGATGTCAAGACAGACAGAACGGAAACCGGGGTGATCAGTGATACACCTTGATAGGTTATCATCTGTGTATCCACAGCCCATCAGTTCTTCTAGTTTCTCCTTCACCTTCAATACCTCCTGGCAGCACCGAGATTCAGTTGATGTTGGCATAATGTTGCATTTCTCACAAGTGCACCTGTTAAAAAAAATGGTATAATCAGATGCTTATAATAAACTAATGGCTCGTGGGAGTGCTATATAAATTGGTCTATGAAGTTTGATTAGAAAATATTAAAAACATGTAAAAAATTTTGAGCAGAAAGAGAAGTTATAGGAAAACAATAATGAATCACAATAATCATGATCCATGATCCATCAATCTCTTAAGAGAATTATGTAGCTTTTGAGACTAGGATTAACATGATGATGATTAACAACATCTCCTAACAAACTCGTAAAGTAAACATATTATCCCTCACATACATTATCCTTTTATTTCCAATGATAATGTTTCTAAATGTTTCTAATGTTTATAAGTCGCCAAGTAAGGCAGCGAGGGAACAATTGGCAGTTTTATTTTGATAATTAAGTGTGTGACCATGCATATCGCCTAAAAAAAAAATTTCAAAGCATATTTTACCAATATAAATCGGCGAGCCTCTCGTTCTCAATGTGGTCTGCTCCGGTCTCTGTTTCGTCCGCGTCTTCCTCCGCACCCTCGGGCTCGAACAAATACGGCTGAATAACCCCATCAGCACCACCCAAAACTGCTTCATCATCAGATTCTTCAGTTTCAATATCATCACTTATATTGCGGTCGTCATACTCGATAAAATAATCGCTGTCCAAATCACTCACAACAAAGAGGTATACTGGACCTTGTGGAAGAAATTAAAGTGCTGCGCAGCCAGAACGCTGAAAAAGACAAGAGGCTGGCGTATCTGGAAAGCAGATTGGCTGAGATGGACCAGAGCACTCGGGCAAACGACGTGATCATCACGGGGCTCCACATCAAACCCCAATCATACGCGAGAGCAGTGGCCGCAGACAGCAGTGGAAGTCAGCTGGATGAGGAATCCGCTGAGCAACAGGTGACGGCCTTCATGCAGTCAAAAGGAATCCAGCTGGACTGCAACAACATTGAGTCCTGCCACCCTCTGCCCAGGAAAAACGGCGACAAACCTGCTGTGATCATGAGGTTTGTAAACAGAAAACACAAGACGGCGCTAATGAAACAAGGTAAGAAGCTGAACGGAACCAACATCTTCATAAACGAGCACCTCACGAAAGAGAACGCAGAAATAGCCAGGAAAGCAAGATACATGAAAAAGCAGAAAAAAATTCAAAACACCTGGACATCAAACTGTAAAATATTCATCAAATTAAACGGATCGCCTGAAGAAGCCAAGGTCATTAACATCCGTAATATTATGGAACTGGACAAATACGATCTGGAGGCACAGCAACAATTCAGACAAATATAGGACACTGAAGGATTTTACTCATCTGCAACAAAACATTCTACAGTATGAATCAAAAAATCAACAAACAGGAACAACAGGAACTGAAAGTTTTTGAATACACAGAGCACAACCCACAGGACGTAGAATATGACATTGACCCTGATAATAATCTTTTTAACTCAATCAATAATGACTGTAATTATTACACAGATGAACAGTTTAACACAATGGTCACATCTGATTTCAATATTTCTATGATCCACTTCAACAGCAGAAGTCTCTATGCAAACTTTAATAACATTAAAGATTATTTAAATCAGTTTAAAGAGCCCTTCAATATTGTGGCAATATCAGAGACGTGGCTCAGTGAAGAGAAAGGAGTGGATTTTACCATGGATGGCTATGAATTAAATTATATAAATAGAAAAGTGAAAAAAGGAGGAGGAGTTGCAATTTATGTTGACAAGAGCTTGCAATACAAGGTTGCTGAAAATCTATCAGTAACTGTGGATGATTTATTTGAATGTATTACAATAGAAATTTATCTGGACAATGTGAAGAATGTAGTAGTGAGCTGTGTATATAGAACACCTGGATCAAACATTGACTTATTTAAGGACTGGATGGAAAAAATGTACGCAAAACTAACTCATAAAGTTATGTTCTTCTGTGGTGATTTAAATATAGATCTGATGAACTCAAAACAACATAGTTTGACAGAAGAATTTATCAACACAATGTACAGTATGGGCTTACATCCAACAATTACAGGACCTAGCAGAATCATTACAGTGCCACACTAATAGATAACATATTCACAAACATTATGGAAAATAATATCAGGAGTGGGCTTTTATTGAATGATATCAGCGACCACCTGCCGATTTTTGTTGTCTATCAATGTGATTATAGGAAGAAAAAGTATACCAAAAATATTAAATATAAAAGAATAAGAAACCGAAGAATCAATGTATTTACTGACAAAGGAATTATTAATACAAGATTGGAAGATAGTTTATGATGAAAATGACATAAATGGAGCATATGATAAATTTTTACAAATATTTCAATCATTGTACAATAAATACTGTCCTATAAAACAATACAGTGACAGACAACAACAAAAAAATATTCCTTGGATCACCAAGGGGTTAATAAATGCATGTAAAAAGAAGAATACATTATATAAACAATTCATTAAATGCAGAACGGTGGAAGCTGAGATCAAATATAAAAGATATAAAAATAAGCTTACCACTATAATGAGGACCTGTAAGAAAGAATATTACAACAGAATACTAGAGGATAACAAAAATAACATAAGAGGAATATGGCAAGTACTCAAGGGGATTATTAGTAATCGTCCTAAGTATGCAAATTATCCAGAATATTTTATCGAAAACGACAGTTTGATTAATAATATGGAAGATGTGGTCAGTGGTTTCAATAAATTTTTTTGTAAACGTTGGTCCTGAATTAGCAAAATCAATAGTGACTCCAGAAACAAACCACAGTGGGTCTGTGAATGAAATAGAGGATAGAAACCCAAACACAATCTTTTTGGGTGCAGTTACTGAAAAGGAAATTATCGAGACTGTGAGTAAATTTAAGAACAAAAAATCAACGGACTGGAATGAAATTGACATGACAATAGTGAAAAAAGTAATTGAGGGAATTGTTAAGCCACTCACCCACATCTGTAACCTGTCATTTCAAACTGGTACATTTCCAGACAAAATGAAAATAGCAAAAGTAACACCTCTTTACAAAACAGGAGACGTTTCACAAATTACAGGCCAGTCTCTTTACTCTCACAATTCTCCAAAATACTTTAAAAAATCTTCACTAAGAGACTGGATGATTTCATTGAAAAACACAACCTCCTTACAGATAGCCAGTATGGTTTTAGAGCAGATAAATCTACATCTTTGGCACTGATCGAACTTATAGAAGAAATTACTAGTTGTATAGACAAAAAAAAGGTTGCTGTAGGAGTATTTATAGACTTAAAGAAAGCTTTTGACACCATTGACCACAGAATACTTCTAAGGAAACTGGAAAGGTATGGGATAAGAGGGGTCGGACTGAGTTGGGTGGAAAGTTATTTAAGTAACAGACAACAATTTGTACAAATTGGAGAGCACAAATCACCCTGCATGGACATCACTTGTGGTGTGCCCCAGGGGTCAGTTTCGGGACCCAAACTCTTTATCTTGTATATAAATGACATATGCCAAGTATCAAAAATTCTGAAATTTATTTTGTTTGCGGATGACACAAATATCCTTTGCACTGGTGAGAATTTGCAGCAGGTTTTAGAGGTGGTCACAACTGAAATGAAAAGGTTAAGGCAGTGGTTCAACAAAAATAAATTATCTCTAAATCTGAAAAAAAAAATATCAAAGATTATGTTGTTTGGAAATTATAAATCATGAAATAATGGTAACGATAGATGATACCAGAATAGAAACAGTACAGGAAAATAAGTTTCTGGGGCTGACACTAGACAATAAAATCTGCTGGAAACCTCACATCAGTCACATCCGGGCTAAATTAGCAAAATGTATAGGCATTCTAGGGAAGACAAGACACATCGTGGACTATAAATCATTGGTCTTATTGTACAATTCACTGTTTTTACCTTATCTTAACTACTGTGTAGAAGTCTGGGGAAACACCTACAAGACCAACCTACAAGCAATATGCACATTACAAAAAAGAGCTATAAGGATAATAAACAATGCAGGATATAGAGACCATACCAATTCGTTGTTCTTGAAGTCACATGTCATAAAGTTCATCGATTTAGTTAAATTTAAGACAGCACAAGTAATGTACAGGGCAATTAACAATCAACTCCCAACTAATATACAAAAAATATTTAAAAAAAGAGACAATGATCATAATTTGAGAGGAGACTTAAACTTCACAAAACCCAAGATACGTACAACCAAGAAAAGTATGTGCATATCTGTCTGTGGGGTGGATTTGTGGAACAGTCTGGAGCTGGAACTGAAACTATGTACAAACAGAAATCAATTTAAAAAGAGGTATAAGCACCATTTGTTGAAAGGATATACTGTATGTTAGAAGGGTAGAATTTATATGTACGATTCATTATGTTCACTCTGGGACATTATGGGACACTATGGAACGGTGGGTGGGACAGCACTGTGTATATCTGTGTTGTTTGAGACTGGTTTTAAAATATAGACTTCATTGTATGTTAGAATGGACAGGTTTTAATGTTGATCTGTAAAAGATACAGTAAATTGTTTACTTGTGGTATTAAAGGTAGTAATTTGTATAAAATTCACATGGGTGTATCGATGGAAAAGAGGAGTTGGAATTAATAAGTGTTCACTTCTTCCTTCTCCCTTTCGAACAGTGTATACTGTAACTTTATTACCTCCGCCAGGCCGAAAGGCCAGGAGGAGGTAATGTTTTTGCCGGGGTTTGTCTGTATGTTTGTCTGTGTGTTTGTCTGTTTGTCTGTCTGTCTGTCTGTCTGTCTGTCTGTTTGTCTGTTGGTTAGCAAGATAACTCAAAAACTTTTGGACGGATTTCAATGAAACTTTCAGGCATTGTTGGAAATGGTACAAGGAAGAGCTGATTAAATTTTGGGGATGATCCGCATCACCGTCTGCATACAGGAATTTTTTAAAGCATTTTTTCCACACTGTGACATACGGCCATTTTCAACATGTGCGCAGGCGCAATGGAGGGCGCTGGGCGTCGTGTCTGACCAACACAAACTCCGCCTTCTTCAACGTTTTAGCCACAAAAGCATGCGGAAAACACTGGTGGCCTGGGCCCCCCAGCGTGCCTGTGCCAGCCATAGGCGCTGCGCACATTGCGCTGGTCGTCGTGTCTGACCAACACAAACTCCGTGTTCTTCAACGCTTTAGGCACAAAAGCACACGGAAAACACTGCTGGCCTGGGCCCGCCAGCGTGCCTGTTTTTGCGCCACGCTGCAAAACCTGACACGGCCACCTGTCCGCCGCCCGATTATTTGCCACAAATTCCCCGCCCAGCTATAGGCGCTGCGTAAAAACGACCTCTCTGCCGGGGAAGACTCTAAATTCTGTTTTGCCGCGGAGTGCAACCCCAATATAATATAAAACCCACGGCAACCTGTCTAACCAATCTGCATCCGTCAGTGGAGGAGATGGACACACCAACACTTCAGTTTATTACCTCCGCCAAGGAGGCAATGCTTTTACAACCGTAAAACAGGGCTATAAGGGACAGCGGGGTAATATGGGACACTTTTCTAAATGTAATTCTGCTTTTTTAATTTTGCTTCCGCCTAAATTTGATGAAGGATTCATGGATATTTGACAATAACAACACAACTCAGCGTCCTGCTCAAAATAAAAAAAGCAGAATTACATTTAAAACATTTCCCAGAAAAGTGTCCCTTATTAACCCGCCGTCCCTTATAGCCCCATTTTACACTACTGAACCACTAATCCTATCACTATCACATTGATTGTCATTCATTAATTGTCTGTTTATTGCACTGTCCATGTCAAATAAACAAATAATCATTGTGAATCCAATTGCTAGTCATATCTTTTCATGCTCAGGGAATCTGAAAACGTACACACAAACACTGTATGGGGGGAACTGTGCCGCTTGGCGGAGGTCTGCGCTCTCCGAGTGCTTTTCTAGTTTATTTCTGAATTCCACTCAGTAGCATTGATGTGGAAACACTGCCGTGTAGTGGCGGTGAGCCATCACTTCACGGGTATCATAGTCAACAGGCATTGTGGGAAATGTAGTTTTTGGTCAAAGCACTCTTTTGACCTATTTATTTTTAGACACTCAGGCCTTTTAAGCTCTCGCGGGCCATATAAAATGACGTGGCGGGCCACATGTGGCCCGCGGGCCTTGAGTTTGACATATGTGGCATAGAGGAAACAATCTGCATAAATTTGGAAACAGCATCATCTGAGAGGCATCTACTGTAATAATATTTTTCTTTAGGAGCCAAATAGTCAGAAATAGTAAAATCAAAGGTTAACAGACAATGGTCTGACAGTACAGGGTTATGAGGAGACACTACCAGATTTTCTATTTCTATGCCATATGTCAGAACAAGGTCCAATGTATGGTGGAGGTAATGAGTAGAATTTCCTACTTTCTGAGAAAACCCAGTCGAGTCTAATATTGAATTAAATGCCACATTAAGGCAGTCACTATCTACATCCACATGTATATTAAAGTCCCCTACTATAATTATTCTATCAGATTTCAGCACTAAATCAGCTAAGAAATCAGCAAATTTGGATAAAAATTCTGAGTAGGTTGATGGGGGACGATAAACTATGGCAAATAAAATTGGGTTTAACCTAAAATTGCTAAAGTGCCCAATACTGAGGACCAGGCCCTCAAAGGAATTATAACATGTTTTTTGCTTTACATTAACTAGTAATTTGGAATGGTAAATTGTTGCTACTCCTCCTCCACGACCAGAACTTCTGGGATTTTGACAGTTTAAATAACCAGAGGGAGTTGATTCATTTAAACCAACATAATCCTCTTGCCCTAACCAAGTCTCTGTAAGGGAAATTAAATCAATCTGATGATCAATTAACAGATCATGGACTAACAGAGACTTGGGAGTTAGACACCTAATATTTAATAAACCACATTTAATTTTTAAATTATGAGGAGGAACAGAGGCCAAATCATTCAGTTTAGAGGCTTTATGTTTAATTTGAGTTTTACCAATATTTTGCTTAATCACTTTGGGATGCTTATACATTATATTTTTATTTAATTTGGAGGGAGCAGACAACGATTCTCTGATGGGGAAGACAGGGGCTAAGCTGAGGGGTGGCGGATGAAGAGGAGCTGCAGAGAGGCGTGTAAGACTGCGACTCTGCTTCCTGGTCCCAACTCTGAGTAGTCAGGGTTTTGGAAATTTGGATAAAAAAGATGCCAGATTGTTAGATAAATGAGAAGCACCATCCAAAGTGGGATGAATGCTGTCTCGTCTCATAAGACCAGGTTTTCCCCAAAAAGAGCTCCAATTGTCAATGTAGCCCACGTTATTTGCAGGACACCACACAGACAGCCAGGTTAAGTGTATATAGCTGCAGCAGACAGTGAGGACTCAGGGAACTGCACAGCCTGAGTCTCACCTCCGGGAATCAGACAAGGTAATTCACGTTTAAATGACTGAGAAGGAAAAAAACACTTGCCTGTTTTCCTGGGGCGTGATATTTCTGCTGCAGCTGGTTTGTAGTCATCCCTCTCTGTGGCTATGATGGGCGTGGGCCCCTCTGAGGATCATGGAAGAGCCAACCCTGCAGGCATGGAGGCGGGCGGAGCCGGAGGAGAAACGGCCAAACCCTCAACAGCGGGAAAGGGTGCTGAGGAGACGGGGGAGGCAGCAGCTGTGGATAAAGTAGATGGTAGCGAGGCAGCCGGAGAGGACATTGGCACAGAGGGCACTGCTGCAGAGGTCTTCTCCCTCAGTGAAGGAGGGGCTGCTGACAGGTAGGCGGAGATGTTCTCCCGGTGGCCTGGAGCTGCATGAAAGCATTGCGGAGTTGGCGACACGGGAGCTGGAGGAGAAGCTGGTGAACAGGGAGGGGAGAAAGATGTCTGCTATGGACAGCACCTCTGTGTCAGCTTCAGCTCCACTGGAGACGGCCCTATTGTCATCCTGGGGAATTACTGCTGGGGTGTGGAAACAGTTCCGCGTATTGGGAATATTTCCACAGGCCAGAGTGTTCCTCCAGGATTACCACCGCTACATTCACACTTTTCCAGGTCTTTTTGGGTCCGTGGGTGGTGAGAGCTTCTTCCAAAAAACTTTGGATAAAAGCAGCAGCCCACTTCTCCTCCAGGCTCGGGGACCCTGCTACCAATCTCCCTTCAATTGATGGAGGCCGGTGCGCCAGGGACTTGAGCTCCCCAAAAAAAGGGTGAGTAAAAAGGAAAACAAAGAATCTGCAAACTCACAGTAGCTGGGTCTCTACTGGCTGCTGTTTTCTGTCATGAATGCTCTTCGGGGCAGAAAGGTGAGACCCACGCGCTGGACTGTGAATTTGTGCAATTTATTGAAAGAAACAACAAACGTAAAGTACAACACGGTGTTCTTAACACAAAATACAAAAGAGAGAAAAAAACACTTAGATTTGATGCACCAGAGCCAGGCAGGGCTCTGGTAGAGACGAGGTGAATATAACCAAAGACAGCAGCAAATAAGAAAAGAAAATGCAGTCCTTAAATAGGGACAGAATAGACAACATGAGTGATGACAGGTGTGGGTTCACATGAGCGGGCAAAAAGGGAACAATGAATGGTGATTGGGATCAGCTGGAAAAGAGGAGGGAGGAGTGGCTTGACAGCTGACAGGGTGACGCCCACGCAGAGCACAAAACATAATCAAATGCAGACTAATAAATAATTATGAAGGAAATTAAACATGAGTGTAACAAAACTGAAGCCTAAACAGAAAAATAGTAAGCAGTACAAAAACTCAAAGGGCACAAAATGCAACAAATATATATACATACAACGAAAAAGCCCAGACACTGAGCCTGGCAGAACTTCTAGAGCTCAGCTCATGACAGTTGCTGCACTCTTGAGGTAATTTTGGTCTGCTGGCAACTCCTGGGAAGGTTCACTACTGTTCCATGTTTTGTCATTTGTGGATAATGGCTGTCACTGTGGTACGCTGGAGTCCCAAAGCTTTAGAAATGGCTAGAAAATTGAACTCATCTTTCCAAAGACAGTGATAAAACACAGTTAAAAATCACACAAAATATGCCCTGCCATCTGGGGCTGTTTGCCCCTGCTTGTTACTTCTCCTGCTTGTCACTGTTCTGTGTTATGTTGCTTATCTGTGTCTATATACTGTATATGTCTTGCAGGGAGTCATGTGCTCTGTCTATGTGCCATCATATAGACATCATCTGGTGGGTCTTCTTCGTCTTCGTTCAGACCACTGAAGGATCTCCTCCTGTCTCAGATAGCTGTGTTGTTCACAGTCATACCTGGTGTGTACTGGTGGAACCTGAGGTGTTTCATGTTCACGGCATCCTTTCTGACATGCAGCATTCAATCTGTTGCTGTCCATCTGGTGGGTCTTCTTCTTCTTCATTCAGACCACTGGTTAAGGGATAGGTGCATCGTAATTCCAGCTGAAAAAGTGGCTTTCAACCCTGTTCAGCAAGGCCTGTGCATGCCCGTAGAAACCAAAAAACTGGAGCACCCGGAGAAAATGAGTGCTTTGCTTGGCATTTTACACATTTGTAGTGTAGACTGGCATTCGTCAAGGTTACACATTTGCCGTCATGTAGGGATGGTGAGTCATCCTATGATGCCTGAGTTCATAAGACATGCTATGATGATGAGGCAGAGATCATAGGCCGTCCAATGGTGTCCTAGAAACGTGCTTTAAAGTCTTTTGTACCCTATGAAGGGTGTCCTCCTGTCTCAGACAGGTGTGATATACTGCGGGAACCTGAGGTGTTTAATCTTCATGGTGTGGTGGACACACATATGTGACCTGCTTTGTGACTCACATTTTAGATCAGAACAAAGGCAGAGCTTCCTTGGAGATTACAGGAAGCTGCAAGGATGTTAGCTTTGGTATGCAAGGCTTGAGACTGTGGGGTGTAATTAAAGGATTAAAGAGGAGATGCATTGTAGACAGTGGGGGTGATATCAGAGAGAGGGGATGCATTGTTACTGGCAATTATAATGCAACGTGGTCTGTGATACATGTGACTTGTGAACTGTAAGAGTCCTAGTATTTAAGGACGAGAGTTTCCTGTATTCTCCTCTTGCTTCTTTGAGATGTTGGTGATGTGAATAAAGCTGACTTGAGAGAACCCTGTCTCGTCATTCTCACATTCCCACAATGGCATCTTTTCTGACATGCAGCAGTTGTCGTCATTCTATTGCTCTCCACCTGGTGGGTCTTCTTCTTCTTCTTCTTCGCTAAGACCACTGGTTGAGGGATATGTGAGTCGTAATTCCAGTTCATGGACAGGATCATGAAAATGGATCTGAGCAAGAAGAGGCTTTCTGGCATGGACTCACTGTAAATAACATCATAAAGACACAATTGTCTATGTGCCGTCATACGGGCATCGCGAGTCGTCCTATGATGCCTGAGTTCATGGTATGTACAAAAGTGGACAAAATTGTTGGTACCCATCTGTTAACGAAAGAAAAACCCACAATGGTCACAGAAATAACTTGAATCTGACAAAAGTGGTAATAAATAAAAATTCTATGAAAATTAACCAATGAAAATCAGACAATGCTTTTGAATTGTGGTTCAACAAAATTATTTTTAAAAACAATCTCATCAAACAGACCTGGACAAAAATGATGGTACCCTTAACTTAATATTTTGTTGCACAACCTTTTGAGGCAATCACTGCAATCAAACGATTTCTGTAACTGTCATTGAGACTTCTGCACCTCTCAGCAGGTATTTTGGCCCATTCCTCATGAGCAAACTGCTCCAGTTGTCTCAGGTTTGAAGGGTGCCTTCTCCAGACAGCATATTTCAGCTCCTTCCACAGATGTTCAATAGGATTTAGATCAGGCCTCATAGAAGGCCACTTTAGAATAGTCCAATTTTTCGCTCTTAGCTATTCTTGGGTGTTTTTAGCTGTGTGTTTTGGGTCCTTATCCTGTTGCAAGACCCATAACCTGCGACTGAGACCAAGCTGTCTGACACTGGGCAGCACATTTCTCTAGAATACCTTGATAGTCTTGAGATTTCATTGTACCCTGCACAGATTCAAGACACCCTGTGCCAGATGCAGCAAAGCAGCCCCAGAACATAACAGAATCTCCTCCGTGTTTCACAGTAGGGACAGTGTTCTTTTCTTGGTATGCTTCATTTTTGCGTCTGTGAACATTCAGCTGATGTGCCTTGCCAAAAAGTTCCAGTTTTGTCTCGTCTGTTCATAGGTCATTCTATGAACAGAACAAAAGAATAATAATTGTCAACATGCAGTTTGGCAAATTGCAGTCTGGCTTTTTTATGATTTGTTTTCAACAGTGGTGTCCTCCTTGGTCATCTCCCATGAAGTCCACTTTGGCTCAAATGACGATGGATGGTGCGATCTGACACTGATGTACCTTGACCTTGGAGTTCACCATGAACGTGTTTAGAGGTTGTTCTGGGCTCTTTTGTTACCATTCGTATTATCCGTCTCTTCCATTTTTCATCAAGTTTCCTCCTGCGGCCACGTCCAGGGAGGTTGGCTACAGTCCCGTGGATCTTAAATTTCTGAATAATGTGTGAAACTGTAGTCACAGGAACATCAGGCTGCTTGGAGATGGTCTTATAGCCTTTACCTTTAACATGCTTGTCTATAATTTTCTTTCTAATCTCCTGAGACAACTCTCCTTTGCTTCCTCTGGTCCATGTTTAGTGTGGTACACACCATGTCACCAAACAGCACAGTGACTACTTGTCACCCTTTAAACAGGCCGACTGACTGATTACAAGTTTGTAGACACCTGTGATGTTAATTAGAGGGCACATCTTGGTTGAACATGTCCCTATAGTCACAATATTTTCAATCTTTCCTAGGAGTACCATCATTTTTGTCCAGGCCTGTTTCATGAGTTTGTTTTTTAAAGTAATTCTTTTGAACCACAATTCAAAAGCATTGTCTAATTTTCATTGGTTAATTTTCATAGAATTTTTATTTATTACCACTTTTGTCAGATTCAAGTTATTTCTGTGACCATTGTGGGTTTTTCTTTCATTAACAGAGGGGTACCAACAATTTTGTCCACGTCTGTATGACATCATAAAGACACATTTGTCTATGTGTCCTATGATGCCTTAGTTCATAGGCCATCCTATGATGTCCTATGAAGTGTGTCAGACACACAGATTTCTTGCTTTTATAGAGTGAAGTGATGATGAAGAGTGATATGGTGTTTTCTCCATCTTCCTTTTCTCCTCTTGTCACTGTGTGATTTAGCTTTGTTTGTTGTGGCTGGAGGACCTTCATCTTCCTGAAGCTGCTGAGGTTTCACTCTGTTTTTCCTTTCATGTTCCTGTCACAACAAAGAAAAAGGAAAAAACAGGCTGTGAACATACAGTGCCGTGAAAAAACTATTTCAAAAAAGTATTCCACACTTTCATTGATGTGGAAACCTACTTGTCTATCAACTTGAAAGACAATGAAAACATTTAATGCTTGATGGAAATATTCATCGTTCAAATATACCAAAACTATATGAAAAGTACAATTACTTTTAAGAAGCAATCGATTGCATTTACAATTATTTTCCAGGATTTCACAAAGTAACTGATGAGTATTTGGATCCAGTGCTGCTACTTATACAGTGGGCAAAAAAGTATTTAGTCAGCCACCAACTGTGCAAGTTCTCCCACTTAAAAGATGAGAGAGGTCTCCAATTTTCATCATAGGTATACCTCAACTATGAGAGACAAAATAAGAAAAAAAAAATCCAGAAAATCACATTGTCTGATTTTTAAAGAATTTATTTGCAAATTATGGTTGAAAATAAGTATTTGGTCACCTACAAACAAGCAAGATTTCTGGCTCTCACAGACCTGTAACTTCTTTAAGAAGCTCCTCTGTCCTCCATTCATTACCTGTATTAATGGCACCTGTTTGAACTCGTTATCAGTATAAAAGACACCTGCCCACAGCCTCAAACAGACTCCAAACTCCACTACGGCCAAGACCAAAGAGCTGTCGAAGGACACCAGAAACAAAATTGTAGACCTGCACCAGGCTGAGAAGACTGAATCTGCAATAGGTAAGCAGCTTGGTGTGAAGAAATCAACTGTGGGAGCAATTATTAGAAAATGGAAGACATACAAGACCACTGATAATCTCCCTCCATCTGGGGCTCCACGCAAGATCTCACCCCGTGGGGTCAAAACGATCACGAGAACGGTGAGCAAAAATCCCAGAACCACACGGGGGGACCTAGTGAATTACCTGCAGAGAGCTGGGACCAAAGTAACAAAGGCTACCATCAGTAACACACTATGCCGCCAGGGACTCAAATCCTGCAGTGCCAGACGTGTCCCCCTGCTTAAGCCAGTAGATGTCCAGGCCCGTCTGAAGTTAGCTAGAGAGTATTTGGATGATCCAGAAGAGGACTGGGAGAATGTCATATGGTCAGATGAAACCAAAATAGAACTTTTTGGTAAAAACTCAACTTGTTGTGTTTGGAGGAGAAAGAACACCATACCTACTGTGAAGCATGGGGGTGGAAATATGCTTTGGGGCTGTTTTTCTGCAAAGGGACCAGGACGACTGATCCGTGTAAAGGAAAGAATGAATGGGGCCATGTATCGTGAGATTTTGAGTAAAAACCTCCTTCCATCAGCAAGGGCATTGAAGATGAAACGTGGCTGGGTCTTTCAGCATGACAATGATCCCAAACACACTGCCCAGGCAACGAAGCTTCGTAAGAAGCATTTCAAGGTCCCGGAGTGACCTAGCCAGTCTCCAGACCTCAACCCCATAGAAAATCTTTGGAGGGAGTTGAAAGTCCGTGTTGCCCAGTGACAGCCCCAAAACATCACTGCTCTAGAGGAGATCTGCATGGAGGAATGGGCCAAAATACCAGCAACAGTGTGTGAAAACCTTGTGAAGACTTACAGAAAACGTTTGACCTCTGTCATTGCCCACAAAGGGTCGTCGGCCTCCGTCGGTCTATGATGACCATGGAAGAGAATCCTAAACGTCTACTCTGCTGGAACAGCACCACCTGTGGCTGAACAGGCCGATGCGTGAATGGCAGTCCCTGTCACACAGGTCGCACTTGTGGGTGGTCTCCGTGCTGCTGGGTCTGTGGCGGTTCTTCCTGCGGGTCCTTTTTTCATCTGCTGCAGCAGTCAGTCTCTCTTCACCCGCCTTGAGCTATCTGGTCAGGGTGCCTCTCCATTTGGAGCGGTCCGTTGCAAGGTCCTCCCAGCGCTCTGTGTTGATCTCCAGGGCCTTCATGTCTCTCTTGCAGATGTCTCTAAAGCGCAGCTGTGGGCGGCCAACGTCTCTCCTGCCAGTCGCCAGTTCTCCGTAGAGGACGTCTTTGGGAATTGCCATCCTCCATACGGTGAACGTGGCCTAGAAGCCTGTGCTGCCTGAGTAGAGTGAATATGGAGGGAAGGCCGGCGCGGGACAGAACTTCTGTGTTGGGCACTTTGTCTTGCCAGGATATGTCCAGGATGTGGCGAATGCAGCGTAAGTGGAAGGAGTTCAGTCTCTTTTCCTGCGGGGTGTATGTTGTCCACGTCTCACTCCCATAGAGCAGTGTGCTGATGACGCAGGCGTTGTACACTGCCATCTTCGTCTTGACAGAGAGTTTGGGATTCTCTCACACTCGTGTGGTGAGGCGAGCGAGTGTGAAGGCTGATTTTCCAATCCTCTTGTCGATCTCTGTATCAAGGGAGAGGTTGTTGCTGATCGTGGACCCCAGGTAAGTGAACTGATTCACGACCTCCAGCTCGTAGTCGTCGATGGTGATGGTTGGTGGTGCTTCCGTGCCTTGCGCCAAGACGTTAGTGTTCTTCAGGCTGATGGTAAGCCCGAAGTCCTTGCATGCCTGGGAGAAGCGGTCCATCAGGGTCTGAAGCTCCTGCTGTGTGTGGGTTGCGACTGCAGCGTCGTCTGCGAACAGCATGTCTCTGATTAGAGCCTCGCGTACTTTGGTTCTGGCTTTCAGGCGGGCGAGGTTGAAAAGCCTGCCGTCAGATCTTGTGTGCAGGTAGATTCCCTCTGTTGCTGTGCTGAAGGCATGCCTCAGGAGCATAGCAAAGAAAATCCCAAAGAGGGTTGGCACAAGTACACAGCCCTGTTTCACTCTGCTGCGTATGTTGAATGACTCTGAGACGTTGTCGTCGTGCTGCACTATCCCCTGCATGTTGGTGTGAAACGATTCGATGAGGCTTTGCAACTTTGGTGGGCATCCTATCTTTGACAGGATCTTGAAAAGGCCCTCTCTGCTGACCACATCGAACGCTTTGGTGAGGTCGACGAAGGCGACATACAGGGGCATGTTCTGTTCTCTGCATTTCTCCTGGAGTTGGCGGATGGAGAATATCATGTCTACCGTTGATCGCTCAGCGCGGAAGCCACACTGAGACTCGGGGTAGACATGCTCGGCAAGCTTCTGTAGATGAACGAGAACAACTCGTGCGTAGACTTTGCCAACAACGCTGAGGAGGGAGACGCCCCTGTAGTTGTTGCAGTCGCTTCTCTCCCCTTTGTTTTTGTAGAGGGTGATGATCTTGGCGTCCCTCATGTCCTGTGGTACGGCACCTTCCTTCCAGCACTGGCAGAGGACGTCATGCAATGGCAGCAGTAGGGCGGTCTTGCAGTGCTTGATCAGGTCAGGGGGTATGCTGTCGTTGCCGGGTGCCTTGCCAGCGGCCAAGCTATCAATGGCCTTGCTGAGTTCGTTGATGGTTGGCTCGGCGTCAAGTTCGTCCATGGATGGCAGGCAGTTGATGGCATCAAGGGCTGACGGTGTCACGGTGTTCTGTCTGGAGTAGAGGTCGGAGTAGTGTTCCACCCATCTCTCCATCTGCTTGTTCTTTTCTGTGATCATCTCCCCAGTGGAGGATTTGAGGGGGGCTGTCTTGCTCTGAGCCGGACCAAGTGCTTTCTTGATGCCGTCGCACATACTACGGATGTTCCCTGTTATGGCAGCGGTTTGAATGTCTTGGCTGAGCTGAGTCCAGTATTCGTTGGCACAGCGCCGAGCAGTCTGCTGAACTTTGCTTCTCACAGCCCTGAGAATCTGGAGATTCTTCTTGTTTGGGTACTTCTTATACTCAGCAAGTGCTGAGCACTTGGCTTCAATGACGGGGGTCATCTCGGTCAACTTGGCATCAAACCAGTCCTGTGACTTCGAGGTCTTCGTCCCAAAGGTAGCCAAAGCTGTGCGGTGGATGGCATTTCGCAGCTCTTCCCATTTCTGCTTTGCAGATTCTCCTTCTTGTGGTATACCAAGTTCCTTCTCAAAGGTGGAGGTAAACTGCTCAACAAGTTCTGGTTGGGCCATCTTGCTGGTGTCAATCCGTGCCTTTCCAGGCTGTCTAGCATGATGGAATTTCTTCAGCTGCAGCTTGACCTTGCAACACACCAATGAATGGTCTGTGTCGCAATCTGCACTCTGGAACGAACGGGTGATTAGCACGTTCTTCAGTGAGGTGCGCCTGGTCAGGATCTAGTCCAGCTGGTGCCAGTGCTTTGAGTCGCAGATGTCGCCTGGAAACCTTGTGTTGGGGCTTGGTCTTGAAGAACGAGTTTGTGATGCACAGATTGTGATATGTGCAGAACTCGAGCAGCCGCTGTCCGTTGTTGTTCATTCTGCCCACGCCAAAAGGTCCAAGACAGGAGGGCCAGGAGTCATGGTCAGCACCCACTCTGGCATTGAAGTCTCCAAGGAGAACGAGTTGTTCAGAGTTGGGGATGATCCTGACAGTTGTTGCAAGATTCTCGTAGAACTCGTCTTTTGCCTCTGGTGTGGCTGTGAGTGTTGGGGCATACACACTGACGAGGGTGACTGGGCCTTGAGTGGTGTTAAGGCGGAGGGTGAGGAGTCGTGAAGAGCCATTGCTGCCCGGTTCCACCATCTTCAGCAAGGTGTTCTTCACTGCAAAGCCCACTCCATGTTCCCTGTGTTCGTCATTACCCTTTCCCTGCCTGTAGAATGTGTAGTCCTTCTCTCTCAGTGTGCCTGCGTCAGCCAACCGTGTTTCCTGGAGAGTGGCGATATCCACTCCCAGTCTCTTCAGCTCATTATTGATAATGGCAGTCTTCCTGGTGTCGTTGATGTCCTTGAAGTTAGCAGCGAGTCCTGTCATCATAGTGCGGATGTTCCAAGTTCCCAGTTTGAGAGTTGGTCTCTTTTGTTTTTTGTCTTGCCTGGTGCGAAGGTTCTCAGCCTGCTGTTCAGACTTCTCATCCCCATGCACCCAATGAGGAAAGCAAGCTGTGGCAGGACAACACCTTATTGGCTGGGGGCTGCCCAGCTTGAGGCAGGCGGTAGCTGTCCAGTGAGATCCGATGATCCCTCCCACCATCGGGAACAACCCCTTGCGCCGCGCTCTACGCCAATTGAGCGGTGGCTTATAACTGGTAACTGTCATTCCCCATGTTTTGTCTACGCCAAAGGCGAAGCTGAAGTGTCCTCTCCAGTGATCTGGTGTTCTACCTTCCAGTGTTGGGCGTCGGTAGGATTCAAGCCTGGGCAGGAAGATATGGAGGACAAGATGTTGCCCATGCAGCATGTCCCCCCTCTCCACGTCACTGATGAATCCAAAGGAACAGCAAACTACAGTTTGGCACCAGCGCCGTCGCAGGAGCTGCCAGAACGATGTTGAGCACAACATAGAACTGCCTTAGGGGCTCCGACTCCGGATTTTTCCTCAGGGTTGACTCCCGAAGCCTTTCCCGTGACCGGGTATGCCGCAAGGCAGTGGAGGTTTGAAATCAGGGTTTACCTTCCCCTAGATGGGCTACCTTCCCAGGTTGACGAGCCACCATCTACCCGAAGCATCTTGTTTTAAGGCACCAGAGATCCGCCCTCGCCCCTTCTCCTATTAGTAAAAGCAGTTCCGCCGGGCTTAGAGACTAAATCACACGGGCAGGCTAGGAGTTGGACTTAGTTGTCAGAGGCTTTTCGAGACGCACACCATAAGGGGCATTTTATGAGCACTGGGAGCTTAACCCCAGTGCCGCTCCTGGCTATGACAACCTTGGAACCGCCCAACAAAGGGTATATAACAAAGTATTGAGATGAACTTTTGTTATTGGCCAAATACTTATTTTCCACCATAATTTGCAAATAAATTCTTTAAAAATCAGACAATATGATTTTCTGGATTGTTTTTTTTCCTTATTTTGTCTCTCATAGTTGAGGTATAGCTATGATGAAAATTGGAGACGTCTCTCATCTTTTAAGTGGGAGAACTTGCAGAATTGGTGGCTGACTAAATCTTTTTTACCCCACTTTATACAGTGGTGCCTGAAAGTTTGTGAACCCTCGAGGATTTTCTGCATAAATATGACCTAAAACAACATCAGATTTTCACACAAGTCCTAAAAGTCGGTGAAGAGAAACCAGTTAAATAAGTGAGACAAAATATTTTACTTTTTCATTTATTTATTGAGGAAAATGATCCAATATTAAATATTTGTGAGTGGCAAAAGTTTGGGAACCTCTGATGTCAGTATTTGGTGTGACCCCCCTTTTGCAGCAACAACTGCAACTTAATGTTTCCAGTAACTGTTGATCAGTCCCACACATCGGCTTGGAGGAATTTTAGCCCATTCCTCCATCCAGAACAGCTTCACCTCTGGGATGCTGGTGGGTTTCCTCACATGAACTGCTAACTTCAGGTTCTTCCATACCATCCCAGTTGGATTAAGGTCAGGACTTTGACTTGGCCATTCCAAAACATTAACTGTATTCTTCTGTAACCGTTCTTTGGTAGAACAACTTGTGTGCTTTGGACCGTTGTCTTGCTGCATGAGCCATTTTCTCTTTGAGATTCAGTTCATGGACAGATGTCCTGACGTTTTCCTTTAGTTTTTGCTGCTATCATGGGTGGTGTCAAGTCTTTTTTTAGGGGTGCTGTAGCACCCTTAAATTTAAACTCAGCAATCCTAAATATTGGAGTGACAAAAGTTGTGATTATAAAATTTTAGTTCATCTTTGATGAGCTGAAGTAACAACAAAAACATATTCAGTACTTTGTCGTAGTTGCCCCCCACACACACAAATGGAATGATCCCTCCTCTCACACACGTTCTCTCCCCTGTACCTGCACGTGCTGCCCTGCAGCGCACACACAGAGAGGTCCCTCCTATCCCAACTGCAGGAGGCTGCTGCAGCTTTTCTACAGGTAACAAACTCACAATAATGTATAACGCCAGCCTCAGCTTGAATATTCTGAAACATTATGAATTGTCTTTGGCTAAAATTTTTTCTTTTATTTTCACAAAGTCACTTCAGCTTCATAGAGTCCCCCATCTTTGGAAAGACTGTTGTAGTCCTGCATTGTACAGTGGGTATGTTTCATGTACCTTTTCGGGTCACCATCTATTCATCTATGATGTATCCAAGTTATTCAGCAGTTTTACTTTCCATGGGTAATCCCTTTGTCTATTTGCTGTGTGTATTTCTGTCATTTTGGTCGCCCAATGTCATGCTGCTGTTACACTGTAATTTCCCAGTTTGGGATCAATAAAGTACAGTACATCTATCCATCTATCTTTTTGTACCTATGCCCAAAATTAGAACCCCAAAAATTTCGGCCTGTAGCCTTAACTTCACTTGTTATGAAGGTCTTTGAAAAAATAGTCAAAAATGAGATTTTGTGTGAAATTGAGGGAAAGTTGGATCCCCTCCAGTTTACTTCTAGGGCAGGCAGAGGTGTGGAGGATGCTGTAGGCACCCTACTCCACCGAGTCCTAGGGCATGTGGATGCTGGGAAATCTTGTGTATGACTTTTCTTCTGCTTTTAACTGTATCCAACCTCATATTTTAGCAGATCGACTCACCTGTTTTTATAACATCAATCCTGGTTTAGTGTGTTGGCTCACTGATTTTTTAACTGTTAGTCCCAGAAGGTGAGAGCAATGGAGTTTTATCCAATGTTCTTTTATCTTCCACTGACTCCCCCCAAGGATGTGTTCTTTCACCACTTTTGTTTGTTTTATACACAAATGACTGCTGAAGTCAACATGAGTGCAGATCCATCATTAAGTTTGCTGATGATTCTGTAATCGTGTCCTTAATGATGAAGATCTTGTACCTGGTCCAGTGGTGGATGATTTTACTGAGTGGTGTAAACTTTTCTTTTTGGAAATTAATATGACCCAAACTAAAGAAATGATTATTGATTTTCAAAGAAACCCTTCCCCTGTTCACCCTGTCAGTATCCATGGTCAGATTGTTGACGTGGTTGATCAGTACAAATATCTGCGAACATTAATTGACAACAAACTTTCTTTTGACCACAATGTCGATGCTATTTGTGCAAAGGCCCACCAGCACATGTATTTTTATCATAAACTTCAGAGTTTTATTGTTGACACTTTTTTATGAAAATGTTTTATTCTTGTTTTATTGAGTCTGTTTTAACCCTATGAGTGTCTATGTTGCCAAACTGCGACATAACCCCGAGTGGTCAAGTGTGGTAAATATTTTTTGTTAATAAAATAGTTCAGATTTCCAAGGCTATATAACTTGATAGTAGTGAGAGATAATGGCTTACTGTCAACGAGAAAGATGTAAAATATGATCCAAAGTTTCAGATAGGAATAAATTTACACATCTAATTTGCATAATGTTGCGGCACCTCTTTAAATTCCATAACTCAAGTCAAAATTGGACTTTGGACGTATTTACACAAAAAAAATGGTTCAGTCTTTTGACACCGTTTTTTTGTACAGAGGTATCTCATCATCTTATCTTCAAAGTACATGAACAAGAAATCAGTACATTTAAAAAAAACAACAGAAATTTCTCACTTTTGACAAAGTCGGAGTGACAAGGCAGGTGCAGTGCCACGCTCTGCCAATAGGGGCACGCAAATTCTCACACTCAAAGGGTTAACCTTCTCTTTTATTATAAGGTATTTAACTGCCGATGTGTCCCAGCGGTGAAGACATATAACAGCCATTTCTCAAGAACTCTCCACGGACTCAGAAGTGGTGTAAACAGCAGGGATTGTAACAGCTTGTTCTTTCATCGAACCTTGATTTCTGGGGTGACCCTGTGACTGCTGCGAAAGGGCAGCTGACAATCAGGGAAAGACCTGATGACGGCCTGGAGAGACTGCTGACAGGAGGGAATAGACCCCAACGGTACTGGTGTGGGTTTGCGGCTCATACTAGCAGGACCCATCGCTGATTAGCGTTCTTGGATTCACCCATAATTGCTCCAAAGTTCAAGGAGGAAGAACCCCCTCCATGGTCTGCGAGAGCGGGGACGCAAGATGACCCATCATGGATGGATCTTACAGTAACAGACTATGGAATGGAACTGACAACAACCAGCACCACAACTGATGAACCGTTCACACTGGCAAGACAAAGCTGCAGAGCTGCATATGTGGCTGGTCAAAGCTAACAACAGAGAGGGCCCCTAAAATCCACCAGGGCAGGAAATTACCACGGCGAGCTCAGCAACAGGCCTCACATTGACCAATACTTCTTCAGAAGCAGGCCAAGTCAGTCGAGTGAAGGCCAGAGGCAGGAGAACCCCCACAGTCCTCGGGGTATCAGCACCTCAGATGAGGCTCAGCTTTCCATGGACCCTCCTGCAGTCTCCAGCCTGGAGCCCAACCAGTCACAGACCTGGGCTTGATCAACCTGTGGTGGGGTCTGCCTCGGAGGGGGTTGTTGCTTCATCAGAACATCAAAGGATTCCAGCATTTGATGGTCTATGACATCATATAGGATGTCAAAGACATATACTGTATATGAGATGTCTATGACATCATATAGTCTTCATAGGACATCATTTCCTATGATCTATAGGCTATCAAGAGCTGGTCCAGAGCTGCCATGGCCAAGATGTGTAGAGTGATGATATCGAGTGAAGGGATGATATACAGGTACATCTCAAAAACTTAGAATATCATGAAAAAGTTCAATATTTTTTGTCACTCATTTCAGAAGGTAAAACCCATATATTATATAGATTCATTACACAGACAGTGATATATTTCAAGTGTTTATTCTAATTTTGATGCAAGCAGAAGAAGATGGATGGATTATGACATAACGTTCGGCTCAGGAGACGCACACACACAGGCTCAGAGTAGTTCAAACTGTTTATTAACAACAGGGATGTTTGGGTGCGTGTCTGCGGAATGTTAATGTGTTGGTGGTGGCGTCTGCTTCGGACCCAGAGGCAGGAGACCGTTCAGCCGGCAACCCTATGGGAGAAATTGGACACAGGGTGATGAGCACACACCAACACAGGAGGAGAATAGGCGAGGGAGAGAAGCTTACTTGTTTGGGCAGATGACTGGCGCTTCAAGGATGGAAGCCCGGGAGACAGCCACCTGCAGGGCTCGGTGCAGCAGCGAGGAGAGACGAGGGACGGGGTTGTCCGCCGCCGAGGAATCCACCTGTGCACAGGGGAGCAGACTGGAGAGATGAGGTAAGTGAACTTCTTACCGGTAAAGAGGATGCTGAAGAGAATGTGGTAGAAGTCCATGCAAGGAAATGAAGTCTACGGCTTCAGGCCGAAGCTCAGGGCGAGGCGGCTTTTATCCTTCGCCGCTGACGAGTAGCAGGTGCGTGAGCAGGTGGCGCCGCTGATGAATGGCGCGGCGTGACAGTACTCCCCCCTCTAGCAGCGCCTCCTGGCGATGGCTTATCCGGGTGCGCTCGGTGGAAGTCCGCGATGAGCGATGGGTCCAACACAAACGACGGGGGCACCCACTGTCGATGCTCGGGCCCATAGCCCTCCCAGTCCACCAAGTATTGCAACCCACGACCCCGGCGCCGGGAGTCCAGGATGGAGGAGGCGGACCAGGCCGGATGGCCACCAATCATCCGGGGCGCGGGTTGCGCTGCAGGAGGAGGGCAAAGGGGGTCAGTAACCGCCAGTTTCACCTTCGACACGTGGAAAGTAGGATGAATGCGGAGGGAGGGGGGAATAGCCACGCGCACAGCCACCGGGTTGATGATCCGGGTGATGGGGTAGGGACCCATGAAGCGCTGTGCCAGCTTTCTCCTCTCGCCTTTTAGAGTGACGTCCTGGGTGGAAATGTAAACAAGCTGCCCAACTCTGTACGCCGGGGCAGGTCTCCTACGCCGGTCCGCCACAGTCCTGTTGCGCTCCGCTGTGCGCAATAGCGCATGGCGCGCGGCAGCCCAGGTGGAGCGGAACTGCCTGAGATGGGCCCTAACTGACGGGACAGTTACCTCACTCTCCTGCTCCGGAAACAGCGGGGGGTCGTAACCCAGGGACGCTTTGAAGGGGGACATCCCTGTAGCAGAAGAGCGAGCGGTGTTGTGGGCATATTCAACCCAGGCAAGATGGTTGCTCCAGGACGCGGGTTTGGATCTGGACACACAGCGGAGCGCAGCCTCCAGCTCCTGGTTGGTCCTCTCACACTGCCCGTTGGATTGGGGGTGATGGCCAGAGGAGAGGCTCACCTTGGCTCCGATGGCGTTGCAGAAAGACCTCCAAACCTCAGATGAAAACTGGGGGCCCCGGTCCGAGACCACGTCCACCGGAATCCCATGCAGCCTGACCACGTGTTGGACGAGGAGGTCCGCCGTCTCCAGGGCAGTAGGGAGGCCTCGCAGGGGGACGAAGTGCACGGCCTTGGAGAAGCGGTCCACGATGGTCAGGATGGTGTCATAGGAATTGGAGATGGGGAGTCCGGTGACGAAATCCAGAGCGATGTGCGACCAGGGCCTGCCAGGGACGGGCAGGGGCTGGAGCAGACCCGCTGGAGGGGCATTTCCCGACTTGCAGGTGGCACAGATTGGGCAAGCCCGGGCGTAGCGGGCTGCATCCCTCCGCAGGCCTGGCCACCAAAAGGACCGTTGGAGGAGATCTATCATCCGGGAGGTGCCAGGGTGACAGGTGAGCTTGGAGGTGTGGAGCCAGTGGATGACCTCTCCTCGGACCGCGGATGGCACGAACAGCCTCCCCTCCGGTCCGCCGCCAGGGTCAGGTTCCACCTCCTGTGCCTTCCGGATCTTGCTCTCAATGTCCCACGAGATGGCTCCCACGACGCACGACCTGGGCAGGATGGAGTGGGGCGCCTCCTCCGACTCCACGGGGGCGAACTGCCTGGAGAGGGCGTCAGGCAGGACGTTCTTAGAGCCAGGCCTGAAGGTGATGGAAAATTGGAACCTGGCGAAGAACAGGGACCAGCGCGCCTGGCGGGCGTTCAGGCGCTTGGCAGACCGTAAGTATTCCAGGTTCTTGTGGTCCGTGAGGACCACAAACGGCAGGCTTGCCCCCTCCAACCAGTGGCGCCACTCCTGCAGGGCGAGCTTGATGGCCAAGAGCTCTCTGTCCCCCACATCATAGTTTCTCTCCGCCGGGGACAAGCGCCGGGAGAAGAAGGCGCACGGTCGCTTGGCGCCATCGTCCGGTGACCGCTGGGACAGCACTGCTCCCACTCCCGTGTCCGAGGCGTCTACCTCTACAATGCACTGCAGCGCGGGGTCGACCTGGCGAAGGACCCGGGAGGAGGAGAATTCCGCCTTCAGCGCCTCAAAGGCGGCAGCGACCTCTTCGGTCCACCGGAACGGGACCTTCGGGGACGTGAGGCGGGTCAGTGGTCCCACGATGGCACTGAAGTTGGGAACAAAGCGGCGGTAGAAATTGGCGAAGCCAACAAATTGCTGCACCTGCTTCCGGGATGCAGGAGTAGGCCATTCCACCACCGCCTTTACCTTCTCTGGGTCGGGGAGCACCTTATCGTGGGCGATGATGAACCCCAGGAAGGACGTACTCCTGGCGTAAAATTCACACTTTTCCGCCTTAACGTACAGACGGTTCTCCAGCAGCCTTTGGAGGACCCGCCTCACGTGGACCTGGTGCTCATCCCTGGACTTGGAGAAGATGAGGATATCGTCCAGGTAGACGAACACGAAAAGGCCAATGAAGTCCCGGAGGACGTCATTAATGAGGCGCTGGAAGACTGCAGGAGCGTTGGTCAACCCGAACGGCATCACCAGATATTCAAAGTGGCCGTTCGGGGTACGGAAGGCCGTTTTCCACTCATCTCCCTCCCGGATCCGGACGAGGTGGTAAGCGCTGCGTAGGTCCAGCTTGGTGAACCAGGTCGCCCCCTGGAGGGAGTGGAAAGCAGTGTCCATGAGAGGCAGGGTGTAACGGTCCCTCTCCGTGATATTGTTGAGGGCCCGGTAGTCGATACAAGGGCGGAGGGACCCATCCTTTTTCCCCACGAAGAAGAACCCTGCCCCCACGGGTGACGATGATGGGCGGATAATCCCAGCACTTAATGATTCCTTCAGGTAGGCGTTCATCGTCTCCTTCTCCGGCGCAGACAGGCTGTAAAGGCGACCAGAAGGTAAGGGAGCCCCCTGGCGGAGGTTGATGGCGCAGTCATAGGGCCGATGAGGGGGAAGAGACATAGCTTTCGCTTTGCTGAACACCATACCCAGGTCGTGAAATTCTGGGGGCACCAGAGACAGGTCCGGGGGTGCAGCGTCCGTCGCAGGGGGAGGAGCGGACGGAGAGCAGGCAGCGGACTGAAGGCAGGTGCCCATACAGAACGTACTCCATGCCGAGATCCCAGCTGATTTCCAATCCAGGACCGGATTGTGAAGGCGGAGCCAGGGATACCCCAGGATGACGGGCGACACAGAGTTGGGAAGGACGTAAAAGGTCATCTCCTCCCGGTGGTTTCCCGAGATGATGACCGGTAGGGGAACAGTTTGATGTGTCACTCTCCCGAGGGTGGCACGGGAGAGGTGGATCAGGGAGAGGGGAGTGTTGAGTGCCTGGCAGCGGATGCCCAATCGGGTTGCCAGGCTTTGTGAAATGAAGCTGCCTTCTGCGCCCGAATCCACCAGTGCGTGGGTGAGGTGCCCAGTAGAGTTATGGCAGAAACGGATGGGCAGCTTCAATTGAGAAAGTGATCCTAACCGATTGACATCCGCGAGGCTTCCAACAGTGACTCGCGGACCCCACCGACTGGCTTTCCGTGGACAACGCTCCACGGTGTGTTGGTCGCCTCCGCAATACATGCAGAGGCCCAACTCACGGCGGCGTTGTTTCTCCACAGGGGAAAGTTTAGTCCAGGCCGTCACCATCGGCTCCGACTCCTCGGGGCGCGATGCTGGCGGCGCCGCCAGGGGGCGAGCTTGGAACAGGTGCGGCGAGGCTCCACGAGGGCGAGAAGAAGAAGACCTCCGCCCCGAGGAGCGCTCGCGCAGCCTGTTATCCAAACTTATCGCTAAGGACGTCAGCTCCGCTAGCGTCCCAGGGATATCCCGACCAGCCAGTTCATCCCTCAGATCACTATTGAGGCTGCGGAGGAACAGGCCACAGAGGGAGCGTTCCTCCCAGCCCAATTCCTCCGCCGCTACCCGGAAGTCGACCGAGTGGTCCGCTGCCGACCGGCTTCCCTGCTGGAGAGCGAGAAGCCGATCGACCTGGACCGTTTCGGTTTGTGAGTGGTCAAAGACCTCCAGAAAGCGCCTCACGAATTGGTCATAGGTGAGGGTGGCATAACTGGGCCTCGCCATTACGGCGTAGGTCCAGGTTAACGCACGCCCCTCCAGAAGATTCCCTATGTAACCAATTCGGCTGTGATCCGAGGGAAAATCTCCGGGCACACGGTGGAACACGGACTCACACTGCATAATAAACCCCCGCGCTCCGCCGAGCTTACCGCTAAAGCGGGCGGGGGTCGGAATCGGCGTGAGCCGAACCGGTGCCACTGGAGCCGGCTGGACGGCCGCTGGAACAGCAGGAGCCGCGCCACCCTGGTGAGTCGGGAGGAACGGCTGTTGGGGGTCCAAGCGGTTCAATCGGTTAGTCAGTTCTAATAATTGATGAAGAACCACCTGTTGCTGATAAACAATCTGATCCACCCGAGCCTCGAGGATGGTAAACCGGTGTGCGAGCCCGCCGCCTGCCGAGCCGCTCTGCTGAAGCCGTACTGACATAACGTTCGGCTCAGGAGACGCACACACACAGGCTCAGAGTAGTTCAAACTGTTTATTAACAACAGGGATGTTTGGGTGCGTGTCTGCGGAATGTTAATGTGTTGGTGGTGGCGTCTGCTTCGGACCCAGAGGCAGGAGACCGTTCAGCCGGCAACCCTATGGGAGAAATTGGACACAGGGTGATGAGCACACACCAACACGGGAGGAGAATAGGCGAGGGAGAGAAGCTTACTTGTTTGGGCAGATGACTGGCGCTTCAAGGATGGAAGCCCGGGAGACAGCCACCTGCAGGGCTCGGTGCAGCAGCGAGGAGAGACGAGGGACGGGGTTGTCCGCCGCCGAGGAATCCACCTGTGCACAGGGGAGCAGACTGGAGAGATGAGGTAAGTGAACTTCTTACCGGTAAAGAGGATGCTGAAGAGAATGTGGTAGAAGTCCATGCAAGGAAATGAAGTCTACGGCTTCAGGCCGAAGCTCAGGGCGAGGCGGCTTTTATCCTTCGCCGCTGACGAGTAGCAGGTGCGTGAGCAGGTGGCGCCGCTGATGAATGGCGCGGCGTGACAGATTATGGCTTACAGCCCATGAAAACCCCAAATTCACTTTGTCAAAAAATTAGAATACTACATCAAATTAATTAAAAAAAAAATAGCTTTTAAATAGAAATGTTGGCCAAATGAAAAGTATGTCCATGGGATTTGAAATTGTCCTCTTCTTTGGTGAGTGATGGTCTTTAGGACATCATGAAGACATCACGGCCGGCATCAATGTCCTATGAAGCAGACATCATAGGACATCATAGGCCGTCCTACGATGTCCTATGATGTCACAATCATAGGACATCATAGGCCGTCATATGATGTCCTATGATTGTGACAGACACACAGAGATTTCTTAAATTTATCCAGTGATGTATGCAATCACGGCAACATAAGTTTTTAAGCATTACATCTTCACTATTCTTTCTTGTCAGATTTGTCACTTGTCACTTACTTTTTCTGGATCCCGGTTTAGTGTGTCCTTTAGGCTATCCTATGATGCAGACTTCATAGGGCGAGAATAGGCTACAACAGAATATTAGAGGATAATAAAAATAACTTAAGAGGAATATGGCAAGTACTTAATGGGATTATTAATAACCGACCTAAGAATGCTAATTATCCAGAATATTTTATTGAAAATAGCAATTTGATCAATAATATGGAGGATGTGGTCAGTGGTCTCAATAAATTTTTTGTAAACGTTGGTCATGAATTAGCAAAATCAATGTTTGCTAATTTGCTAATAATTTTTTGTTTCACCAGAAACAAACAACAGTGGTTCTGTAAATAGAAGATAGAAATCCAAACACATTCTTTTTGGGTGCAGTTACTGAAAAGGAAATTATCAAGACTGTGAGTAAATTTAAGAACAACAAAAAAAAAAATCAATGGACTGGAATGAAATTGACATGACAATAGTGAAAAAAGTAATTGAAGGAATTGTTAAGCCACTCACCCACATCTGTAACCTGTCATTTCAAACTGGTAAATTTCCAAACAAAATGAAAATAGCAAAAGTAATATCACTATACAAAACAGGAGACAGTCTTTATTTCACAAATTACAGGCCAGTCTCTCTACTCTCACAGTTCTCCAAAATACGTGAAAAAATCTTCACTAAGAGACTGGATGATTTCATTGAAAAACACAACCTCCTTACAGACAGCCAGTATGGTTTTAGATCAGATAAATCTACATCTTTGGCAATGATTAAACTTATTGAAAAAAATTACTAGTTGTATAGATAAAAAAAAAAAAAGTTTGCTGTAGGAGTATTTATAGATTTAAAGAAAGCTTTTGACACCATTGACCACAGAATTCTACTAAGGAAACTGGAAAGGTATGGGATAAGAGGAGTCGGACTGAGTTGGTTGGAAAGTTATTTAAGTAGCAGACAACAATTTGTACAAATTGGTGAGCACAAATCACCCTTCATGGACATCACTTGTGGTGTGCCCCAGGGATCAGTTTTGGGACCCAAACTCTTTATCTTGTATATAAATGACATGTGCCAAGTATCAATAATTCTGAAATTTATTTTGTTTGTGGATGACACAAATATCCTTTGCACTGGTGAGAATTTGCAGCAGGTTTTAGAGGTGGTCACAACTGAAATGAAAAGGTTAAGGCAGTGGTTCAACAAAAATAAATTATCTCTAAATCTGAAAAAAAAAATATCAAAGATTATGTTGTTTGGAAATTATAAATCATGAAATAATGGTAACGATAGATGATACCAGAATAGAAACAGTACAGGAAAATAAGTTTCTGGGGCTGACACTAGACAATAAAATCTGCTGGAAACCTCACATCAGTCACATCCGGGTCAAGTTGGCAAAAAGTATAGGCATACTGGGGAAGACAAGACACATCTTGGACTATAAATCATTGTTCTTACTGTACAATTCACTGTTTCTACCTTATCTTAACTACTGTGTAGAGGTCTGGGGAAACACCTACAAGACCAACCTACAGTCATTATGCACATTACAAAAAAAGAGCTATAATCAATCAATCAATCAATGCATCAGATTTATATAGCACTTTATCATAGACACTCAAAGACGCTTTACAGAAATTAAGGGTCATCCACCACCTAAATGGATGAAGCAGCCACAATACGGCGCCATCCCTTTTAATTATTCACACACACACACATTCACACAAAGGGCCACTTTAGAGTCTCCAATTAACCTAACCTGCATGTTTTTGGGATGATAAAAGGATATAAGGATAATAAATAATGTAGGATATAGAGACCACACCAATTCGTTGTTTTTGAAGTCACGTGTCATAAAGTTCATCGATTTAGTTAAATTTAAGACAGCACAAGTCATGTACAGGGCAATTAATAATCAACTCCCAACTAATATACAAAAAATATTTCAATAAAGAGACAATGATTATAATTTGAGAGGAGACTTAAACTTTACAAAACCCAAGATACGAACAACTAAGAAAAGTCTGTGCATATCTTGTCTGTGGGGTGGATTTGTGGAACAGTCTGGAGCTGGAACTGAAACTATGAACAAACAGAAATCAATTCAAAAAGAGGTATAAACATTATTTGCTGAAAGAATCTATGTTTGAAGGGTAGTATTTATATGTACGATTCACTATGCTCACTCTGGGACACTATGGAATGGTGGGTGGGACAATACTATGTATATCTGTGTTGTTTGGGGCTGGTTTTGATGTATGGACCGTATATATATATATATATATTTTTTTTTTTGTTACTTCTTTGTACCCATAGGTAGATTTGTTTTGCAGTCTGGTGACTTCCGTATTTACAAGCCACCAGCTGCCGGTCGCTGCGTGCGTGAGCGCCCCATATTCCCAACCTGCATGTTTTTAGCATGTGGGAGGAAACCGGAGAAATCCCGGAGTAAACCCATGCAACACAGGGAGAACATGCAAACTCCGCACAGATCACTGTTGGTTGGGGGCTGGGATCGAAACCACGATCTCACGATCCCCCAGCCAAGGGTAAACTGTGCTGCTGCAGTGCTAACCACTGTGCCACCGTGCAGCCCACGGTGTATGTTGGGATGGATGGGTGTTAATGTTGATATGTACAAAATATAGTTAATTGTTGTCAAGAATCTGAAACCTCAAAAGACAGTATATTTGGTCCGTACCTCAATAAAAATTCAAGACAAAAAGAATTCTTTTATGAGTTTTACTTGCCGCGCAAGGAGTACAGGCAATGATGACATTCAGCACTGCACTGAGGCAGTCTCAGTGTCTTACAGCGTTTATACAAGCAGTGTACATGAGTCATACAGGCAGTTTCTGAGTCATACAGGCAGTTGTCCAATATTTGAACAATCAAGTTCACAGTATTTTTCCACTACTTACATATCAATGGTCATATAAAATGATAAAAGCAAAGCAAGTATGTACATTTTCTGACAATTGTTTACTTGGGGTCTTAAATGTGGTAATATGTATATATTTCACATGGGTTGTATTTATGGAAAAGAGGAGTTGGAATTAATAAATGTTCACTTCTTCCTTCTCCCTTTCAAACACTGTATACTGTTACTTTATTGCACTTGTCATTTGTTCTGTTTTTGTTCTACTTTTTTGTTTGAAATAAAATATCTATCTAGGCACATCATAGGCTGTCCTATGATGTCCGATTATCATGACACAGTTTTACTGGGGTTTGCGCTTAAAGAACTCTTCTGCTCCTCCACACTGGCTGTGCCTTTGTTGATGACCCGCTCCCTCATCATCTGTGCCTGTGTGCAATTTTGCATGCTCTTTGGTGGATGGGAGGTCATTATTAAAATGAAGTGACGGCGTCTGCGATCATAAGTTTGCGTGCTGTTAGTTGATCACTGGCAAAAATTGCTCACTCCCTTCGGCGCTCTGTCGAATTTGCACTGCCTTAGTAAACCTGCCCCAATGAGTCCCTGGAAACATTAAATTCTGGGTTCAGTCATTTATTTGGCAGCTCCAGCTGGGTTCCACATTTACACAAATGTACATAGACGACCATGTTCTGCTTTATCAAATACTAATTATTTTGCTCTTCTTACAATGGCTAAAATAAGGAGAAAACATCATTTATCTGACAGATTAGGTCGGGAAAATGGAACAGTGGTGACGGCACAAAGAAATACGTGTTTCAGAACAGTTCACAGATAATGACAATTATTTTAACACTAAGATAACATTTGTTTCAAAAATATTTTGGCCTAATTGATTTCTATCTTTCTACAGATACAGTGGGGCAAAAAAGTATTTAGTCAGCCACCAATTGTGCAAGTTCTCCCACTTAAAAGATGAGAGAGGTCTCCAATTTTCATCATAGGTATACCTCAACTATGAGAGACAAAATGAGAAAAAAAAAATCCAGAAAATCACATTGAAGGATTTTTAATGAATTAATTGGTAAATTCCTCGGTAAAATAAGTATTTGGTCACCTACAAACAAGCAAGATTTCTGGCTCTCACAGACCTGTAACTTCTTCTTTAAGAGGCTCCTCTGTCTTCCACTCATTACCTGTATTAATGGCACCTGTTTGAACTCGTTATCAGTATAAAAGACACCTGTCCACAACCTCAAACAGTCAGACTCCAAACTCCACTATGGCCAAGAACAAAGAGCTATCAAAGGACACCAGAAACAAAATTGTAGACCTGCACCAGGCTGGGAAGACTGAATCTGCAATAGGTAAGCAGCTTGGTGTGAAGAAATCAACTGTGGGAGCAATTATTAGAAAATTCAAGACATACAAGACCACTGATAATCTCCCTCGATCTGGGGCTCCACACAAGATCTCACCCCATGAGGTCAAAATGATCACGAGAACGGCGAGCAAAAATCCCAAAACCACACGGGGGGACCTAGTGAATGACCTGCAGAGAGCTGGGACCAAAGTAACAAAGGCTACATTAGTAGCCAAGGTTCCAAGGTTGTCATAGCCAGGAGCGGCACTGGGGTTAAGCTCCCAGTGCTGATAAAATGCTCCTTATGGCGTGCGTCTCGAAAAGCCTCTGACAACTAAGTCCAACTCCTAGCCTGCCCGTGTGGTTTAGTCTCTAATCCCGGCGGAATTGCTTTTACTAATAGGAGAAGGGGCGAGGGCGGATCTCTGGCGTTTAAAACAAGATGCTTCGGGTAGATGGTGGCTCGTCAACCTGGGAAGGTAGCCCATCTAGGGGAAGGTAAACCCTGATTTCAAACCTCCGCTGCCTTGCGGCATACCCGGTCACGGGAAAGGCTTCGGGAGTCAACCCTGAGGAAAAATCCGGAGTCGGAGCCCCTAAGGCAGTTCTATATTGTGCTCAACATCGTTCTGGCAGCTCCTGCAACGGTGCTGGTGCCAAACTGTAGCAGCCCTGCTGTTCCTTTGGATTCATCAGTGACGTGGAGAGGGGGGACATGCTGCATGGGCAACATCTTGTCCTCCATATCTTCCTGCCCAGGCTTGAATCCTACCAACGCCCAACGCTGGAAGATAGAACACCGGATCACTGGAGAGGACACTTCAGCTTTGCCTTTGGCGTAGACAAAACACGGGGAATGACAGTTACCGGTTATAAGCCACTGCTCAATTGGCGTAGAGCGCGGCGCCAGGGGTTGTTCCTGATGGTGGGAGGGATCATTGGATCTCACTGGACAGCTACTGCCCGCCTCAAGCTGGGCAGCCCCCAGCCAATAAGGTGTTGTCCCGCCACAGCTTGCTTTCCTCATTGGGTGCATGGGGATGAGGAGAAGTCCGAACAGAAGGCTGAGAACCTTCGCACCAGGCAAGACAATAAAACAAAAGAGACCAACTCTAAAACTGGGAACTTGGAACGTCCGCACTATGATGACAGGACTCGCTGCTAACCTCAAGGACATCAACGACACCAGGAAGACTGCCATCATCAATAATGAGCTGAAGAGACTGGGAGTGGATATCGCCACTCTCCAGGAAACATGGTTGGCTGATGCAGGCACACTGAGAGAGAAGGACTACACGTTCTACTGGCAGGGAAAGGTCAGTGACGAACACAGGGAACACGGAGTGGGCTTTGCAGTGAAAAACACCTTGCTGAAGATGGTGGAACCGGGCAGCAATGGCTCTTCACGACTCCTCACCCTCCGCCTGAACACCACTCAAGGCCCAGTCACCCTCGTCAGTGTGTATGCCCCAACACTCACAGCCACACCAGAGGCAAAAGACGAGTTCTACGAGAATCTCGCAACAACTGTCAGGATCATCCCCAACTCTGAACAACTCATTCTCCTTGGAGACTTCAATGCCAGAGTGGGTGCTGACCACGACTCCTGGCCCTCCTGTCTTGGACCTTTTGGCGTGGGCAGAATGAACGACAACAGACAGCGGCTGCTCGAGTTCTGCACATATCACAATCTGTGCATCACAAACTCGTTCTTCAAGACCAAGCCCCAACACAAGGTTTCCTGGCAACATCCGCGCTCAAAGCACTGGCACCAGCTGGACTTGATCCTGACCAGGCGCACCTCACTGAAGAACGTGCTAATCACCCGTTCGTTCCAGAGTGCAGATTGCGACACAGACCATTCATTGGTGTGTTGCAAGGTCAAGTTGCAGCTGAAGAAATTCCATCGTGCTAGACAGCCTGGAAAGGCACGGATTGACACCAGCAAGATGGCTCAACCAGAACTTGTTGAGCAGTTTGCCTCCACCTTTGAGAAGGAACTTGGAGTACCACAAGAAGGAGAATCTGCAAAGCAGAAGTGGGAAGAGCTGCGAAACACCATCCACCGAACAGCCTTGGCTACCTTTGGGAGGAAGACCTCGAATTCACAGGACTGGTTTGATGCCAAGTTGACCGAGATGACCCCCATCATTGAAGCCAAGTGCTCAGCACTTGCTGAGTACAAGAAGTACCCAAACGAGAAGAATCTCCAGATTCTCAGGGCTACGAGAAGCAAAGTTCAGCAGACTGCTCGGCGCTGTGCCAACGAGTACTGGACTCAGCTCAGCCAAGACATTCAAACCGCTGCCATAACAGGGAACATCCGTGGTATGTATGTTGGCATCAAGAAAGCACTTTGTCCGTGTCAGAGCAAGGACCAAAGTACCAAGCCAGAACCAAAGTACGCGAGGCTCTAATCAGAGACATGCTGTTCGCAGACGATGCTGCAGTCGCAACCCACACACAGCAGGAGCTTCAGACCCTGATGGACCGCTTCTCCCAGGCATGCAAGGACTTCGGGCTTACCATCAGCCTGAAGAAGACTAATGTCTTGGCGCAAGGCACGGAAGCACCACCAACCATCACCATCGACGACTACGAGCTGGAGGTCGTGAATCAGTTCACGTACCTGGGGTCCACGATCAGCAACAACCCCTCCCTTGATATAGAGATCAACAAGAGGATTGGAAAATCAGCCTTCACACTCGCTCGCCTCACCACACGAGTGTGGGAGAATCCCAAACTCTCTGTCAAGACGAAGATGGCAGTGTACAACGCCTGCGTCATCAGCACACTGCTCTATGGGAGTGAGACGTGGACAACATATGCCCGGCAGGAAAAGAGACTGAACTCCTTCCACTTGCGCTGCATTCGCCACATCCTGGACATATCCTGGCAGGACAAAGTGCCCAACACAGAAGTTCTGTCCCGCGCCGGCCTTCCCTCCATGTTCACTCTACTCAGGCAGCGCAGGTTCCGCTGGCTAGGCCACGTTCATCGTATGGAGGATGGCAGAATCCCCAAAGACGTCCTCTACGGAGAACTGGCAACTGGCAGGAGAGACGTTGCCCGCCCACAGCTGTGCTTTAGAGACGTCTGCAAGAGAGACATGAAGGCACTGGAGATCAACACAGAGCGCTGGGAGGACCTTGCAATGGACCACTCCAAATGGAGAGGCACCCTGACCAGACAGCTCAAGGCGGGTGAAGAGAGACTGACTGCTGCAGCAGATGAAAAAAGGACCCGCAGGAAGAACCGCCACAGACCCAGCAGCACGGTGACCACCCACAAGTGTGACCTGTGTGACAGGGACTGCCATTCGCGCATCGGCCTGTTCAGCCACAAGCGGTGCTGTTCCAGCAAAGTAGACTTTTAGGATTCTCTTCCATGGTCATCATAGACCGACGGAGGCCGACGAAACACCGCCAGGGACTCAAATCCTGCAGTGCCAGACGTGTCCCCCTGCTTAAGCCAGTACATGTCCAGGCCCGTCTGAAGTTTGCTAGAGAGCATTTGGATGATCCAGAAGAGGATTGGGAGAATGTCATATGGTCAGATGAAACCAAAATAGAACTTTTTGGTAAAAACTCAACTTGTCGTGTTTGGAGGAGAAAGAACACCATACCTACTGTGAAGCATGGGGGTGGAAACATCATGCTTTGGGGCTGTTTTTCTGCAAAGGGACCAGGACGACTGATCCGTGTAAAGGAAAGAATGAGTGGGGTCATGTATCGTGAGATTTTGAGTGAAAACCTCCTTCCATCAGCAAGGGCATTGAAGATGAAACGTGGCTGGGTCTTTCAGCATGACAATGATCCCAAACACACCGCCCAGGCAACGAAGGAGTAGCTTTGTAAGAAGCATTTCAAGGTCCTGGAGTGGCCTAGCCAGTCTCCAGATCTCAACCCCATAGAAAATCTTTGGAGGGAGTTGAAAGTCCGTGTTGCCCAGCGACAGCCCCAAAACATCAATGCTCTAGAGGAGATCTGCATGGAGGAATGGGCCAAAATACCAACAACAGTGTGTGAAAACCTTGTGAAGACTTACAGAAAACATTTGACCTCTGTCATTGCCAACAAAGGGTACATAACAAAGTATTGAGATGAACTTTTGTTATTAACCAAATACTTATTTTACCGAGGAATTTACCAATTAATTCATTAAAAATGCTTCAATGTGATTTTCTGGATTTTTTTTTCTCATTTTGTCTCTCATAGTTGAGGTATACCTATGATGAAAATTGGAGACCGCTCTCATCTTTTAAGTGGGAGAACTTGCACAATTGGTGGCTGACTAAATACTTTTTTGCCCCACTGTATAACGACGTGACAGTCCACGTCTCTGGTGGTCAGAGAAAACCGTTGATGACCTCACCATCTCCATAAAGCAGACTGTGGTTTTACCCGAGGATCCTGGACGGAGCAGCTGTAATCTGGAGGCTGTGACCAGTGGAGAAACAGTTTACACCACTGACCTAAACGCTCTTCTGCACGCCTGTGGCCGATGCACTGAAGAACTGGATGAAGAACATTGGACAAAAATCCAATAAAAGAATGTTCATCTGTGCTGATTTTAATATCGACTTGATCAATCCAAATCAGCACAAGCTGACAGATGACATCATCAATCCTTTGTTCAGCCTGAGTTTCTGTCCTAAAATCATCAAAGCCAGTCACATGATCTCTGAGTGTGAAACATTAATTCATCAGATCTTTACTAACAGTTTAGACAATAATATAGTGAATGGATTATTACTACTGGACAATGATAATCAGTGGATGTGATGGTAAGTTTTACAGAAAACAATGACACTGATTTTATAGAAAGAAATCTTAGTTCATCCATCCATCCATCCATCTTCTACCGCTATCCTTTTTGGGTCGCGGGGGGGCTGGAGCCTATCCCAGCGACTTTGGGCGAGAGGCAGGGTCCACCCTGGACAGATCGCCAGTCCATCGCAGGGCCAACACAGAGAGACAGACAACCATTCACTCTCACAGTCATACCTAAGGACAATTTAGAATCCCCAGTTGATGCCAATTAACCTAACTTGCATGTTTTTGGCATGTGGGAGGAAACCGGAGTGCCCGGAGTAAAAATGCATCTTAGTTCAGTCTTTATTAAAACAACTGAAGAACAATAAAACAGAGATATTCTTAATAAATGTTAAAACAAAACATGAAGTGATTGTGACGACTCAGACATGAAAATTGTGAAATAGGTCATTGACAGGACAGTACAGGACAGTACAGTTCGGCCCGCATGTTTTTCCACTGCACTCGGGTGTCATTTGAAGTGGGTGGGAATAGTTACAGGGAAGCAGCGCAACCCTCTCCCTCCCGCTACGTAAAACATGCATAACTGACGTAAATCAAGCGTAACGTTACGCAAAATACAAGCTGGCAGGATACGAGGCATCTGCGTTCTCTGGCTGTTTTTTCCAGAATAAAGGCAAAATGGAGAACAGAAGGCAAACCTGCAATATGACACATTCTGGAAAGGTACTGGAGCATTTAGAAGCCATGAGGATGCGAACTACATTATGTATGACGGTAAGCTAATGATTACTAATGCTACTTTGCTTTTAAGTCCGCCGTACAACATTGTAATGTCGGCAAGTTATCGATATTAGGTCCTAAAATATGTATTCTGTGTGTGTGTTTCAGATGGCTCTCTTGTGGCAAAAATATTGCTTCAAACAGTCGGCGTGAACGTTCAACACAGTGATGTGACCCCAAGTTCATGAACGCCAAATGGCTATAATGTCTGTAGAAATGTTTAGCTTCCTGTGAAATAAATTGCTCTGATCTGTGTCAAAATCATGAAGAGACTGTTGAGACGTCATGGGATTTACCTGCTCCAGCCAGTGGTGTCGTGGCAAAACATGGATCAGGTGCCATATGAGCCATTAAATATATATTTCAACAGGTAAACAGTACTGAGTTAGGCATAAGATATACAGTGGGGAAAAAAATATTTTGTCAGCCACCAATTGTGCACGTTCTCCCACTTAAAAGATGAGAGAGGTCTCCAATTTTCATCACAGGTATACCTCAACTATGAGAGACAAAATGAGGAAAAAAAAAAAAGTCCAGAAAATCACATTGAAGGATTTTTAATGAATTAATTGGTAAATTCCTCGGTAAAATAAGTATTTGGTTAATAACAAAAGTTCATCTCAATACTTTGTTATATACCCTTTGTTGGCAATGACAGAGGTCAGATGTTTTCTGTAAGTCTTCACAAGGTTTTCACACACTGTTGCTGGTATTTTGGCCCATTCCTCCATGCAGATCTCCTCTAGAGCAGTGATGTTTTGGGGCTGTTGCTGGGCAACACGGACTTGCAACTCCCTCCAAAGATTTTCTATGGGGTTGAGATCTGGAGACTGGCTAGGCCACTCCAGGACCTTGAAATGCTTCTTACGAAGCCACTCCTTCGTTGCCTGGGCAGTGTGTTTGGGATCATTGTCATGCTGAAAGACCCAGCCACGTCTCATCTTCAATGCCCTTGCTGACGGAAGGAGGTTTTCACTCAAATCTCACGATACACGGCCCCATTCATTCTTTCCTTTACACAGATCAGTCGTCCTGGTCCCTTTGCAGAAAAACAGCCCCAAAGCATGATGTTTCCACCCCCATGCTTCACAGTAGGTATGGTGTTCTTTCTCCTCCAAACACGACAAGTTGAGTTTTTACCAAAAAGTTCTATTTTGGTTTCATCTGACCATATGACATTCTCCCAATCCTCTTCTGGATCATCCAAATGCTCTCTAGCAAACTTCAGACGGGCCTGGACATGTACTGGCTTAAGCAGGGGGACACGTCTGGTGCTGCAGGATTTGAGTCCCTGGCGGCGTAGTGTGTTTCTGATGGTAGCCTTTGTTACTTTGGTCCCAGCTCTCTGCAGGTCATTCACTAGGTCCCCCCATGTGGTTCTGGGATTTTTGCTCACCGCTCTCGTGATCATTTTGACCCCACAGGGTGAGATCTTGCGTGGAGCTCCAGATCAAGGGAGATTATCAGTGGTCTTGTATGTCTTGAATTTTCTAATAATTGCTCCCACAGTTGATTTCTTCACACCAAGCTGCTTATCTATTGCAGATTCAGTCTTCCCAGCCTGGTGCAGGTCTACAATTTTGTTTCTGGTGTCCTTTGACAGCTCTTTGGTCTTGGCCATAGTGGAGTTTGGAGTCTGACTGTTTGAGGTTGTGGACAGGTGTCTTTTATACTGATAATGAGTTCAAACAGGTGCCATTAATACAGGTAACGAGTGGAGGACAGAGGAGCCTCTTAAAGAAGAAGTTACACGTCTGTGAGAGCCAGAAATCTTGCTTGTTTGTAGGTGACCATATACTTATTTTCCACCATAATTTACAAATAAATTCTTTAAAAATCAGACAATGTGATTTTCTGGATTTTTTTTTCTCATTTTGTCTCTCATAGTTGAGGTATATTATACCTATGATGAAAATTGGAGACCTCTCTCATCTTTTAAGTGGGAGAACTTGCACAATTGGTGGCTGACTAAATACTTTTTTGCCACACTGTATATCTCATTTCATTACAAGTGCAATGGGCCCCAACCAGGGATCTATGGTTACACTTTAAATCAAAAAGCTTTGTATCCGAGGGCTCTCTTCAAGATAGAGACTGTTCCTCTGATTGCTAAGATCTGTATTTCACAGACGCTAGGACAGCCGGGTGTCGCCTGTAGATATTTTTTCAGGTTTTTCTTCACCATCCCAGCTGCTCCCACCACCACAGGTATTATATCTGCTTCCTGCAGAATCCAGATGCTCCTTAGGTCGTTTTTGAGGTCTGGATATTTTGTTATTTTTTCTCTTTCTGCTCTGTTGAGGCCGTAGTCGTTCGGTATGGTTACATCTATTCGTTTGGCAGTTTTGTCCTTTTTGTTCAAGATAACTATGTCCGGTTTTATTGCTCCTCCTTCAATGTGTCTTCCAGTTGAGATTTCCTTGTCATAATAGATGGTAATATCTCCGTTGGAGCTGACTGACTCTGGATCGTGTTCCCATACTGGTCCTTTTACTTCTATTTTGAACTCTTTGCATATTTTCCAGTGTATGTAACGGCAAATCTTGTTGTGGCGAGCAGTGTAGTGTCCATCGGCCATGAGGACCTGGCAACCGGAGAGTAGGTGGCTTGCACTCTCCACCGCTACATGACAGAATCGACATTTGTCACTCTGTGACAGTCCTGCCATTTTTTTAAAGCCATTGGTTAGAAGTCCCTGGTCTTGTGCTCCAACCACTAGTCTCTCCTCGTCATACCCCAGATCGCCGTTCCTGATCCAGCACAATGTCTCTTCCCTATCGATGTACTCCCTATTGAGTTCCTCCTGGAAATGTCCTGCTCACTTATGTTGTTTCCATCTTTCTTTTCTTTCCTCCTGTGTCCTTTTGCTGTATTTTTCCCTCGTCTTTCTAGTTATTTTTGTTGCTGGGTTTTGTTGACTGGCTTTCATGTTATCTAATAAATCTCCTGCAAAGGTCTCGGCTTGTTTAGTTATGGATGTGTTATGACTGAGGGTTTTATGATGTTGGGTGACCTTTTCCACCGTCTCATCATTGGCGCTTTTTAGATATTGACCAATGCTTATTATTGTTGCCCTGTAGGCCTGGTTTATTTCAATTAGGCTAAGCCCTCCCTCTTTACGGGGCATATATATCCTATCTAGACATTGGTTTCTGTATGTTACCTTATGAAGGGTCAGGGTCTTCCTGGTCCAAACATCCAACTTGTCCAGTTCCCCCTGTCTATCACCCCAAATCCATACGTGGCAACTGGTACTGCCAACTGGTTTATTGCAGTGATTTTATTTTTAGATGTTAAATTTGATTTACAGATTTTCTTTAGGCAATGTTGGTATTCTTTTTTGACCATTTCCCCCATTTTTCTGTGTTCAATAGTTGTGTTTTCTTCTATGCCCAGATATTTATACACTGATTCCCCTGCCAGGTCTTTGATGTTCTTATTGTCTTCTATTTGGATATTCTCTGATGCTGTTTTCTTTCCTTTTTTTATTGTACATTTTGCGCATTTGTCAAGTCCAAATTCCATGCAGATGTCTTTTGAAAGCATGTGAACAGTATTGACAAGTTGATTCAGTTTCTGTTCAGATTCTGCGTAGAGCTTGAGGTCGTCCATGTAGAGCAGATGATTCACTCTCTTGCTCCCTTTTCTTGTTCTGCCTTTGCTTAAATCATACCCGATGTCAAGGTCTGATAAGATTTTACTTAAGGGGTCAATACATAGACAGAAAAGCAGTGGAAAAGGCTGTCCCCCTGGAATATTCCTCGCTGGATCCTGATGTCTGGGATTGTTATTTGTCCTTCTTTGTGGTTAAGTGTAATTGTGGTTTTCCACTTAGCCATCTGGACCTCCAGAAAAGTTTTAACCTCTGGGCTGATGTTATATAGCTCCAGACAGTGTATTATCCAGGAATGGGGGGCGCTGTCGAATGCCTTTTTGTAGTCGATCCACGCCATGCTTAAATTTCTCTCACGCCTCTTGCAGTCTTCCAGGATGGTTTTGTTAATGAGCAGTTGTTCTTTGGCTCCCAGCTTATTTCTTATGCAGCCTTTTTGCTGTGGTTGCAAGTAGTTTTCTGCATCCAGATGTTCATAAATGGCCTCAGTAATGAGTCCTGTCAGCCATTTGTATGTGGTGGGGAGGCAACAGATGGGTCTGTATTTATTGACTTGTTGGGTTTCAGGACTCTTGGGCAGGAGTATGGTGTTTCCATATGTGAGCCACTCTGGTGCTTCTTCCTCTCCCCTAACAAGTCGGCTAAATGCCTCTGCGTAGTGTTTGTGCAGTGCTGTCATCTTTTTGAGCCAGAAGTTTGGTATTTTATCTATTCCAGGGGACTTGAAATTAAGATATTTCCTGATTTTTTCTTGAGCTGTGAAGCTGTGTTTTTTTCTCACCTGTGTGAATTCTCATGTGAGTTTTCAAAGTACCACGATCATTAAATCTCTGCCCACGTTTCACAAGAAAATGGCTTCTCACCTGTGTGAATTCTCTCATGACGTGATAATTCACGATTAGTCCCAAATCTTTTCCCACACATGTTGCAAACATGTGACTTAACAGTGTGATGTTTCTTCTTCTGGGACTCATTTTTACAGTCTTTGTCATTATCAGAACATTTTACAGACTTCTCACCTGTGTCAGTGTCACACTGACTCTCTGACATGGAGGAGTTGTCTACATTGTTACGGTCACTTCTGTTCCTGTCAAGTCTCTTCTTTGGCTCTTCATGTTTATTGATCCTGGCTTTACATTCTTACCTGCTCCCTGGTCTTGGCTCTCAGTGTCAGCAGAGTTGTGAGAGAGGAGCTGCTCACTGTTTGCTTCAGTTTCACTCTTGTCATTGTCCTCATCAGTAGGAGTCACCATGAAGGAATCAGTCTCTTGTTTCAGTCCAAAGTCTTCTTCCTCCTGACTGCTACAGAGTTTTTCTTCTTCCTCTTTAACCTGTGCAGCATCTTGTTCCTCCTGGTCCAGACTGGAGTTCCTCTCCTGGTTACAGAGCTGCTGGACAGTGAGAACCTCCTCCTCCTTACAATCATGTAGCTGTGGAGCATCTGGAGGGACAACGAGACACAGAAAATGCTCGGAGTAGAAAAACCAGAAAGAATAAATACACTGACTGGCCAAGAAGTCACCACCTGGTAACCAATAGTTCTGATCCTTGCATGTGATAATTACAGCAGTGATGAATCTGTTTCAGATTTAACAAATAATTCAAAGGAGCCAAAATTATTTTTCCACATGCTAACATGGTTCCCTGAGGTCTAAAAGGGAACACAGGATGAAAACTTTAAATTTTAAGTAATTTTATACATTAATTTGTCTATCTGGAGTGGCTATCAATAAAAATATTCCCCCCCAAAAAACACCTGTTGCTTTGTTAGGGTCCACCATGATCTCACTAGCATGATCTCACTAGCATTTCTGATATGTCACCCCAGTCTGAGGTCAAGAGCGCTCTGGAGCAGGTTTTCAACCAGAATGTCTCTGTACATTGCTGCATTCATCTGTCCTTCTATCCTGACTAGTCTCCCAGTTCCTGCTGCTGAAAAACATCCCCACAGCATGATACTGCCACCACCATGCTTCACTGTAGGGATGGTATTGGCATGGTTATGAGTAGTGCCTGTTGCCTCCAAATTTCATGCCTGGCATTCACGTCAAAGAGTTCAATCGTAGTCTCATCAGACCAGAGAATTTTGTTTCTCATGGTGTGAGAGTCCTTCAGGTACCTTTTGGCAAACTCCAGGTGGGCAGCCATGAGCCTTTTACAAAAGAGTGGCTTCCATCTGGCCACTCTACCTTACAGAGCTTATTGGTGAATTGCTGCAGAGATGGTTGTCCTTCTGGAAGGTTCCCCTCTCTCCACAGAAGAACACTCGAGCTCTGACAGAGTGACCATCGGGTTCTTGGTCACCTCTCTGACTAAGGCCCTTCTCCCCCGATGGCTCAGTTTAGACATCCGGAAAGGTATATGAAGAATGTTGGTGGTTCTAAACTTCTTCCATTAATGGATGATGGAGGCCACTGTGCTCATTGGGACCTTTAAAGCAGCAAAAAATTTTCTGTACCCTTCGCCAGATTTGTGCCTCGAGACAATCCTGTCTTGGAGGTATACAGACAATTCCTTTGACTTCATGCTTGGTTTGTGCTCTGACATGCACTGTCAACTGTGGGACCTTATATAGACAGGTGTGTGCCTTTCCAAATCATGTCCAATCAACTGAATTTATCACAGGTGGACTCCAATGAAGCTGTAGAAACATCTCAAGGATGATCAGTGGAAACAGGATGAACCTGAGATCAGTTTTGAGATCCATGGCAAAGGCTGTGAATACTTATGTACATATGATTTCTTTGTTTTTTTTAAAAAAAAATTTAATTTTCAATAAATTTGCAAAAATCTAAAAAAAAGTTGTTTCAGGTTGTCATTACGGGGTATTGTGTGCAGAATTTTGAGGAAAAAATGAATTTAATCTATTTTGGAATAAGGCTGCAACACTACAAAATGCGGAAAAAGTGACGCGCTGTGAAGACTTTCCAGATTCACTGTACAACTGTATAGTCAAAGAGTTTAAATTATTTTTCCACTGGGTTAGATCAGTCAAAGTCAAACACAAACTGAGACCAGTACAAGTACGTCAGATTCATGTAGTTATTGAAAATATTCATTTCACATTATTTTATTTTAGGACAGTTTCTCAAAGACTCAACCTGAACATTTTCTAACTTTTTACCTGTTTCGTTTTCACAGAGAGTCTCTGAGGTCAGAGAGTCGTCATCACTGTTACTGTGACTTCCTGTTTTCAGTTGTCTCTTCTTTGGTTTGGGTTCTTCTTCTTCTTTAGTGGATCCTGAGTCTACATGCCGGCTTCCTTCCTCATCTTGGATCTCAGTTCCAGCAGAGTTGTGAGAGAGGAGCTGCTCACTGTTTGGTTCTGCTTCACTCTGCTGCTTTTCTTCACAAGCAAGCGTCCCCATGAAGGGATCGGCCTCCAGCTTCACTACCAGCTCTTCTCCCGCCTGACTGATGCACAGTTCCTCCTGTTCCTCTTTAACCTGTGGAGCTTCTGGTTCCTCCTGGTCCAGGATAGAGTTCCTCCCCTGGTTCCAGAGCTGCTGCTCAGTCAGAACTTCTTCCGCTTTACATTCAGGTTGCTGTGAAAAATCTGGAGGAACAAAGACAAAAAAGTCAGAAAAAGACGGTTTCACTATACAAATGAATAAGAAAAAAATGTGTCAAATTGAGAATTTAAAAACAAGAGATTGCACATTTAAGACACAACCATGACTGAAAAACAGATCCAGAGTTTTCTAAAGCCTCATTCAGACCATTATAGTCCCACATTCCTATTCTGTGGATTTTTATCTGGGAGCACCAGCGCATATTCAGCAGTCTGCGCTGACGATCGATCTCTTCCTCGTACTGGTTGGTGATTAGTTCAAACTCTGTGATTATTTCTTCAGCAGCAGCAGCCAGTCGCTCTCTCACCAACTCTCTCAGACGCCCACCTGAAAACATCTTTACGGTTTGTTTACTTCCTCTAGATGTTGTGATGTGGCTGCTGACGGTCAGAGCTAGCAGGATGAGGCTAGTTCAGTTAGCCTGAAGACCCAATAAAAGTCCTCAGACTCAGAATGTGGACTTCTACGTGGTTCTTTATTCTCCAGCACTCAGCACAGACCATCAATGGCAGGACTCCACAGAGCTACATCAGCTATTCATCCATGAGGAGCAGAACAGGAGCCGAACCACCGACACCGACCAGCTAAATGTTCTCACCAACCTGTTCCTGCAACAATTCAATTCAACTTTATTTATATAGCGCCATTTCACAACACGGGGAGAACATGCAAACTGCGTGGGTTTACTCCGGGCACTCCGGTTTCCTCCCACATGCCAAAAACATGCAAGTTAGGTTAATTGGCATCAAAACTGGGGATTCTAAATTGTCCTTAGGTATGGATGTGAGAGTGAATGGTTGTCTGTCTCTCTGTGTTGGCCCTGTGATGGACTGGCGATCTGTCCAGGGTGTACCCTGCCTCTCGCCCAAAGATGCTGGGATAGGCTCCAGCCCCCCCCCGCGACCCGAAAGGATTAAGCGGTAGAAGATGGATGGATGGCATTTCACAACAACAGTCATCTCATAGCACTTTCAATTGTAGGGGAAACCCCCACAGTTGCAGAAAGACCCCAGCAATCAGGCGATCCCCTGTGAGCAAGAACTTGGCGATGGTGGAGAGGAAAAACTCCCTTTTAACAGGAAGAAACCTCCAGCAGAAACAGGCTCAGGGAGGGGCAGTCATGTGCTGCGACTGGCTGGGGGGTGAGGGGATAGAGAAGATGAAAAGAACAGACATGTAGAGAGCAAATGGCACGATGGGGACTCAATCTATGGGAGAGAACAAACAGATGTTAATGACCAGCAAAAAAAAAAAAAAAATTCCATTGAGAGTGAAGAAACGAGTGAGGCCCAGTGCATTACTGGAGGTCCCCCGGCTGACTAAACCTATTAGCAGCATAACTAAGGGAGGGTTCAGAGACACATGATCCCTCCCTAATTGTAGGCTATATCAAAAAGGAAGGTTTTAACTCTATTCTTAAAAACAGAAATCGAGTCTGACTCCCAAATCCAGATTGGCAGCTGGTTCCACAGGAGAGGAGCTTGATAACTGAAGGCTCTGCCTTCCATTGTACTTTTAGAGATTCTAGGTATTACAAGTAATCCTGCATTTTGGGAGCGTAGTGCTCTGTTAGGATAATACGGTAACATCAGAACTATTAAATAAAAAGGGGCCTGATTGTTTAGAGCTTTGTAAGTAAGAAGAAGGATTTTAAACTTAATTCTAAAATCTACGGGAAGCCAATGAAGGGAGGCCAGAACCGGAGAGATATGATCTCTCTTTCTAGTACCTGTTAAAACTCTCACTGCAGCATTTTGGATCAGCTAAAGACTTTTTAAAGATATTTTAGGACAACCTGATAATAAAGAGTTACAATAATCTAATCTCGAGCTAACAAAAGCGTGAATCAGTTTCTCAGCATCGCTTTGAGACAAGATACTCCTAATCTTGGCAATATTACGCAAATGATATAAGGCAGTCTTAGAAACAAATTTAATTGTTATGACCCGAGCGTCGGTTCTGATCGCGCTCGGGTTAAAGTTATGTCTCGCTGCCGGCCTTGACAGCTGCGGGCGGTATTCTGGCCTCTCCGGGCTCTTATTGTGAAAGTGCTCGGTGGGGCTTCCGCCTGTCAACGGTCGGCCAGCTGTGTGTCATTGTCATTAGTACCTTGTTTATTTAAGCTGAGCACTGGCATCGTTAGGACGCAGCAGTGTCTGATCGCTAAACTGATCATTAATCTGATCGCATCTGGTCACGAACCTGACCGCTAATCTGTTCACCCATCGTCACTTTGCGGATGCCTGGACTGTAGTCACACCTCGGCTGCCTTGGGCTTGACCGTCTTCACCGGGACCAGTAAGTGGGCTCGTTAGCCTTATTCCCCCGGGTGATAATTGTTCTGTAAGTCCCTGCCTTGGCAGCCCGTGTGCTAATTATTACCAAGCCTGACTGTGTGTGACTGTCTCCTGCTTTGGACCTATAGTGTGCTGTATAGCCCTATGCTTCCTGTTCTGTGAAGGCTCCTGTCATTTTCTCAGCAGCTTGTGTTAACACCTTTTCACCGTAATAAACTCACTGAAAAACTCACTGGTGACCCCGTGTGCGTCTTATGCTGGCTCGTGAGGGCCAGTGCATGACAGTACACTGCTGACCAAACAGCGTTTACGGTGACGCCATCTTGAGACGCTTTTCACCAGTGAGTTTGAGTTTTGGACGTTGCTTTTCCCTGTCTGGGTCCTGTGTATGTGAGGAATGCCGTCACCGAAGAGTCACGTGCTGACGTGTGTTTTGGAAGCCGTGGATGAGCTACTCATCTCCGCTTCCATGTTGGACTATGACCACGGCATACATTGGTACCTGGACGCCGCCGAAGATGTTCTCTGTAATCTCTCTCCCCGCTACGCCAACCATCCGGAAGTCGACGCAAGGAGGGAGGACATCGCCGCACAACGCGAATTATTCCTGATGATGGAGGAGGAACGCGGCATGAAGCAGGTGAAGAGGCACTCCTGCTCTTCGCCTATGGATCCTGATCCTGCCTTCGATCCATTTCGGGAGTTCGCACCATCTGGGGGCCGGCGAAGGCGTCGGCGTCACGGCCGGGTGCATCTTCGGCAAGCTCCTGCTCCGGATCCAGTTCCGGGCCGCCAGGATGGCCCCCTCAACCAGCCAGCTGCTGAGAGTGAGCTGAGTCCTGTGCCGGTGGGCTCCGTTCTTGGATCCTGTTTTACCATCCAGCGAGCGAGGGAAGGAGCAACATCCGCTACAGCTGACTACATCCTCCCCCCCGGGAGACAGGCAAGTCCAAGTTCACTTTCCTAGTAATAATAGTGATCTGTCTTGTCTGACTCCTGGGGGTGAAGCTCAGGGTTCGCAGCTCCCTGAGTTTCTTTCCCCAGCTGTAGCCATTTATATTAAACCTGCTGCCTCTGTGTCTCCTCCTGCGGAGCGGTCCTCGGCGTCAGTCCCACGCCATCGAACGAGGGGGAGGCCTGCAGCTCTGGAAGATATCCCGGTCCTGCAGCCTTGTTTTGGCCAGAGGAGGAGAGCGGACTGCAGTGAGGAGCCAGAGCCAACGAGAGAGCATCCCCAGGGTTCCTCAGGGATGCAGCCCGAGTCAGCAGGTCCAGGGTCCTCTGCCCCCACGCCATATGGGTTATTGGCGTGGACGCCAGCGCATGAGGATCCAGCTGCAGAGACCATCAGGCCGGTTGTGGAACCCGACACAGCCGGGTGGGAGCCCGACGACGAGTTTCTTCTTGAACCTGGATCGGCGAAGTCCTGGACGGCTCCAGAGCCCGAGTGCAGGCAAGTGCTCTTTCTTGTTTTCCTGTATGGTGTGTTAGAGCATTTTTGCCTGCCTCATGGGGAGGCGAGTGAGGGGCAGCCGGCCGCTGCACCCGAGCTCGTTTCGCTGGGCTCTGGCGCTGCCGGTGGAACTGATCCCGGTTCTCCCTTGTGTTCTGAGCACCTCCACAGCATTACCGGTCCGGAGCCAGTCAAGGTCACGGGACCGGGGGTTCCAGGTTCGGAGATGGAGGTCGTCGCCGGAGCAGTCCTGAGCCGGTCGGGGTCCGACGTTTGGGCCGAGGTGACCCGGTCGGGGTCCGACGTTTGGGCTGAAGAGACCCGGTCGGGGTCCGACGTGTGGGCCGAGGTGACCCAGTCGGGGTCCGACGCATGGGCTGAGGTGACCCAGTCGGGGTCCAACATGGGTGCAGCGGTGACCCAATCTGGGCCTGTCCTGACCCAGTCGGGGTCCAACGCATGCGCCGAGGTGACCCAGTCGGGGTCCAACGTGGGTGCAGCGGTGACCCAATCTGGGCCCGTCCTGACCCAGTCGGGGTCCAACGTGGGTGCAGCGGTGACCCAATCTGGGCCCATCCTGACCCAGTCGGGGTCCAACGTGGGTGCAGCGGTGACCCAATCTGGGCCCGTGCTGACCCAGTCGGGGTCCGTCGAGGTCCAGTGGGGGTCCAGCGCAGGTGCGGCTGCGACCCAATCAGGATTCGAGGGGGTCCAGGTTTTTGGTTGTCCCCCTCTCAGGAGCCACCAGCTGGGGGCCATTAGTGGGTTTTGTTTGGCAGATCGGCGCTCTCCTGTTTTGTTGTTTTCAGGTGAGCGGCTGCATGCAATCCCTCCATGGTCCTGTTGGTTGTGGTATGCGGGTCGGCCACCCGAGGAACTGCTTGGAGCGTTCGGCGTCTTGGGTTGGCCGCCCAATGAACTGTGTGTGTTACGGGGTGACCTGGTTCGGCCACCAGAGGACGTATTCCTGGGGGCATGGGACTGGGGCAGGCCACCTGACTGATCATGTAATGTGGATTTTCTGTGGGCCCATATGGTGCCAAATCATGTCTTGTACGTCTAGCAATTTTTGTTGTTTATCAAAGCCATAGTCTTAGTCAAGTCTGAGCAATTTGTGATTGCCTCTTGTTACCTTGTAAATCATAGTCTTTGTCAAGTTCAAGCAATTTGTGATTGCCTCTTGTTACCTTGTAAATCATAGTCTTAGTCAAGTTCAAGCAATTTGTGATTGCCTCTTGTTACCTTGTAAATCATAGTCTTTGTCAAGTTTGAGCAATTTTAGATTGTCTCTTGTTTTTGTTTTTTTTTCTTGTGAGTCACAGTCTTGTCATAGCCTAGTTCAGTCATGTATTTTCTTTTCTTTGTTTTTTTGTCCCTGAGTCATGTGTTTGTATGTATTTCTTGTCTGGTCTTTGTCTTGTTTTTTGGTTGGTTTCTCTCCCTCCGTACCTGTCCCCCTACCTCCCACCCTGGTGGGGCGGGGGGGGGAGGGCAGGGTGGTTCCTTGGGGCGTTTGGAGTCCGCCCGTGGAGGGAGGGTACTGTTATGACCCGAGCGTCGGTTCTGATCGCGCTCGGGTTAAAGTTATGTCTCGCTGCCGGCCTTGACAGCTGCGGGCGGTATTCTGGCCTCTCCGGGCTCTTACTGTGAAAGTGCTCGGTGGGGCTTCCGCCTGTCAACGGTCGGCCAGCTGTGTGTCATTGTCATTAGTACCTTGTTTATTTAAGCTGAGCACTGGCATCGTTAGGACGCAGCAGTGTCTGATCGCTAAACTGATCATTAATCTGATCGCATCTGGTCACGAACCTGACCGCTAATCTGTTCACCCATCGTCACGTTGCGGATGCCTGGACTGTATTCACACCTCGGCTGCCTTGGGCTTGACCGTCTTCACCGGGACCAGTAAGTGAGCTCGTTAGCCTTATTCCCCCAGGTGATAATTGTTCTGTAAGTCCCTGCCTTGGCAGCCCGTGTGCTAATTATTACCAAGCCTGACTGTGTGTGACTGTCTCCTGCTTTGGACCTATAGTGTGCTGTATAGCCCTATGCTTCCTGTTCTGTGAAGGCTCCTGTCATTTTCTCAGCAGCTTGTGTTAACACCTTTTCACCGTAATAAACTCACTAAAAAACTCACTGGTGACCCTGTGTGCGTCTTATGCTGGCTCGTGAGGGCCAGTGCATGACATTAATATGTGAATTGAAAGACAGATCTTGATCAAAAATAACTCCAAGGTTCCTCACAGAGCTATTAAGAGAAAGAGTAACCGCATCCAAACTGAAAGTTTGATTTGGAAAGGTATTTCTAAGGTTTTTTGGACCAACAACAATGACTTCAGTCTTATCTGAATTTAATAGCAGGAAATTACAAGTCATCCAAGCTTTGATTTCCTTAAGACAGGCATCTAACTTGGCTAAATGATTACTATCATCTGGCTTCATTGACAGGTATAATTGTGTGTCATCTGCATCACAATGAAAATGTATAAAGTGCTTTCTAATAATGTTGCCTAACGGAAGCATATATAAACTAAAAAAAGTAGGGCCGACACAGATCCCTGTGGAACTCCATGACTGAGCTTGAGTTGAAAGAAAACTCATTGACATGAACAAACTGGAACCTATTGTAAAGAACTGAGGTCCACACGAATAGTGGTTTCAACAAAGTTCTCTTTTAAAACTAGGAGCGGGAACATTAACAGGCGGCAACATCAACACATCGCCATTTTCATAACTATTCACTCGGTGAAGGTCAACTCTGACCTGTGACGTCACCACAGTCTTAAAGACACACCACATATAAATATCACATTATATGACATCTCCCCCTTTTTTTAGCTTTTTTTTTTCAGAACAAAACAATTTTCAATTCAAACATTTTCCATTTCCATTTCACCCTTCCCCACAGCCCATGGCTTAATTATTGAACCACATATAACCACACTTATCACAGTGAACACGTGAATTTCTCTATTTTTCATTTTTCATTTTTTTTTTTTTTTCTCTACAAATCTAGTCTTTGCACAGGTTTAATCATTCTACCAGACCGGGTAAACAACAGTCCTTGCTTTGGGTCTGGCGGTTTGACACTGGATTCTGGTAAAATAGTGTCAGCAGCAGCTGCAGTTTCAGGCTGCTGATCGACAATCTCTGGCTGCAGGTCATTTGGAGCTGAAGAGTGTATCTCTCTGGCTGATTCAGGATCATGTTGCAAGTGACGGCGGTTGCGTCGCAAAGTTGCTCCCTGGGGTGTTTCAATAAGAAAGGAGCGAGGTGTGCTGCTTTCTCCTGTGACAACAGCGGGTGTTTTCCAGGATTTCTGATGGTCCAGCTTTGTGAGGACTGAATCTCCTGGCTTCAACGAAGGTAGGGGTTTAGCTCCATGGCGCTGATTGAAGTAGAATGCTTGTTTCTGTTTCTCCATTGCATCCTTATTCCTGACGACTTCTAGATCAGGCCATCGGGGCTGAAGATTCACTTCGAGTGTAGGAAGAGTTGTTTTGATCTTTCGACCCATAAGTAGCTCTGCAGGACTCACGCCTGTGGTGGTGCAGGGCGTTGATCGAAAGCACATGAGGGCGAGCAAAGGATCTTGCTGCTTTAAGATTCTTTTTGCTGTTTGAACTCCCCTCTCTGCATGTCCGTTTCCTTGGGGGTTGTGTGGACTTGAGGTGATGTGCAAAAAGTCAAACTCCCTTGCAAACTTTTTAAATTCTTGGCAAGAGAATTGAGGCCCATTGTCAGATACAACCACATCTGGACAACCAAACCTCGCGAACACTGCCTTCAGCTTTAAGATCATCTGAGAAGCAGTGGTTACTGGCAGATGAAGTATCTCGAGGAACCGAGAGAAATAGTCTGACACAACAAGGTAGGTGTGCTTGTTATGCTCACACAGGTCAACAGCAAGTCTCTTCCAGGGTCGATCAGGTAGAGGGCTTGACAAGAGAGGCTCTTTTCGCTGAGCTGGTCTCATCTCACGACACACCTGACAGGACTGGACTTTGCGTTTGATTTCAGATGAGATGCCAGGCCACCACACAGATGTGCAGGCCCGCTCTCTGCATTTTGTCAGACCTTGATGTCCATCATGTATTCGATCCAAGATGTCTGCTCTGAGCACATCCGGAATCAGCATGCGGCTTCCTCTGGTGATAATTCCATCGCATTCAGACAGTTCATTTTTAATGGGAAAATAGTCTCTGATAGCTGCTGGGACATTGCCTATGTATTCTGGCCATCCTGACTTGATGTACCACAACACCAACTGTAGGTTACAGTCAGCTGCTGTAGAGGTCTTTATAGTGTCTATTTTATGTGTAGTAGCTGGCAAGTTATCAATAACTGCTGCTATGTAGCACACTACATCAGAGTGAGAATCAGTCTCGTTTTCTACGCACTGTAGTGGACTTCTTGAGAGTGTATCAGCTACTACCAAGGTCTTTCCCGGAGCATATTCGGCTGTCGGTTTGAACCTCATAAGTCTCATAAGTAGCCTTTGGCACCGTATTGGCACATTGTCCAGGTCCTTTTTGTTCATGAGAGGCACCAAGGGTTTGTGATCTGTAACCAACTTAAAATCTTCCAGACCACAGAGGTACTTCTCGAATCTCTCACATGCCCAGACACTCGCCAAACACTCCTTCTCTATCTGTGCATATCTAGTCTCGGCCTCTGACAGACGACGTGAGCAGTATGCCACAGGTTTCCAGTTTCCATCGTGCAGTTGCAGTAGTACTCCACCTATACCATAGCTGCTGGCATCGGCTGATACGGCAGTAGGTCGATTCACATCATAGAATTTCAGAACTGGAGAAGTAGACAGAATGTCTTTGATGCGTTGAAATGCCTCCTGCTGAGAATGGTCCCACATCCACACTGACTTGGATTTCAACAGTTCATATAGTGGCTGGCCCACTGTCGACAGATTTGGGATATATTTCCCTAGGTAGTTAAACATGCCCAGGACACGCTTGAGGTCATGCACGTTCTGTGGTGGAGGGAGCTCGCGGATTGCCTTGACTTTATCAGGGTCGGGTCTCACGCCTGATTTGTCAATTTCTTGGCCCAAGAAGTGAAGCTTGTTTTGTCTAAACTTACATTTTTCTCTGTTCAGTTTAAGTCCGGCTGACTCGATCCTTTCCATTACCTTGCTGAGACGCTGGTCGTGCTGTTCAGGAGTGTCGCCGTACACCAGTATGTCATCCATGTAGATAGCCACGCCTTCCAGGCCGTTGAGGGTTTCTGTCATTTTGCGCTGAAAAATTTCAGGAGTGCTTGTGATCCCAAATGGAAGACGTTTGAATGCATATCTCCCAAAGGGTGTGATAAAGGTTGTTAATTTACTGCTTTCTGGATGGAGAGGAATCTGCCAAAACCCGGAGGCAGCATCCAATGATGTGAATGTGGTTGCTCCACTAAGTTTTGCAGTGATTTCCTCTGCAGTAGGAAGAACATACCTCTCTCTTCGTACAGCTTCATTTAACCTCTTTAACTCGACACAGATCCGCACTTTTCCATTTTTCCTTGGGACTGGTACCATTGGCGCGCACCAATCTGTAGGATCAATCACAGCTTCAATCACATTATTCTCCTCCATACGCTGCAATTCCTCTTTAACCTTCTGCAAAAGTGGCAAAGGGACACGACGGGCAGTGTGCACTGTGTATGGCTGAGCATTCTCTTTTAACAGGATTTTAACTGGTTCTGTTTTAAGTGTTCCATGCTCACCAAATGCTTTGTGAACTTCTTCAACACGCTTCACAAGCCCCATCGACATTGCTGTGTCTCTGCCCAGCAAATTGTTTGCATTATTGCCACTGATGACATACACAGGAAAAGTATATGTTTTTTCTTTGTATTCTGTGAAGGCTTGAAATTTCCCTATACAGTCCAACTGACCACCCGGGCTGCACAGTGTGACATTAGATGGCTCTAATTCCTTCTTAGGAACTAGTTCGTTAAATGTCTTTTGTCCCATAATGTTTGCATCTGCACCCGTATCAATTTTAAAATTGACTGGTGTTGTTCCAATTGTAAGCTGTATGGTCCATGGGTCATCATTTCTGTCTGTTTTTATGACTGCGCCCAAAAAAAATGGTGTCTGGGAAACTGTCTCTTCAGTGACTTCTCTGACTGATTTACTGTGACATTTCTTTTCCCAGTGACCCACCTTTTTACACTTGTTGCATGTTGACTTCATGGCTGGGCACTTTTCAGGATCTCTGTGTTTTAATTTTCCACATCTTCCACACCATGAGTCTTTTTGCTCTCCACTTTTTCCCTTCCTTGGTTTAAATGGAGATCTTCCTCTGCCTGCTGCTTTTCCTTGGATCTCCTGCACCGTGGCGTGTGCCTCCCCCTGCTGGTGAACCTGGAGGACAACCTCCTCGGACTGGCGAACTGTTTGAATGGTTTGGGCAAGCGTTAGATCAGCCATCATCTGCAGTTTACGTGACAGCTCTTTATCAAGGATGCCCACAACAATTCGGTCACGGATATGTTCATCTCTCTTTACACCAAAGTCACAGTGTTCTGACATCTCAAAAAGGGCTCTGATAAACATTTCCACTTTCTCACCGGGCCGCTGCAGCCTCTGGTGAAAACAAGCGCGCTCATGGATCACGTTCCGTTTGGGACAGAAGTACTCGTCGTATTTTCCTAACACAACGTCAAACTTCTTTTGATCCGCTTCCTCAGTAAATGAGAATGATTTCAAGATGTTTTCAGCTTCGGGGCCCATGGCGTAAATCAGTGAACTGACCTGAATTTCGCCGTCCTCTTTATTCAGTTTTGTAGCCGTCCGGAAACGCAGAAAGCGCTCTTTCCAGCCCGCCCATTCATTTGGACGATGAAAAGGAAAACTTTCCGGGGGATTAAACAAGGCCATCTTACTGAAGCAGAGCGTCCGTCAAGCACTTCTGACACCATGTAAAGAACTGAGGTCCACACGAATAGTGGTTTCAACAAAGTTCTCTTTTAAAACTAGGAGCGGGAACATTAACAGGCGGCAACATCAACACATCGCCATTTTCATAACTATTCACTCGGTGAAGGTCAACTCTGACCTGTGACGTCACCACAGTCTTAAAGACACACCACATATAAATATCACATTATATGACACCTATCAGATAAATAAGGTCTAAACCACTGCAACGAAGTTCCATTAAGTTCAACATAGTGTTCTAATCTATCAAGATGAATATTATGATCGATAGTATCAAAAGCTGCACTAAGGTCTAAAAGGACAAGTACAGAAACCAGTCCATTATCAGATGCGATGAGGAGGTCATTAGTGACCTTTGCTAAGGCTGTTTCAGTACTATGATGGATTCTAAACCCAGACTGAAACTCTTCTAGTAAACCATTTCCCTGCAGGGGGTCAAATAATTGCGTAGCAACAACTCTAAGATTTTTGAAATGAAAGGGAGATTAGAGATTGGTCTGTAGTTAGCTAAAGCTCCTGGATCTAGCGTTGGCTTTTTGAGTCAGGGTCTAATTACAGCTGTTTTAAAAGCCTGCAGTACATGGCCTAAGGTTAATGAAGAATTGATTATATGAAGAATAAAGCTACAAATAAATGGGAAGGCTTCTTTAAATAACTTGGTAGGAATAGGGTCTAAAAGACAAGTTGAAGGCTTGGATGAGGAAACTATTTTGTCTCACTCTAAAAGGTCAACTGGAGTAAACTCATCAAGACAGATATCACTTGAAGGAGCTGTAGTAGTTACTGTATTTAAGTTAACGGTTGGAAGAATCTGATTGATTTTATCTCTGATGGATGAAATTTTATGATTGAAAAAGTTCATAAAGTCCTGACTAGTAAGCTCTAAGGGAATGCTAGGATTGACTCTAGTCCTGACTCTAGTCCTGACTCTTTGTCAACCTGGCTACAGTACTGAAAAGAAACCTGGGACTATTCTTGTTCTCTTCTATTAATGCAGAATAATAACTCGTTCTAGCTTTTCTAAGAGATTTTTTATAAATTAAAAGATGATTTCTCCAAGCTAAATAGATTTCACCTAAATTAGTGGAGCGCCATTTTCTTTCGAATTGACGAGTCTTCTGTTATAAGCTACGAGTTTCTGTGTTGAACCAAGGAGTTAGAAATCTCTGATTAGACTTTTTCTTTTTAAGGGGGCCACCAAGTCCAGAGTCTGATGCAGAGAAGCTGTAACACTATCTACCATGCTGTCAATTACAGAAGGCGCAAGCTGTCTATAGCTTATTTCTATTGTGTTGACACATGGCATAGAGGAAACAATCTGCATAAATTTGGTAACAGCATCATCTGAGAGGCATCTACTGTAGTAATATTTTTCTTTAGGAGCCAAATAGTCAGAAATAGTAAAATCAAAGGTTACTCAGAAAAGATTTATTGCCAAGTACATTAACAGATACTGATAACAGATCACTGATAACATACGAGGGATTGGACTTGACACAGAAAACGCCCTGCATTTCCGGTGACACGGCTGCATCTGAAATGCGCCTGCCAACAGGAGGGTACAGGAAGCATTGGAAATAATACAATAGGAAGGAGCAAAAAAATCATTGATTTCAGAATAGTGGTCATATATGATCAATATTATGATTACAAAGAAAAAAAAAGCCCTCAATGCACAATCAGCAGACCAAAAAAGTTCACAGGACACAAAGAGAGCAGTGAGTGAATCATCTTTATCATCAGTTTGTGAATCAGAATGAGTGTAATGTTGAAAGTAGGTGTTGTATCAGTTAAGAACAACAAGGACTCTTTGGCAGGAGATGTTTTGTCTGGCTGCAGCATTGTCCTTGGCCATGCAGCTGCCTGTCCGAAGGCCATGAGCTCAATGTTTTGAAAAACAAAGACTGCAGATGATCAGGAGGATTTTTGTGAGGGAGTCAGATTTAGTCGAATAGTACTGATCACAGAGAGGAAAAACTTTATATTCTCTACAGATTCAGTACTTAATCCTTCATTGCTGGGCGTTGAATCCATCGTGGATGGCCCTAAGCGTAATCATGATGTAATCCACCTTCCGAGACAGTTCTCCATTTGTCGCTATCAGGGTCCTCTCCATTTTTTCAATTTGATGGATGCACCTCGCCTGGCCAGCATTTTGATAGGTTGTATCCATCTTCCACAATTTGCGGTACACCAGGACAATCCCAGATCCAATCAGAACGATCCCAATCACCATTACTACAAAGACGTACAAATCTTCTACATCTTCGATAAAAAGATCAGTCAGGCACAAGAGTTTCCAATTACTTGTCTCCCGTAAATAGCTCGCAGCAGCCATTCCTGCGGGACAAACAACCTCCCCCGGGGCACTTTTCCTCGTTGAAAAGATAGTGTCAATTGCGTTCAAAGCCCAGCTTATTAATTCCATAATTTCTTTCGATAATCAGCAGTAAAGACGCAGACAGACGACAGCAAGCTGGGATCCAGTTAGTTGGGGAGAAGGAGATAAGTCAGAGCAAGAGAGAAGAGAAAGGCATCTGCTCTCTTTGGAAGGCGGAAGTGAAGAAAGGTTAACGGACAATGGTCTGACAGTACAGGGTTATGAGGAGACACTACCAGATTTTCTATTTCTATGCCATATGTCAGAACAAGGTCCAATGTATTGTGGAGATAATGACTAGAATTTCCTACTTTAAGAGAAAACCCCATCGAATCTAATATTGAAATAAATACCACATTAAGGTAGTCAGGTTCAAAGGTTGTCATAGCCAGGAGCGGCACTGGGGTTAAGCTCCCAGTGCTCATAAAATGTTCCTTATAGTGTGCGTCTCGAAAAGCCTCTGACAACTAAGTCCAACTCCTAGCCTGTCCGTGTGGTTTAGTCTCTAAGCCCGGCGGAACTGCTTTTACTAATAGGAGAAGGGGCGAGGGCGGATCTCTGGCGCCTTAAAACCAGATGCTTCGGGTAGATGGTGGCTCGTCAACCTGGGAAGGTAGCCCATCTAGGGGAAGGTAAACCCTGATTTCAAACCTCCGCTGCCTTGCGGCATACCCGGTCACGGGAAAGGCTTCGGGAGTCAACCCTGAGGAAAAATTCGGAGTCGGAGCCCCTAAGGCAGTTCTCTGTTGTGTTCAACATCGTTCTGGCAGCTCCTGCAACGGCACTGGTGCCAAACTGTAGCAGCCCTGCTGTTCCTTTGGATTCATCAGTGACATGGAGAGGGGGGACATGCTGCATGGGCAACATCCTGTCCTCCATATCTTCCTGCCCAGGTTTGAATCCTACCAACGCCCAATGCTGGAAGGTAGAACACCGGATCACTGGAAAGGACACTCCAGCTTCGCCTTTGGCGTAGACAAAACACGGGGAATGATAGTTACCGGTTATAAGCCACCACTCAATTGGCGTAGAGCGCGGCACCAGGTGTTGTTCCCAATGGTGGGAGGGATCATCGGATCTCACTGGATAGCTACCGCCCGCCTCAAGCTGGCCAGCCCCCAGCCAAGAAGGTGTCCCGCCACAGCTTGCTTTCCTCATTGGGTGCATGGGGATGAGGAGAAGTCTGAACAGAAGGCTGAGAACCTTCGCACCAGGCAAGACAAAAAAACAAAAGAGACCAACTCTAAAACTGGGAACTTGGAACGTCCACACTATGATGACAGGACTCGCTGCTAACCTCAAGGACACCAATGACACCAGGAAGACTGCCATCATCAATAATGAGCTGAAGAGACTGGGAGTGGATATCGCCACTCTCCAGGAAACACGGTTGGCTGACGAAGGCACACTGAGAGAGAAGGACTACACGTTCTACTGGCAGGGAAAGGGCAGTGACGAACACGGAGTGGGCTTCACAGTGAAGAACACCTTGCTGAAGATGGTGGAACCGGGCAGCAATGGCTCTGCATGACTCCTCACCCTCCGCCTCAACACCTCTCAAGGCCCAGTCACCCTCGTCAGTGTGTATGCAACAACACTCACAGCCACACCAGAGGCAAAAGACGAGTTTTACGAGAATCTCGCAATAACTGTCAGGATCATCCCCAACTCTGAACAACTCATTCTCCTTGGAGACTTCAATGCCAGAGTAGGTGCTGACCACGACTCCTGGCCCTCCTGTCTTGGACCATTTGGCGTGGGCAGAATGAATGACAATGGACAGCGGCTGCTCGAGTTCTGCACATATCACGATCTGTGCATCACAAACTCATTCTTCAAGACCAAGCCCCAACACAAAGTTTCCTGGCAACATCCGCGCTCAAAGCACTGGCACCAGCTGGACTAGATCCCGACCAGGCGCACCTCACTGAAGAACATGCTAATCACCCGTTCGTTCCAGAGTGCAGATTGCGACACAGACCAATCATTGGTGTGTTGCAAGGTCAAGCTGCAGCTGAAGAAATTCCATCATGCTAGACAGCCTGGAAAAACACAGATTGACACCAGCAAGATGGCCCAACCAGAACTTGTTGAGCAGTTTGCCTCCACCTTTGAGAAGGAACTTGGTGTACCACAAGAAGGAGAATCTGCAAAGCAGAAGTGGGAAGAGCTGCGAAACACCATCCACCGCACAGCCTTCGCTACCTTTGGGAGGAAGACCTCGAAGTCACAGGATTGGTTTGATGCCAAGTTGACCGAGATGACCCCCGTCATTGAAGCCAAGTGCTCAGCACTTGCTGAGTACAAGAAGTACCCAAACGAGAAGAATCTCCAGATTCTCAGGGCTGTGAGAAGCAAAGTTCAGCAGACTGCTCGGTGCTGTGCCAACGAGTACTGGACTCAGCTCAGCCAAGACATTCAAACCGCTGCCATAACAGGGAACATCCGTGGTATGTACGATGGCATCAAGAAAGCACTTGGTCCGGCTCAGAGCAAGACGGCCCCCCTCAAATCCTCCACTGGGGAGATGATCACAGAAAAGAACAAGCAAATGGAGAGATGGGTGGAACACTACTTCGACCTCTACTCCAGACAGAACACCGTGACACCATCAGCCCTTGATGCCATCGACTGCCTGCCATCCATGGACGAACTTGATGCTGAGCCAACCATCGATGAACTCAGCAAGGCTATTGATAACTTGGCCTCTGGCAAGGCACCCGGCAATGACAGCATACCCCCCGACCTGATCAAGCACTGCAAGACCGCCCTACTGCTGCCATTACATGACGTCCTGTGCCAGTGCTGGAAGGAAGGTGCCGTACCACAGGACATGAGGGATGCCAAGATCATCACCCTCTACAAAAACAAAGGGGAGAGAAGCGACTGCAACAACTACAGGGGCATCTCCCTCCTCAGCGTTGTTGGCAAAGTCTACGCACGAGTTGTTGTCGTTCGTCGACAGAAGCTTGCAGAACGTGTCTAACCCGAGTCTCAGTGTGGCTTCCGTGCTGAGTGATCGACGGTAGACATGATATTCTCCATCCGCCAACTCCAGGAGAAATGCAGAGAACAGAACATGCCCCTGTACGTCGCCTTCATCGACCTCACCAAAGCGTTCGATCTGGTCAGCAGAGAGGGCCTTTTCAAGATCCTGTCAAAGATAGGATGCCCACCAAAGTTGCAAAGCCTCATCGAATCGTTTCACACCAACATGCAGGGGATTGTGCAGCATGACGGCAACGTCTCAGAGCCATTCAACATACGCAGCAGAGTGAAACAGGGCTGTGTACTTGCACCAACCCTCTTTGGGATTTTCTTTGCTATGCTCCTGAGGCATGCCTTCAGCACAGCAACAGAGGGAATCTACCTGCATACAAGATCTGACGGCAGGCTTTTCAACCTCGCCCGCCTGAAAGCCAGAACCAAAGTACGCAAGGCTCTAATCAGAGACATGCTGTTCGCAGCTAACACTGCAGTCCAACCCACACACAGCAGGAGCTTCAGACCCTGATGGACCGCTTCTCCCAAGCATGCAAGGATTTCGGGCTTACTATCAGCCTGAAGAAGACTAATGTCTTGGCGCAAGGCACGGAAGCACCACCAACCATCACCATTGACGATTACGAGCTGGAGGTCGTGAATCAGTTCACGTACCTGGGGTCCACGATCAGCAACAACCTCTCCCTTGATACAGAGATCAACAAGAGGATTGGAAAATCAGCCTTGACACTCGCTCGCCTCACCACACGAGTGTGGGAGAATCCCAAACTCTCTGTCAAGACGAAGATGGCAGTGTACAAAGCCTGCGTCATCAGCACACTGCTCTATGGGAGTGAGACGTGGACAACATACGCCCGGCAGGAAAAGAGACTGAACTCCTTCCACTTGCGCTGCATTCGCCACATCCTGGAAGGACAAAGTGCCCAACACAGAAGTTCTGTCCCGTGCCGGCCTTCCCTCCATGTTCACTCTATTCAGGCAGCGCAGGCTCTGCTGGCTAGGCCATGTTCACCGTATGGAGGATGGCAGAATCCCCAAAGACATCCTCTATGGAGAACTGGTGACTGGCAGGAGAGACGTTGGCCGGCCACAGCTGCGCTTTAGAGACGTCTGCAAAAGAGACATGAAGGCCCTGGAGATCAACATAGAGCGCTGGGAGGACCTTGCAACGGACTGCTCCAAATTGAGAGGCACCCTGACCAGAAAGCTCAAAGTGGGTGAAGAGAAACTGACTGCTGCAGCAGATGAAAAAAGGACCCGCAGGAATAACCGCTACAGACCCAGCAGCACGGAGACCACCCACAAGTGCGACCTGTGTGACAGGGACTGCCATTCTCTCATCGGCCTGTTCAACCACAGGCAGTTCTGTTCCAGCAGAGTAGACGTTTAGGATTCTCTTCCATGGTCATCATAGACCGACGGAGGCCGACGACATATGTATTCTCGCTGCTCTTGTTTTTTTCTTGCCTTCGATTGTTGCTCTGAGTGTTGCTATCCCTGTGCTGTTGCAATCCTGAAATTTCCCCATTGTGGGACTAATAAAGGCTTATCTTATCTTATGTTCATAATAATAAGTGTGAAGTATTTTATTAAATTGGTCCTTTCAGTGACAGTCAGGGTCACATGCACAAACATTTTTCTTCACACAGTCAGATCATTTGTATCAATAGATCTATAAATTACAAGAATAAATCAATTTTTTAATGACAAATGAGTTGAAATTAATTTGGGGTCATTTTACAACAGTTAAAAAGGTCACAAATTGACTTATAATGAAGTTTGTAAACATCATGTATTTATTTTGCATGTACTGTGTATTGAATTAATTCGTGTTCTGATAAAGTTTGGCCAACAAGGCCAACAACAGCTTCCAAGCAGGGAACCTCCTGTCTGCCTAAAAGTCTATCAAGGAGCTGTGCCAACCTCCAAAAAACGGCAGTCGTCATCCCCCCTGCTAGCCGCTGATGGCATAATCCTCATCACGAACCTGACGACCAAACTCCAACGATGGAGAGAGCACTACAAGAGCGTCCTCTGCAAGCCCTCTCCTCCCACCTCAGATAAGCTGCAGCAGTATGTCGATGCCGGTGGTGAAGACAACTCAATCAGCCTCACCCTCAATCAGTGAGTTGTCAGATACCGTCAAGAAGCTCCCCTCTGGGCGAGCCCCCGGCACTGATGGAGTTACGGCAGAGATGATTAAAGCCGCCCTCACCTCCGTCATCCCTCGGCTGGAACATCTGTGCTGCTTCATCTCCGCAGAAGAACGTGTCCCTGGGGAGTGCAGGGATGAGGTCATTCTGTCTTTCTATAAGAACAAAATTTCCTAGGCACTACCATCACCAGGGACCTCAAATGGGAGCTGACCATCAGCTCACTCATCAAAAAAGCCCAGCAGAGGATGTTCTTCCTGTGGCAGCTGAGGAAGCTCAAGCTACCCACCAAGATGTTAGTGCAGTTCTACACAGCCATCATCGAGTCCATCCTCACCACCTCCATAACCGTGTGGTACGCAGGAGCCACTGCCAGGGACAGACTAAGGCTGCAGCGCGTCGTGCGCACTGCTGAGAAGGTGATCGGCTGCAAGCTCCCATCTCTCCAGGATCTGTACATCTCCAGGACCCGGAGGCGTGCTGGCCGGATCATAGCCGATCCCTCACACCCTGGTCACGTACTGTTTGCCCCCCTCCCCTCTGGTAGAAGACTTCGGTCCATCCAGACTAAAACCTCCCGTCACATGAACAGCTTCTTCCCCTCTGCCATTAGACTGCTGAACACTAAGTGACTCTCGTGCACCATGTACAGCAGCTCAACCAGACTCATGTCAATCATCACTGTTTTCTTCCTGCATTACCGACTGCACTATATAGTTCTCCACAGTATCTGCTGCTGGCTAATATATATTTTAACTGTTGACCAGTATCACTTAATCTTATCCTACACTTTATTACATGTATAGTTTATTTCTCTTATCTTATCATGTTTAATGTTGCAGCATTGCACCGAGACAAATTCCTAGTTTGTGTACTACATGAACAATGGCAATAAACCTGATTCTGATTCTGATTCTGAACAAGGGTGACCATCGGAGCACAGTCAGCTATCATCCCATCATGCTGCTGTCTATCCCTGGCAAGGTTATAACCACTGTCATCCTGAGCCGCATCCGCCCCCTGCTCCTTGCCAAGCACTGCCGCCAGAAGGCTGGCTTCACCCCTCGCCAATCCACAGCGGACTGCATCCTTGCCTTGAGTGTCCTGGCACAGCAACCACGGAGCACCGCCAACCTCTGTATGCCTATGTTGGCCCCAAAGCTGCTTTCGACTCCCTTGACAGGAACACCCTGTGGTAAATCCTTTGTGGCATTGGAGTCCCACCCAAGTACATCAACATTCTCTGGAATCTCTATACCAACACCATGTGCAGGGTACGTGCCGAGAGTGATATGTCAGACCCTTTTGTCACCACCTCTAGAGTCCGGCAGAGATGCGTTGCCACCCACCATCACTCCATCAGACCTGCCTCCGTAACATCCTCGGCATCCGATGGTTCCACCACACCACAAATGATGAGGTCAATAGGAGGGCTGGCTGTCCTATCTCCATCTCTGCCGTCATCAGAACAGGGAGGCTGCGTTTCCTGTGTCACGTGGCCAGGCTGGAAGATGGGACACCGGCAAAGAAGGTCCACTCTGCGAGCACTCGTCCACCCCCAAGGCTGGCATCACCCCCAAGGTCAGCCCAGACTGTCCTGGATGACCAAGATTGCAATGATAAGATCTCTGGCTGACCTCATCGCCCTAGCCTAAGATCACACTGTGTAGCATGACCAGTTGGTTTGAAATAAGAAAAAGATTCATCTGTTCTTGGAGAAGAGCTAAGACCCCCTTTCTTACCCTTCACCTAAAGACCACAGCTTTGAAGCCACATTCCAATGGTAAATTGTCCCTCAAATCTTCCATCCATGCCAGGAATGGTTTGGAACCCCCTGTCGTAAATTTGATGGAGTACATTCCCATGAGACAGTTTGACGTTTTAATAGCCGTCTGAAATTTTCCAGATCTGCACTCCCTTTTCTCTCCAAACTCAAGAGTCCAACATTGCCCTCCAATGGATTGCACATGAATATTTTTCTCTGAAGTTATACTATTAACTGTGAACAAGGAAATAACTCATCTTTTCCTCCACACACACGATCCACTTTTGAAGATAATGGCAGGACCCTGTGATGGACAATTAGGGTTTGAAATGCTTTTATGGATACGATTTGATGCATGTTTCTTTATTTTCAAGATGAATTAATTTTGCATGCCTACCATAAAGAAATTATCACATTTACAATGTAGACACATTGTTCCTTTATTAAGTAAAGTACACACATGGACAAAATTGTTGGTACCCCTCTGTTAATGAAAGAAAAGCCCACAATGGTCACAGAAATAACTTGAATCTGACAAAAGTGGTCATAAATAAAAAGTCTATGAAAATTAACCAATGAAAATCAGACAATGCTTTTGAATTGTGGTTCAACAGAATTATTTTAAAAAACAAACTCATGAAACAAGCCTGGTCTAAAATGATGGTACCCTTAACTTAATATTTTGTTGCTCAACCTTTGGAGGCAATCACTGCAATCAAATGATTTCTGTAACTGTCAATGAGACTTCTGCACCTCTCAGCAGGTATTTTGGCCCACTCCTCATGAGCAAACTGCTCCAGTTGTCTCAGGTTTGAAGGGTGCCTTCTCCAGACAGCATATTTCAGCTCCTTCCACAGATGTTCAATAGGATTTAGATCAGGGCTCATAGAAGGCCACTTTAGAATCGTTTAATGTTTTGCTCTTAGCCATTCTTGGGTGTTTTTAGCTGTGTGTTTTTGGGTCATTCAATTCAATTCAATTCAATTCAACTTTATTTATATAGCGCCATTTCACAACAACAGTCATCTCATAGCACTATCAACTGTAGGGGGGACCCCCACAGTTGCAGAAAGACCCCAGCAATCAGGCGATCCCCTGTGAGCAAGCACTTGGCGACGGTGGAGAGGAAAAACTCCCTTTTAACAGGAAGAAACCTCCAGCAGAACCAGGCTCAGGGAGGGGCAGTCATCTGCTGCGACTGGCTGGGGGGTGAGGGGACAGAGAAGAAGAAAAGAACAGACATGTAGAGAGCAAACAGCACGACGGGGACTCAATCTATGGGAGAGAACAAACAAATGTTAATGACCAGCAAAAAAAAAATATTTCATAGAGAGTGAGGAAAGGAGTGAGGCCCAGTGCATTACTGGAGGTCCCCCGGCTGACTAAACCTATTAGCAGCATAACTAACGGATGGTTCAGAAACACATGATCCCTCCCTAATTGTAGGCTATATCAAAAAGGTAGGTTTTAGCCCTATTCTTAAAAACAGAGATCGAGTCTGACTCCCGAATCCAGATTGGCAGCTGATTCCACAGGAGAGGAGCTTGATAACTGAAGGCTCTGCCTCCCATTGTACTTTTGGAGATTCTAGGTATTACAAGTAAACCTGCATTTTGGGAGCGTAGTGCTCTGTTAGGATGATACGGTAGTATCAGATCTTTTAAATAAAAAGGAGCCTGATTGTTTAGAGCTTTGTAAGTAAGAAGAAGGATTTTAAACTTAATTCTAAACTCTATGGGAAGCCAATGAAGGGAGGCCAGAACCGGAGAGATATGATCTCTCTTTCTAGTACCTGTTAAAACTCTTGCTGCAGCATTTTGGATCAGCTGAAGACTTTTTAAAGATGTTTTAGGACAGCCTGATAATAAAGAATTACAATAATCTAATCTCGAGCTAACAAAAGCGTGGATCAGCTTCTCAGCATCACTCTGAAACAAGATGCTACTAATCTTGGCAATATTACGCAAATGATAGAAGGCAGTCTTAGAAACAAATTTAATATGTGAATTGAAGGACAAATCCTGATCAAAAATAACTCCAAGGTTCCTCACAGAGCTATTAAGAGAAAGAGTAACTGCATCCAAACTGAAAGTTTGATTTGGAAAGGAATTTCTAAGGTTTTTTGGACCAACAAGAATGACTTCAGTCTTATCTGAATTTAATAGCAGGAAATTACAAGTCATCCAAGCTTTGATTTCCTTAAGACAGGCTTCTAACTTGGCTAATTGATTAGTATCATCTGGCTTCATTGACAGGTATAATTGTGTGTCATCTGCATAACAGTGAAAATGTATACAGTGCTTTCTAATAATGTTGCCTAACGGAAGCATATATAAACTAAAAAGAGTAGGGCCAAGCACAGATCCCTGTGGAACTCCATGACTAAACTTTGAGCTGAGAGAAAACTCATCATTTACATGAACAAACTGGAACCTATCAGATAAATAAGATCTAAACCACTGCAACAAAGTTCCATTAAGTCCAACATAGTGTTCTAATCTATCAAGTAGAATATTATGATCAATAGTATCAAAAGCTGCACTAAGATCTAAAAGGACAAGTACAGAAACTAGTCCATTATCAGATGCAATGAGGAGGTCGTTAGTGACCTTCGCTAAGGCTGTTTCGGTACTATGATGGATTCTAAACCCAGATTGAAACTCCTCAAGTAAACCATTTCCCTGCAGGGGGTCAAATAATTGCGTAGCAACAACTCTTTCTAAGATTTTTGAAATGAAAGGGAGATTAGAGGTTGGTTTATAGTTAGCTAAAGCTCCTGGATCTAGCGTTGGCTTTTTGAGTAAGGGTTTAATTACAGCCGTTTTAAAAGCCTGCGATACATGGCCTAAAGTTAATGAAGAATTGATTATATGAAGAATAAAGCTACCAATAAGTGGGAAGACTTCTTTAAATAACCTGGTAGGAATAGGGTCTAAAAGACAAGTTGAAGGTTTGGATGAGGAAACTATTTTGTCTAACTCACAAAGGTCGATTGGAGTAAACTCATCAAGACAGACATCAATAGAAGGAGTTGTAGTAGTTACAGTATTTAAGTTAACTGTGGGAAGAATCTGATTGATTTTATCTCTGATGGATGAAATTTTATTATTGAAAAAGTTCATAAAGTCCTGACTAGTAAGCTCTAAGGGGATGCTAGGATTGACAGAGTCCTGACTCTTTGTCAACCTGGCTACAGTACTGAAAAGAAACCTGGAATTATTCTTGTTCTCTTCTATTAATGCAGAGTAATAACTCGTTCTAGCTTTTCTAAGAGATTTTTTATAAATTAAAAGATGATTTCTCCAAGCTAAATAGATTTCATCTAAATTAGTAGAGCGCCATTTTCTTTCTAATTGACGAGTCTTCTGTTTTAAGCTACGAGTTTCTGTGTTGAACCAAGGAGTTAAAAATCTCTGATTAGACTTTTTCTTTTTTAAGGGGGCCACCAAGTCTAGAGCCTGATGCAGAGAAGCTGAAACACTATCCACCATGTTATCAATTACAGAAGGAGCAAGCTGTCTATAGCTTATTTCCGTTGTGTTGACACATGGCATAGAGGAAACAATCTGCATAAATTTGGAAACAGCATCATCTGAGAGGCATCTACTGTAATAATATTTTTCTTTAGGAGCCAAATAGTCAGAAATAGTAAAATCAAAGGTTAACAGACAATGGTCTGACAGTACAGGGTTATGAGGAGACACTACAAGATTTTCTATTTCTATGCCATATGTCAGAACAAGGTCCAATGTATGGTGGAGGTAATGAGTAGAATTTCCTACTTTCTGAGAAAACCCAATCGAGTCTAATATTGAATTAAAAGCCACATTAAGGCAGTCACTATCTACATCCACATGTATATTAAAGTCATTATCTTGTTGCAAGAGCCATAACCTGCGAATAAGACCAATCTGTCTGACACTGGGCAGCACATTTCTCTCTAGAATACCTTGATAATCTTGAGATTTCATTGTACCCTACACATATTCAAGACACCCTGTGCCAGATGCAGCAAAGCAGCCCCAGAACATAACAGAACCTCCTCCATGTTTCACAGTAGGGACAGTGTTCTTTTCTTGGTATAATCAGAATCAGAATCAGAATGAACTTTATTGCCAAGCATGCTTACACATACGAGGAATTTTACTTGACATTAAGGTGCGCTCATGTTAAGTGCTCCCCAATGACGCGGCAGCCGACAGGCGCCTGATACAGTGGGGGTAAAGAGGGGGAGGGGGAGGGGTGACACATTGGGCAGAGAGAAAAAAGCATAGTTATCAAAATAGAGCTCAAGTGAGCAAAATTATGATCACATAGAAAAGAAACCCTCTAATTGCACACATAGCAGACAAGTTACAATTCCACACATTAACAGAGCGTTGAGAGAGACCAGTGTGTGTGTGTGTGTCAGTCATGTGATATTCATGGATGCAGTGTGTGTGTCAGTTACTGGTGCACAACAAAATTCCTCTCCTAAGCAACGACTAGATGTTATGTCCATGGTAACCTAAACATAGATAACATGTCCAGAAGAGTTCATCTCTCTTCAGTACATATCAGATGGTAAAATTCCATGCTAGTCACATGATGATGGCGCTGTCCATAGAGAGTTCAGATTGCTGCACATCAGAGTGTTTATGTTAAAGAAAAGCCAAAACTCCCTTCTGCCTTATCTTTTCTCCTGGAGAAATGAATTCTCCCAAGGACACCGAATCAAGGCCTGATAAGCACAGTTCACTTAGAGCATAGAATTTTCACCTCTCATGCAATTCTGTGCATCACAATTTGCATTTACATTCATGGGCTTTAAAATCATTCCCTGGAGAGCACCCAGCGATTCCGAGATGTTTCCCACCTTCCGATTCAGTTCGCCATTAACCGCTATCAGTGTCCTCCCCAACTGGTCGAATTGTTGAAGGAGCTTCGCCGGGTCCGCATTTTGACAAGCTCTTTCCAACTTCTTTAATTTCCGATACACCAGGAAAACTCCAAAGCCAAACAGCAGAAATCCTGTGATCATGAAGCCAAACAGGTAGATGTCTTTCACATCTTCAATCGAAAGATCACACAGACACATGAGTTTCCAATTGTCCCATGGGTCTCTCACATTTGGGCTCCCCCGGGCCCGATTTTCTGTTTGAAAAGTGGTGTCAATTGCATTTAAAGCCCAGCTCACCAATTCCATAGTTTTCCGTTTGGATCGAGATGCAGCAAGAAGAGGAGCAAGACACATACAGGACACAGCAAGCTAGGATCAGTGAAGGGAGGAGAGGAGAAGGAAGGAGAGAAGAAGAAAAGCGTCTGCTCTCTCTGAAAGCCGGAAGAAGGAATAAAATACTTCATTTTTGCGTCTGTGAACATAGAGCTGATGTGCCTTGCCAAAAAGTTCCAGTTTTGTCTCGTGTGTCCATAGGATATTCTCCCAGAAGCTTTGTGGCTTGTCAACATGCAGTTTGGCAAATTCTCTCCCATGAAGTCCACTTTGGCTCAAACAACGACAGATGGTGCGATCTGACACTGATGTACCTTGACCTTGGAGTTCACCTTGAATGTGTTTAGAGGTTGTTCTGGGCTCTTTTGTTACCATTCATATCAGCTGTCTTTTTCATTTTTCATCAAGTTTCCTCCTGAGGCCACGTCAAGGGAGGTTGGCTACAGTCCCGTGGATCTTAACCCTTTGAGTGTGAGAATTTGCATGCCCCTAGTGGCAGAGTGCGGCACTGCGCCTGTCTTCTCACGCTGACTTTGTCAAAAGTAAGTGAGAAATTTCTGTTTTGTTTTTTTTTTAAAATGTACTGATTTCTTGTTCATATACTTTGAAGATAAGATGATGAGGTACCTCTGTACAAAAAATGGTGTCAAAAGACTGAACCATTTTATTGACAAAAAATATTTACCACTCTTGACCACTGGGGGTATGTTGCAGTTCTGCACCATACACACTCAAAGGGTTAAATTTCTGAATAATATGTGCAGCTGTAGTCACAGTAACACCAAGCTGCTTGGAGATGGTCTTATAGCCTTTACCTTTAACATGCTTGTCTATAATCTTCTTTCTAAACTCCTGAGACAACTCTCTCCTTTGCTTCCTCTTGTCCATGTTTAGTGTGGTACACACCATGTCACCAAACAGCACAGTGACTACTTGTCACCCTTTAAATCGGCCGACTGACTGATTACAAGTTTGTAGACACCTGTGATGTTAATTAGAGGACACATCTTGGTTGAACATGTCCCTATGGTCACATTATTTTCAATCTTTTCTAGGGGTACCATCATTTTTGTCCAGGCCTGTTTCCTGAGTTTGTTTTTTAAAGTAATTCTGTTGAACCACAATTCAAAAGCACTGTCTGATTTTCATTGGTTAATTTTCATAGAATTTTTATTTCTTACCATTTTTGTCAGAGTCGTTATTTCTGTGACCATTGTGGGTTTTTTCTTTCATTAACAGAGGGGTACCAACAATTTTGTCCACGTGTGTAGGTGTTAGTCACTGAAGTTTTTAAGAATTTATGCTTTAATAGATAGCATATGTGTGTTTAGGAGGATTTCATTTTTCATATCAAATTCTCTCTCCTTGTCTTATGGGTGAGGCTACATTCCAAAAACTATGAACTGACCAATCAGCTTACAAGTCTCCACGCATCTCCTTTTTAGTCAGTTTACGATCTCTGCTGAACAAAGAAACTCAGTGCAATTGGTAAAAAGTTTATACTAATGGGCAGATCCAACCCTGACCTTTGAATGTAGTGGGAGAATAAAACTTTCCTTTGTCACAGTTGCAGTCAAGTTTCAAATTTGGAGTGACTGCTGAAGAAGCAGTTCCTGCTCTTCCTTTTTTTTTAAAGCAGACCCAGAGCTATACTCTGTGCAAACTTTTCTTTTTATTTAAAATTCATTTTTTCCTATTTTACTCCTTTTCTTAAATTACCATGTTAAGAAGATTTTGTTTGATTTTGTTTGAAACCGCGCCAGACAGCCTGGAAAGGAACGGATTGATACCAGCAAGACGAAATTCCACCGTACCAGACAGCCTGGAAAGGCACGGATTGATACCAGCAAGATGGCCCAACCAGAACTTGTTGAGCAGTTTTCCTCCACCTTTGAGAAGGAACTTGGTGAACCACAAGAAGGAGAGTTTGCAAAGCAGAAGTGCGAAGAGCTGCGAAACACCATCCACCGCACAGCCTTGGCTATCTTTGGGAGGAAGACCTCGAAGTTACAGGACTGGTTTAATGCCAAGTTGTCCTACATGACCCCTGTCACTGAAGCCAAGAGCTCAGCACTTGCTGAGTACAAGAAGTACCCAAATGAGAAGAAAAATTGATCAAGATGGCGGCGCGTGCACAATGTGAGGCTCAGCGTCTTTTCAGATGTTGTGGATTAGCAGTGTTATTTCTGCTCATTTCGGGTATGTTCGTTCAGAACAGCTTTGCTTTCACATCTTACACCCGAGAGGAGCTTTTGGACATTGGATTACAAAGTATTTGCGTAATATTGCCAAGATTAGGAGCATCTTGTCTCAGAGTGATGCTGAGAAGCTGATCCACGCTTTTGTTAGCTCGAGATTAGATTATTGTAATTCTTTATTATCAGGCTGTCCTAAAACATCTTTAAAAAGTCTTCAGCTGATCCAAAATGCTGCAGCAAGAGTTTTAACAGGTACTAGAAAGAGAGATCATATCTCTCCGGTTCTGGCCTCCCTTCATTGGCTTCCCATAGAGTTTAGAATTAAGTTTAAAATCCTTCTTCTTACTTACAAAGCTCTAAACAATCAGGCTCCTTTTTATTTAAAAGATCTGATACTACCGTATCATCCTAACAGAGCACTACGCTCCCAAAATGCAGGTTAACTTGTAATACCTAGAATCTCCAAAAGTACAATGGGAGGCAGAGTCTTCAGTTATCAAGCTCCTCTCCTGTGGAATCAGCTGCCAATCTGGATTCGGGAGTCAGACTCGATCTCTGTTTTTAAGAATAGGGCTAAAACCTACCTTTTTGATATAGCCTACAATTAGGGAGGGATCATGTGTTTCTGAACCCTCCCTTAGTTATGCTGCTAATAGGTTTAGTCAGCCGGGGGACCTCCAGTAATGCACTGGGCCTCACTCCTTTCCTCACTCTCTATGAAATATTTTTTTTTTGCTGATCATTAACATTTGTTTGTTCTCTCCCATAGATTGAGTCCCCATCGTGCTGTTTGCTCTCTACATGTCTGTTCTTTTCTTCTTCTCTGTCCCCTCACCCCCCAGCCAGTCGCAGCAGATGACTGCCCCTCCCTGAGCCTGGTTCTGCTGGAGGTTTCTTCCTGTTAAAAGGGAGTTTTTCCTCTCCACCGTCGCCAAGTGCTTGCTCACAGGGGATCGCCTGATTGCTGGGGTCTTTCTGCAACTGTGGGGGTCCCCCCCTACAGTTGATAGTGCTATGAGATGACTGTTGTTGTGAAATGGCGCTATATAAATAAAGTTGAATTGAATTGAATTGAAAGTAACGATAACGATCTTTTTATCAGCAACCTACGTCTCATCCCTGAGCTCCGGAGAACACCCGACGCTCAGCAGGCTTCCCGGCCGACCAGAAGTGCTCGCAGGCGGCGTAGAGACCGTAAACAAAGGCGGGGAAAGCGCGGTGGGCTAAGAGCTAAGATAAAGCTAACACCGTACCGGCTTTCTCTACCCAGTATTTTCCTCGCTAATGTACGGTCACTGGTGAACAAAATGAGTGAACTACGGCTTCGGATCACCAACAATAAGAGACTTATGAACTGCAATATCATGATTTTCACCGAAACATGGTTACATTGACCTCGCCAGCCCACGTGACAAACGCGTAATGCATTCTGGGCGGGGTAGGAATAGCGATCGTAAACAGACTGCAAACACACAGCGCCTCGGCATTTCTTGTGAAATGAACGGAAAAAAAAAAATCACAAAATGGACCATGAAGGAAAATTTAAAGGGACCATACTCCGCCAAATTGAATGGGACTGCAAAGGCACGCGATTTGGCGAAGCTTGAAGGGGTTAATGGACTAGATCCGTATCAGCGTATCACATGGAGTTCGGATGTAAACATTCTGCCAAACTTCGACTATGCCTTCATTTATAATTATATGACTTTAAGCATAAGTCCACACACACATGAAGTTTTTAGTAACTTTAGGTCTTTGAAGCAAGCAGAAGTGCAGTTCACAGACGGATGGGTGCATGACTTGTAGATGTACAAGGTAGACTTGAAGACAGTTGTGCTCACAAAGGTGTTTTTTTTAATTTCTTGTCTTGATTACAAGTATTTATTTACTAAATAAAATAAGTGCATGCCATAAATTGAATTATGCATCCAATATACATGTGAAAGTGTGCTTATAATATTTTATAATCAACCCCTCCTTTCCTGAAGTTGGTGCAACCCCTGATGCACTTGTGTCCTGCACCTGTTGTGAAAAAGGCTGTGTGGGAATAAAATCCCATATAAGCACCGCAACAACATCCTGCAGGCCTGTGCAGACAAGGATTTTTACCTGAAACTCTCTGATGGGAGACTAGAACTCAAGCAGTCACAAGTACTACAAGCAGATACAAATGCAAATTTTTGTGACAGGCTCACATTTCTGTGACTTTGTTGTGTGGACCACAAAAAGTTGTGTTGTTGTACGTGTCACACCAGATTCTGACCTGTGGGAGCAAACACTTTTACCAGTGGCCCAGAACTTTTTTTATAAAGTTTTCCTACCTGAGCTTGTTGCCCGTCACTTTACTGACTCTGACTCCACAACACAAGAGGAAAGCTGCAGCTGATAAACCCACCCAGAAGCCCAAAAGACGACGTCTAACTGCATTACAGCCAGGTCCCACACACAATCCCAGAAGACAGGCACAGAACACAGCAGAAATGTGGTGGACTTGCAGGCAGCCAGAAGAGCTGGATGACATGGTTGCCTGTGAGAACCAAAACTGAAATTCAGTGGTTCCATTTAGGATGTGCAGGACTCTGAAGCACCAACCCCACAGCAGCCATGGTTTTGCGACGTGCACATTAGAGTAGTGCTGTAACATGAGACAGTTATGCGCTATAACATTGTGTGAACAATGATACATGTTGATCATGCATGTCAATTTATATTCTTGTATTGTGTCATGGTTATGGTTACAGTTTTGCATCTTTGAAATAAAGAGCTGGAGTTTGTAAGCCATTGTGTACTTTATTCCAAAAATTGTTACAAAGCAAGCAAGTGTATTTATATAGCAGATTTCATACACAAGGGCAACTCAGTGTGATTTACATATATAAAAAGGAAAGAAAGCAAAATGTTTGAGCAATAACAAAAATTGAAGAGGTGCTGCTTTATCTGCTTCAATATTATTGACACAGTTTAAAGACATGATGTCAAAATGGCTAAACCACACCAAAAACATGTCAGTGCCTACATTCTAAAATTAAAAAGCAGTCAATAAAAACTGTGACCTTACTGCCAAACATTTCAACGTACTGATGTGGCGTGCTAGTCTGCAAACAAGGTCTCTTTGGCCAGTACACCAAAGGGCTGAGGTGTGCATGGAGTACATTTATGGTGTCGCAGAACAGGATGGATGCGGTTTGTCTCCTTATGTCAAAAAGATGTGCAATATGTTCAAGAGGCAAATTAATCCACAAACGCATCATAGTTAAAAGGAGAATTTGAAATTGGGAAATTTTTCTGTCTTTGGTAGGCTGGGAAAAAATTGCATCAGCAGAGCCATTAAACTGAAAGATGGAAGCCCAGTGTAGTATTTCACCTTTGAGTCATTATCTTTGAGGAAATTCTCATCCAGAGTATTTCTGGAGAGCTCTCCCTTTAACTTTCTGTTCTCCTCTTGCAAGAGTAAAATTTCTTTAAGTCTACGGTGACACATGCTGCAGTTCTGTAGTTCTTGTGCATTTTCCTCTGGAGCATCATCAGCCTGACAGATGAGTGCTGCTTCATCAGATGTCGTCTCCTCCATCTCAGCCAGAGGTGTGATGTCATCTGCTGCTGATCAGGACAATAAACAACTGTAGTTAATATATTTTGTAATCAAAAGGAATCCCAAGACACATTTTAGAAAGAAAAACATAGGTAAAAAAAAGACTACCTGAAGGAGCTACATTATCCATCTCAGCCACAGGGCCAGTGATGTTGGGGGTCTGTGTTGGGGGGTCACTTGCATGCCCTGCTGATTCTTTCTGTCATAATCTCACCCGTCTGCATAAGCGGTTAAACCTGTCAGGAGTGGCAGCTGGAAGCTCTGCATGCCCAAGGTTTAGAGAAGGTGCCCAGTCAGGATCACAGTCTAGCATTTCATAAGCTGGTCTGCTGTTAAAGGAAAGGAAACGGTAAGAAAATACTTTGGTGTAGAACAAATTAAACCCGCTCACACAGGTGTGTGGTAACTTTTTCTAGCTAGTAGGATATCGGAGTCTTTATTTAGCTTAGCTCTGTTTAGCTTAGCACTGCTGACGTAGGGTAAAAGCTATGACCATGCAAGTCTTAACCACGACACAAGCAAGTTTTAACAACAGACATACACAATAAACCCTTTATGAAAATGCTTTGAGCACACCAACATCCATACAGGTGCGTGTTTGAAAGTTATGTCAGGTCTTCTGACTGCTGCAATCCAGGCCAGGCGTTGCCTCTTAGTTACATCCGAAACGTGAGCTGTGCTGTTCTTCTTCCATGCTGGAAAACGAAAAAAGCCTATTCCGTGTTTTATCTTTTCTCCACGGCGGTTGTGAGAACAACTATTACTGTTTAAAACACAGCAAGACTTCGCCATGTCTGCTTTGTGACGATGTCTCCAGCTTTTACGTGATCTCAGCGAACGGTTCCTACCCTACCCAGCATGCACTTGATGAATTCTATGGACACTACGTAACAATGGCGGAATCAATAGTGGAATACCCGACAATGCTATTGAGCTAGCCGGCCTACACACGCTCTGAGCAGACAGAGCAGCAGATGACTCCGGTAAGACCAGAGGTGGGGGATTGTGCATTTATATTAACAAGGCTTGGTGCACGAACTCTGTCACTGTTGAGAGACACTGCTCAGCTAACCTGGAGTTTCTCATGGTTAAATGTAGACCTTTCTATCTGCCACGCGAGTTCACTTGTACCGTCATAACAGCTGCTTACATTTCTCCGGATGCTAATGCTAAGCTTGCTATGAAAGAACTGCATGCAGCTATTAGCAAACAACAAACTGCACACCCAGAGGCAGCATTTATTGTGGCGGGTGATTTTAACCACTCTAACCTCAAGACAGTGCTTCCTAAATTCTACCAGCATGTCTCCTGTCACACAAGAGGGGACAAAACATTGGACCATGTTTACACCAATATTGTGGGAGCCTACACAGCAACTCCCCTCCCCCACCTAGATCAGTCTGATCACTTATCCTTGTTCCTTACCCCCAAGTATGTACCGCTCATCAACCGGGTGAAGCCATCAGTGAGGACCATCAAAGTGTGGCCAGAGGGGGTTGACTCTGTACTCCAGGAGAAGTTTAGGAACACAGACTGGAGTATGTTCACCTCTCAGGCTACCTGTGGCTCCCACATAAACATCGACTCTTACACCCACTCAGTCCTGGACCATATCAACACCACTATTGACAGTGTCACCACGGAAAGACAGATCACCACGTACCCAAATCAGAAGCCGTGGATGAACAGAGAAGTGCGGCTTCTGCTAAAGGCACATTACAATGCCTTTAGATCTGGTGATGCACAGGCCTACAGTTCATCCAGGGCAGATCTGAAGAGGGGCATCAAGGAGGCCAAGCACAGCTACAAGCTGAAGGTGGAAGAACATTTTGAGGACTCTGACCCCCGACGCATGTGGCAGGGCATTTAAGCTATCTCTGATTATAAGCCCAGCAACTCCATACCTATAGCCATGACTGTGCCCTTTCTCAATGAGCTAAATGACTTCTATGCTCGTTTTGACAAGGACAATAACGAAAAGAAGATCAATTTCCCACCCTCTGACGACCTCCACCACCTCACACTCACCCACACCGACGTCCGCAACGCACTAAGTCATGTCAACGTACGTAAGGCTGCTGGCCCTGACGGCATTCCTGGGCGTGTGCTGAGGGCATGCGCTGAGCAGCTGGCAGGGGTCTTCACAGACATCTTCAACCTGTCCCTGGCCCAGGCCGTGGTACCAGCGTGCTTCAAGACCACTTCAATAGTACCAGTGCCGAAACATTCAACACCATCATGCCTAAATGACTATCGCCCTGTGGCACTGACGCCCATAGTCATGAAGTGCTTTGAGCGACTGGTCTTGGCACAGCTCAAAAAATGCCTGCCCCCTAAACTGGACCCTCACCAGTTTGCCTACCGGAGCAACAGGAGTACAGAGGATGCGGTTTCTACAGCGCTGCACTATGTACTCTCACACCTGGATGACAAGAACACCTACGCAAGAATGCTGTTTGTTGACTTCAGCTCAGCATTCAACACAGTTTTCCCCTCCAAGTTGATCACTAAACTTGGGGACCTGGGAAGCAGTACCTCCACCTGCAACTGGATCATGGATTTTCTGACCAACAGACCCCAGCATGTTAGGTCAGGCCCCAACCGTTCTTCTGTCATCACACTCAACACTGGTGTACCACAGGGCTGTGTGCTCAGCCCATTCCTCTACTCCCTCTTCACCCATGACTGCAGGCCTACGTATGGATCCAATTCCATCATAAAGTTCGCAGATGACACCACAGTGATTGGACTCATCAGAGACAACGATGAGTCAGATTACAGGGCAGAGGTTGAGCACTTGGCTACTTGGTGCGCTGACAATAACCTGCTCCTTAACACCAGCAAAACCAAGGAGCTCATAGTAGACTACAGGAAGGAGAGGGGAGAGACACATGACCCCATCCATATCAATGGCGTAGCTGTTGAACGTGTCCCCAGCTTCAAATTCCTGGGGACCCACATCTCGGAGGACCTGTCCTGGTCAGTTAACACCACCAGCCTGATCAAGAAGGCCCATCAGCGCCTCTTCTTCTTGAGGACACTGAAGAAGAACCATCTGTCAACTGACATCCTGGGCAACTTCTACCGCTGTGTGATAGAGAGTACCCTGACCAACTGTGTCACAGTCTGGTATAGGAGCTGCTCTGTCACTGACCGTAAGGCGCTGCAGCGGGTGGTGAAAACTGCCCAACGCATGACAGGGACTCCACTTCCAGTTATAGAGGACGTCTACAGGAAAAGATGTCTGCGCCGGGCACGCAGCATTCTTAGGGACTCCAACCATCCTGCTCATGGACTGTTCCAGCTTCTCCCCTCCAGAAGGCGTTTCAGAAGCCTTCGGACTAGAACCAGCAGGTTTAGGAACAGTTTCTTTCCAACAGCTGTCACGTTATTGAACTTAGTTCCCCGCTGACTCTCTTACCATCATCTCTTACCATCCTCACCTGTACATAACTGCCCATCTAACTTATTGTACATTATTTGCACATAACAGTACTCTTAACTTTCTGCACTGCTGCATATATTTGCATATATTTGCTTAAACTGCACATACTGTTAATTACCGTATATACTGCACTGCTGTCCTTTGCACTTCTGATTGGATGCTAAACTGTGTTTCGTTACCTTGTATTCATACATGTGTAATGACAATAAAGTTGAATCTAATCTAATCTAATCTAATCTAATCTCCAGATTCTCAGGGCTGCGAGAAGCAAAGTTCAGCAGACTGCTCGGCGCTGCGCCAACGAGTACTGGACTCAGCTCAGTCAAGACATTCAAACTGCTGCCATAACAGGGAACATCTGTGGTATGTACGACGGCATCAAGAAAACACTTGGTCCGGTTCAGAGCAAGACAGCCCCCCTCAAATCCTCCACTGGGGAGATGATCACAGAAAAGAATAAGCAGATGGAGAGATGGGTGGAACACTACTCCGACCTCTACTCCAGACAGAACACCGTGACACCATCAGCCCTTGATGCCATTGACTGCCTGCCATCCATGGACGAACTTGACGCCGAGCCAACCATCGATGAACTCAGCAAGGCCATTGATAGCTTGGCCGCTGGCAAGGCACCCGGCAATGACGACATACCCCCTGACCTGATCAAGCACTGCAAGATCGCCCTATTGCTGCCATTGCATGACATCCTCTGCCAGTGCTGAAAGGAAGGTGCCGTACCACAGGACATGAGGGATGCCATGATCATCACCCTCTACAAAAACAAAGGGGAGAGAAGCGACTGCAACAACTACAGGGGCATCTCCCTCCTCAGCATTGTTGGCAAAGTCTACATACGAGTTGTTCTTGTTTGTCTACAGAAACTTGCCAAACGCGTCTACCGCGAGTCTCAGTGTGGTTTTCTGCACTGAGCAATTGATGGTAGACATGATATTCTCCATCCGCCAACTCCAGGAGAAGTGCAGAGAACAGAACATGCCCCTGTACGTCGCCTTCATCAACCTCATCAAAGTGTTTGATCTGGTCAACAGAGAGGGCCTTTTCAAGATCCTTCCAAAGATAGAATGCCCACTAAAGTTGCAAAGCCTCATCGAATTGTTTCACACCAACATGCAGGGGATAGTGCAGTATGACGGCAACATCTCAGAGCCATTCAACATACACAGCAGAGTGAAACAGGGCTGTGTATGTACTTGCGCCAACCCTCTTTGGGATTTTCTTTGCTGTGCTCCTGAGGCATGCCTTCAGCACAGCAACAGAGGGAATCTACCTGCATACAAGATCTGACGGCAGGCTTTTCAACCTCGCCCACCTGAAAGCCAGAACCAAAGTACGCAAGGCTCTAATCAGAGACATGCTGTTCGCAGACAACGCCGCAGTCGCGACCCACACACAGCAGGAGCTTCAGACCTTGATGGACCGCTTCTCCCAGGCATGCAAGGACTTTGGGCTTGCCATCAGCCTAAAGAAGACTAACGTCTTGGCGCAAGGCACGGAAGCACCACCAACCATCACCATTGATGACTACGAGCTGGAGGTCGTGAATCAGTTCACGTACCTGGGGTCCACGATCACCAGCAACCTCTCCCTTGATATAGAGATCGACAAGAGGATTGGAAAATCAGCCTTCACACTCGCTCGCCTCATCACACGAGTGTGGGAGAATCTCAAACTCTCTGTCAAGACGAAGATGGCAGTGTACAACGCCTGCATCATCAGCATACTGCTCTATGGGAGTGAGACGTTGACAACATACACCCGGCAGGAAAAGAGACTGAACTCCTTCCACTTGCGTTGCATTTGCCGCATCCTGGACATATCCTGGCAGGACAAAGTGCCCAACACAGAAGTTCTGTCCCGCGCCAGCCTTCCCTCCATGTTCACTCTACTCAGGCAGCGCAGGCTCCGCTGGCTAGGCCACGTTCACCGTATGGAGGATGGCAGAATCCCCAAAGACATCCTCTACGGAGAACTGGCGACTGGCAGGAGAGATGTTGGCCGCCCACAGCTGCGCTTCAGAGATGTCTGCAACAGAGACATGAAGGCCCTGGAGATCAACACAGAGCGCTGGGAGGACCTTGCAATAGACCGCTCCAAATGGAGAGGGACCCTGACCAGACAGCTCAAGGTGGGTGAAGAGAGACTGACTGCTGTAGCAGATGAAAAAAGGACCCGCACAAAGAACCGCCACAGCTCCAGCAGTACGGAGACCATCCACAAGTGTGACCTGTGTGACAGGGACTGCCATTCACGCATCGGCCTGTTCAGCCACAGACGGTGCTGTTCCAGCAGAGTAGACATCTAGGATTCTCTTCCATGGTCATCATAGACCGACGGAGGCCGTCGATGAAATCACCATCCTCTTTACAGTAACCAAATCCAACATACCTGTGACAAAATGAGAACAACAAAGCCACGTTCCGGTGCATGGATTCCAGTTGCTTTTGCCGATTGCAGCAACCCATTTGCTTCTCCTTTCTTTAGTTGTCGGCAGTCTGTAAAAGGATAGCTCAGACTTCTTTCAGAATCTATTTGAACAGTCAATTGCAGAACAGCTCTTCCCCATTTTACATGTGCTTTGAAGGCATTAAAAAGCAGGAAAGTCTCCTCCTCAGGTTGGTGCTACCGACTGTGCCAGGAAGCTAGGCTAATCTAGGCTAGTGCACGGTTAGCCGCTAACTAACAAAACCGGACTTTCTGGGTGGCTTTACACTGTAAAAAATTATTTTAAAAAATATCTGAAAATTTAGAGCATACACAAGATTTCAAACATGTTGCCTCAAAAGTTGATAAACCCAGCCCGTCCGCATTTTTTGTTTTTTTTTTGTTTTTTTTGCTGCATTCAAATGATTCAAACCAATGGTGGAACACATTCTTTTTGCCACTCAGTGCTGAGAAAACACCATTACTTCCTGGATTGTGATGTCATGCGACATCATGCACATGCCGTCTATGGGAGCTTATTCGATTAACTGTAGTGGTGTTGCAGTCCAGGCAGGGGCGCACGCGATCACCCACTACCGCCCTTCAACCGAAATGAAAAAAAAAGCAGAAGACGACGCCAAGCCCCCAGAGTGCATGTGCTGTGCAGAGCGATAAAACCCGCCCTTCCGGGTTACGTCGGAGAGTCACAAGTTCCAATGGCAGGTGAGCTTGAAGCTCCACCACCCTGCTTCAAATCAGCAGGGCGGAGAAATGGACCAGAGCAAGGCAGAGACTACATGAGCGTAAAAACCCATCCCTGCTGTCTTCAACCCACTGCTAGACGGGAAAGCAGACCAGACTCAAGTTCCCACTGAGGGAAGCTGAGGGAGCCCAGATCTTTCTGGGTTTGTCTGGATTTCCGGGGTACTGTGATAGTGTTGAACACGCAACAGATGAAGCAACTCCCAATTTATTTTCCTGTTAAAACAGTCTACTAGTGCTCCTCAGTAAATTAGAACGTCAAAGTTATTTTTTAATATAACTAAAAAAAGATACATTTTATGATATTGGCAACAGTTTTTTTTTTAATAAATTAAGATCATGACTTCCGGTTATGACAGCCACGTAGGAAGACGTGTTTCACTCTACTCTGCTCCTAAAAATCAAAAGTCGGCAAATAACTCTCTCAATTGGAACAAAACCTATCTCAGCGTTTGGGCGAGGATATGCCGGTAAAGCCTAAGGCTGGGAAATCAGGTGGAGGAAAAACTGAACCGCCGAAACAGTCCAAGTTAACGGACTTTCACGTTCGTGACGAAGCAGAAAAATCTCCAGATATGGCGGAGCAAGCTAGCGGCGGAGCGGTGACTGCTGGAGACGGCACAGGTGCGGTGATCGCTGCCATTAGCTCAATGAGAGCAGACTTTTCCACTTAATTTGATGGGATTATAGCAGCGATAGAAGGAATGAGAAAGGAAATAAACGACTGTATGGAACAAGTATGGCAGGTGGAACTCCGAATTTCCAGCATTGAGGATGACGTCACCAGCCTACAATTAAAGTTGCGCACATTGGAATTAAAAAATAAATGTCTGGAAGATAATGTCCAGGACTTAGAATCCCGGTCGAGACGGAACAACCTGAGGAGCTGCAGTCATCGGTCGTCTTAGAGAGTGTACACCGAATCGGCCCACCGAGAGATAATAAGGCACCACCGAGGACGCTGATTATGAAGTTCCTCAGCTACAGAGACAGGATGACGATCTCCAACGCGACGCGAGCCAAAGGAGAAATTAAATACCAGGATCAACAGGTGCGGTTCTACCCAGATTTGGCCACAGGAATCCAACAATTAAGGAAACAGTTTGACCCCACCTGTAAAGAGCTGCGCAACCTCGGGATTCATCATGGAGTGATTCATCCTGCAAGACTGCTGGTCACATATAAGGGCAGAACCCACACCTTCAAGACCCCTCAGGAGGCGCAGGAGCTCATCAAGCAGATCCAAGAGAGACTGGTGGGAGCTAAGCATGAACAAAATATAAGGTAGAATATTTAAGCATTTGCACAGGCATCTGACTGATCTGAAGCATATAGCACGTTTACAAAATATAGATTGTATTATATATTAAAAAAAAACCTATGATGTACAAAGTTGCTATAAAATTTTGGAGTTAAGTTGGAAAACTACAGAAGAGAGTTAATGTTACGTCATTTAAAGCAGTAGAGTTAGGGTGATTGGGAGGATGAAGAAGGAGTGGCTTTGGCTGGTCCTCGTGGGTGTGGAGCGATCGATGGCTATATCGGGAGACAGAATTTTTTTTTTTTGATTTTGGGGGGATCACCACGAATGTGGGAAGGGGGAATTTGTTTGTGTGTAGTTTGTAGGATGAATGTTCAACCACTCATGTTTTTGCTTCTCTGTATGAGCATGTTTATATTGTGAGGTAATCCCAAACTCCCTATTGATCATAGACCAAAGCGTTAATCTTAATTTAACTTCATGGAATTGCAGAGGTCTACAAAATTTAAAAAAAACTTAAACAAGTTATGAATAAAATAAAAGACATAGGTTCAAAAATTGTGTTTTTACAAGAAACTCATCTAATAGAGGAGGATATAAAAAGAATTAGGAGTAGATGGCAAGGAAGTGTATTCACCTCATCATTTTCATCCCGAGCCAGGGGAGTTATGACTCTCATACATAAATCAGTCCCATTTCAAGTGAAAAATGTAATTGGAGACAAATTTGGAAGATATCTAATCATTCAAGGATCTTTGCTATGAGAAAATATAATTCTGGTGAACTTATACGGTCCCAATATAGATGATCAAAAGTTCTTTGCTAATTTATTTCTTATCTTATCATCACTTACAGGGCAACATATAATAGCAGGGGATTTTAATTGTACATTGAACCCCGGTATAGATAGATCAACAGGACTGGACTGTACGCACAATGGATGCAGGATGATCATTAATTATTTTATGAAAGAATTGAGATTGCTAGATATATGGAGAGAAATGAAACCACAAGTTAAAGCCTACTCTTGTTATTCTAATTCCTACAAGACATTCTCATGTATTGACTATTTTTTGATCTCCACAGAATTAAGGTCCAAGATTCAAAACTGCTTTTATGATAATATTGTGATCTCTGATCATGCACCCTGTTGTCTCATATATGTAGATAAGAAATTGACAAAGGAACCAGGTAGGTGGCAATTTCAGCATAAATGGCTTCAGGATGAGGAACTTGTAAAGTACATAGAAAAACAGATAGATGAGTTCTTTGATATCAATACTACACAAACAACAGCATGTATAAAGTGGGAGGCTTCCAAAGCTTTAATTAGGGGACATATTATTAGTTATACAGGTTCAAAATCTAAGAAGACTCGAGAGGAGAGAGTCCAATTGGAACATAAACTAAAACTTCTTCAAGAAAAAGTGTATGCAGGAAGTGACCCAAAGTTAGAGAACGAATTACTGATTCTGAGAGCTGAATATGACAAAAAATCAGCGAATAGAGCTGCCTCGAGTCTTCTATGATTGAAGCAATCTTTTTATGAACAAGGTGAAAAATCAGGAAAATTATTGGCATGGCAGATTAAACAATTAGAATTTAAAACACCAATTACCAGTATTATGAGTAATGGACAGGTAGTTGTAGATCCTTTAGAAATTAATAGAGCCTTTAGAGATTACTATGAAAAAGTATATGATACAAGAAATGAAACTGACTTAACAAAACTAAATGGGTTTTTGGATGGACTATCTATACCGTGTATTCCAAATGAAAACAGGGAGATACTGGAGTCTAAAATTAGTCAAGAAGAAGTTGGGCTAGCCATTGATAATATGAAATCAGGAAAAAGTGCAGGACCAGATGGTCTTCCAGTTGACCTTTATAAAAAATTTAAGAATAAATTAATAAAACCTTTTTTGGAAATGGTTTTAGAAGCATTTCAAAATAGTAATTTACCACCATACATGAATAATGCCTTAATTATACTGTTGCCAAAACCAGGTATACCCTCTAATAAATGTGAAAATATGAGACCAATAAGTCTATTAAATGCTGACCTTAAGATAATCTGTAAAATTTTAGCAAGACGAATACAAGAAATATTACCAAATATTATTACCCGAGCTCAGAATGGCTTTATAAAGGGAAGACAAGGCTTCCATAATGTAAGAAGACTATTTAATATTATTTATTCTAATAAAGAAGCACCGGATACAGCTCTCCTATCATTGGACGCCGAAAAGGCCTTTGATAGGGTCGAATGGCCCTTTCTTTTTGAAGTCTTACAAAGGTTTGGACTTGGAAATAATTTCATAAAATGGGTTCAGATAATATATAATAATGCTACAGCAGAAATCCTAACAAACAGCAATATCTCAAAATCAATAAAGATCAATAGAGGATGTCAACAAGGCTGTCCACTTTCACCTTTATTGTTTACTATGGCAATTGAACCTTTAGCGATGGCAATACGTTTACATCCACAAATATATGGAATTAAAGTTGGACCAACAGAACATAAAATCTCCCTGTATGCCGATGACATAATTTTGTTTATGTCGAATCTTAAAAAATCAATTCCGACCTTGTTGAATTTAATAAAAAATTTTGGGGAAATATCAGGATATAAAATAAATAAAACTAAATCTTCAATATTAATGCTAAATGAGACCCAGAGAAATCACCCAGCTCCTGAGGTAAATCAATTCAATGTTGTAAATCAGTTTAAATATTTAGGAATTCAAATTGTGCCTAAGCTAGAATTAGTCGCCAGTGCCAACTATGAAGCCTTAATGACAGACATTAATGAGTTAATTCAGAGATGGATGTCACTACCAATGCCGATGATCGGGAGAATCAATATACTTAAAAGTAATATCTTACCTAAAATACTTTATTTATTTCAATACATTCCTTTACCACCACCTTCAGATCTATTCTCAAGAATTAAAAAAAAGTTAGTGGAATTTATATGGAACAACAGGAAGGCTAGATTACGACTGTCCTTACTATATTTACCATTTGATCGTGGAGGTCTGAAATGTCCAAACTTTATGTTGTATTACTGGTCAGCACAACTGAGGTCTATGACATATTATTTTTCATCAAATGATCTCCCTCACTGGACTGAAATGTAATCATACAATTTACCTTTACCTCTTCCCATATTCATATACTCAGACTCGGCAAAAAAATTACAGAAACAAGTTAAAAATCCATTTGTAAAGCATATGATCAAAATATAGTGTGAAACTAAAAAATATTTAAAAGAACCACATTTACTGTCACAATTTAGCCCAATATGGGGTAATCAATATTTTAAACCAGGGAGAGCGGATGCTGTATTTAAAGTATGGAATTTAAAAGGGATTCAAAAGATTCAAGATTTATATCTGTCATGTTCAGATAACATAATGTCTTTTGAAGAGCTGAGGATCAAATTTAATCTTAATAGAACACATTTTTTAAAATATCTTCAGCTTAGGAACTTTATTCGATCAAATCAAAACAATGCTCTCACTCGACCTATTTATTCATCCTTGGAAAAAATTTTGACAAAAGATAGTAAGAGAAAGGGTATTATTTCAGAGTTTTATAATTCATTGACACTATCTTCAAGTGAAAACTCACAGAAAAGATTGAATTATTTGAAAGAAGACCTGCAAATTGAAATTTCAGAAGAACAATGGGAACTGGCTTGTACAGAAGCTCAAACCAAATCAATAAATGTACGTCTTAAATTGATACATTTTAAATGGTTAATGCGGATGTATGTTACACCGGTGGAATTAAATAGATATAACAAAAACATACCAGATACACGCACAAATGTATGGAAAGTAAAGGAACCTTATTTCATTGTGTACGGGAATGTAGGAAAATTAGAATGTTTTGGGAAGAGGTGAGGGTAACAATTGAAAAAATAATTTCAAAACAAATCATATTGAATCCTAAATTGTTTTTGTTGGGTCTGTATCCAGAAAAGCACAATTTTAATAAAAGTGAAAGAGCATTCATAGACCTCAGTTTGCTTAACGCCAAAAAATGTATTGCACTACTGTGGAAAAAGACTCATAGACCAGATGTGACTCAGTGGTTAAAACAGATGTTAACAAACCTTCCACTAGAAAGAATAACATATATACTGAAATCAAAGGAAATTGTGTTTGAGAATATATGGAGACCTTTCATTGATTATGTAAAGAATTTAAACATAACTTTTGAAGAAGAATGTGAATGATGTGTGTGGACCTTGTAAATTCCAAACTGGTGAATGTACGTATATGTATACTTATGTAATGGATTGCCTAGACTGAACAGAGGAGCATTGTTGAAGACCCTTTCTTGTTAGTGGTTGTTGGTGGTTTTTTTAGTATTTTTTTATTATTATTACTTTAGTGTTAGTGTCTGATTGTTTGTGTAATGTTTGTAAAAAAAAAAGGTTCAATAAAAATATTGTGGAAAAAAAACTCATGTTAAATTAAATGACAATCTCAAGATTGAGCAACTAGAAACCAAGTATGATGGTTATGCCTCTTTTAAGCTCCTGCCAGTTGCAGCAAGAAGTTGCTTGAAAAAAATATGTGGCCATCTGGTTTATACCTTCGACAGTTTTTTGAGAGGAAATGATCTACATGTGATTGTCATTATCGTGTTTGTCATCATATTCATTCAGTAGTAGGACCAACCTTAGAATATGTTCATTCCACTGCCAGAATGTAAAAACTTCATCTAATGAGATCTCCAGTTTATGTGATAACCATGACATTGTGTTGTTGCAGGAACACTGGTTGTTCAAACACGAATTGTCTATTCTGAGCAGATTACATGGTGACTTTATAGGACAAGGTGTTTCTTTTATGGATACGGAAGAACGTGTTATCTTAGGTCGCCCCTATGGCGGCGTTGGTATCCTATGGTGGAAGTCACTTGCGAACAGTTGCGTTGTGAAAACTTACGAGTGCGTAAGAGTTACAGGTATTGAAGTCAACTTGGGTGACTTTCACTGTCTTATATTGTGAGTATATTTCCCCTGTGACAGTGTTGAAAACTTGGATGAATACTTGCACTGCCTGAGTCCTGTTAAACGTATCACTGAGGATTTTCCAACTCCATATGTGTATACAGTTGGTGACTTCAACGCTAATACAGCACGTTCAAGTTGTTTTGGAAATGAACTGATGTCTTTTTGTGAGAGTTACTCTTTACACATCTCGGACAGGATTATCTTACCAGGTGATACCTTTACTCATGTTAGCATGGCTCATGGCTCTACATCATGGCTTGATCACTGTGTGACCACATCCTCAGACCATGATAACGTGTCCAATATCACGTTATCACGTTATCACGTATATGTTAGCTAGTCACATGAGTGAACTGAACATGGTAGAATTCTGGCAACAAATGAAGGCTATGAGCTCCCACTGGTCTGTTAGATCAAACACTATTGATGGTGTGACTGGTGATGTTAATATTGCTGAAAAGTGGAAATGTCAATATGAAGCTATTTTCAACTCAATCAAGAATGTTTCAATGAAGGATTCTGTTATGCACGATATTCGCCTGTATATCGACATGTTTGATACCTCCGATATTTCTGCTGTTACTCCTGTTGAAGTTGCTTCACTGATCAAAGTTCTCAAGAAAGGCAAATCAGCTGGCCCTGACTGTCTCACCAGTGAATGCCTCATCAATTCTGATTTCAATTTGTGTATTCTGTTGTCATTGTGTTTTAACTGTATGTTTGTTCATGGTTACATGTCAGATATGTTTTCCTTGCTAATGTACGGTCTCTGGCGAGCAAAATGAGTGAACTACGGCTTCGGATCACCAACAATAAGAAACTTATGAACTGCAATATCATGATTTTTACGGAAACATGGCTTCACAGTGGAATACCCGACAATGCTATCGAGCTAGCCGGCCTACACACGCTCCGGGCAGACAGAGCAGCAGTTGACACTGGTAAGACAAGAGGGGGGGGGGATTGTGCATTTATATTAACAAGGCTTGGTGCACGAACTCTGTCACTGTTGAGAGACACTGCTCAGCTAACCTGGAGTTTCTCATGGTTAAATGTAGACCTTTCTATCTGCCACGCGAGTTCACTTGTACCATCATAACAGCCGCTTACATTTCTCCGGATGCTAATGCTAAGCTTGCTATGAAAGAACTGCATGCAGCTATTAGCAAACAACAAACTGCACACCCAGAGGCAGCATTTATTGTGGCGGGTGATTTTAACCACTCTAACCTCAAGACAGTGCTTCCTAAATTCTACCAGCATGTCTCCTGTCACACAAGAGGGGACAAAACAGTGGACCATGTTTACACCAATATTGTGGGAGCCTACACAGCAACTCCCCTCCCCCACCTAGGTCAGTCTGATCATTTATCCTTGTTCCTTACCCCCAAGTATGTACCGCTCATCAACCGGGTGAAGCCATCAGTGAGGACCATCAAAGTGTGGCCAGAGGGGGTTGACTCTGTACTCCAGGAGAAGTTTAGGAACACAGACTGGAGTATGTTCACCTCTCAGGCTACCTGTGGCTCCCACATAAACATCGACTCTTACACTCACTCAGTCCTGGACCATATCAACACCACTATTGACAGTGTCACCACGGAAAGACAGATCACCACGTACCCAAATCAGAAGCCGTGGATGAACAGAGAAGTGCGACTTCTGCTAAAAGCACGTAACAATGCCTTTAGATCTGGTGATGCACAGGCCTACAGTTCATCCAGGGCAGATCTGAAGAGGGGCATCAAGAAGGCCAAGCACAGCTACAAGCTGAAGGTGGAGGAACATTTTGGGGACTCTGACCCCCGACGTATGTGGCAGGGCATTCAAGCTATCTCTGATTATAAGCCCAGCAACTCCTTACCTATAGCCATGACTGTGCCCTTTCTCAATGAGCTAAATAACTTCTATGCTCGTTTTGACAAGGACAACAATGAAAAGAACATCAATTTCCCACCCTCTGATGACCTCCACCACCTCACACTCACCCACACCGACGTCCGTAATGCACTGAGTCATGTCAACGTACGTAAGGCTGCTGGCCCTGATGGCATTCCTGGGCGTGTGCTGAGGGCATGCGCTGAGCAGCTGGCAGGGGTCTTCACAGACATCTTCAACCTGTCCCTGGCCCAGGCCGTGGTACCAGCGTGCTTCAAGACCACTTCAATAGTACCAGTGCCGAAACATTCAACACCATTGTGCCTAAATGACTATCGCCCTGTGGCACTGACGCCCATAGTCATGAAGTGCTTTGAGCGACTGGTCTTGGCACAGCTCAAAAAAGGCCTGCCCCCTACACTGGACCCTCATCAGTTCGCCTACCGGAGCAACAGGAGTACAGAGGATGCGGTTTCTACAGCGCTGCACTATGTACTCTCACACCTGGATGACAAGAACACCTACGCAAGAATGCTGTTTGTTGACTTCAGCTCAGCATTCAACACAGTTATCCCCTCCAAGTTGCTCACCATACTTGGGGACCTGGGAATCAGTACCTCCACCTGCAACTGGATCATGGATTTTCTGACCAACAGACCCCAGCATGTTAGGTCAGGCCCCAACCGTTCTTCCGTCATCACACTCAACACTGGTGTACCACAGAGCTGTGTGCTCAGCCCATTCCTCTACTCCCTCTACACCCATGACTGCAGGCCTATGTATGGATCCAATTCCATCATAAAGTTCGCAGATGACACCACGGTGATTGGACTCATCAGGGACAACGACGAGTCAGATTACAGGGCAGAGGTTGAGCACTTGACTACTTGGTGCACTGACAATAACCTGCTCCTTAACACCAGCAAAACCAAGGAGCTCATAGTGGACTACAGGAAGGAGAGGGAAGAGACACATGACCCCATCCACATCAATGGCATAGCTGTTGAACGTGTCCCCAGCTTCAAATTCCTGGGGACCCACATCTCGGAGGACCTGTCCTGGTCAGTTAACACCACCAGCCTGATCAAGAAGGCCCATCAGCGCCTCTTCTTCTTGAGGACATTGAAGAAGAACCATCTGTCAGCTGACATCCTGGGCAACTTCTACCGCTGCGTGATAGAGAGCACCCTGACCAACTGTATCACACTCTGGTATGGGAGCTGCTCTGTAGCTGACCGCAAGGCGCTGCAGCGGGTGGTGAAAACCGCCCAACGCATCACAGGGACTCCACTTCCAGCTATAGAGGACGTCTACAGGAAAAGATGTCTGCGCCGGGCACGCAGCATTCTTAGGGACTCCAACCATCCTGCTCATGGACTGTTCCAGCTTCTCCCCTCCAGAAGACGTTTCAGAAGCCTTCGGACTAGAACCAGCAGGTTTAGGAACAGTTTCTTTCCAACAGCTGTCACGTTATTGAACTTAGTTCCCCGCTGACTCTCTTACAATCATCTTTTACCATCCTCACCTGTACATAACTGCATAACTACATAACTACATCTAACTTATTGCACATTATTTGCACATAACAGTACTTTTAACTTTCTGCACTGCTGCATATATTTGCATATATTTGCTTAAATTGCACATACTGTTAATTACCGTATATACTGCACTGCTGTCCTTTGCACTTCTGATTGGATGCTAAACTGTGTTTCGTTACCTTGTATTCATACATGTGTAATGACAATAAAGTTGAATCTAATCTAATCTAATCTAATATGTTGATGGACTCTGTTATTATTCCCTTGGTGAAAAACAAGTGTGTCAGTCTGTCTGATATGAACAACTACAGACCTATAGCTATTGCAAATGTTATATCTAAATTGTTAGAGGGTTTAATCCTGAACAGAACTGAGGATCATCTGTGGACAAATGACAATCAGTTTGGTTTCAAGTCAGCTCTTTCAACTGACAAGGCTGTTTACCTAGTCCATGAATTTGTTGACTACTTCAGAAGCCAATCCACTAGTGTCTATGCTATGTTCCTAGACGCTAGCAAAGCTTTTGACAGAATTAACCACTGGTGTTTGTTTAGAAAACTGAAGGCAGTCTATGGTTGTTAGGTGGGGCAATGTCACCTCATCCAAATTTCATGTGACCAACGGTGTTAAACAAGGTGGTATACTGTCACCCTTGTTGTTTAATGTCTATGTTGATGATCTCAGTGTACTGTTGAACAATACTAATGTGGGCGGCTCCTTCAACAGTGCACTGTTAAATCACATTTTCTATGCTGATGATCTCTGTTTGTTAAGTTTGTCTACTGCAGCGATGCAACATCTCCTTTCGGTATGTGAAAAATTTGGTGAAAAAAATGACATCTTGTTCAACTGTACTAAATCAATGTGTATGGCTTTCAAACCGAAGGGTGTCAATACGTCAGATCCTGTTATGCCACTTTGTGCTAATAGCTTGAACTTTGTTGAAAAAGTCAAATACCTAGGTGTGTGGATTGAATCTGATAAGACCAATGTTGATTGTAACAGGCAACTCAGGAAACTCTATGCTCAAACAAATTTACTGTTGCGAAATTTCCATAGATGTTCTCCTGATGTCAAAGGTATGTTGTTCAAGACCTTCTGTACCTCAATGTACTGCTCGCCTTTATGGTTTAATAGCAATGTTGCTGTTAGGAACAAAATCCGCATTGCATATAATAACTCCCTAAGAAGGTTGTTAGATATACCACGAAGGTCGAGTGCAAGCAAGATGTTTGTGTCCTTGAACATTTCGTTTTTTAGCGAGTTGATACGAAAGAATGTTTACAGTTTTATGAGAAGGTTGCTGGCATGTAACAATCATCTTATATCAGCAACTGTCAACTCGTCACTCACACTTCACTCCAGCATTTGGAAGTGGTGGCGTTCCATTTAATACTGAGTCCAATATTGTATGTTATTGTTGTTACAAGAGCGCCGAGTGTCTGCTGATCTGTATATACTTTTATTTATTTATTTATTTATTTATTTTCTACTCGTTTTAGTTCTGCATTTAATATGACCCCTGAGTTGGAAATAAACGTTTGAATTTGAATTTGAATTACCTCTCCTCCCTTGCAGAAAAAATTCCAGTTGTGGCACACATATATGCACATATGTATATGATTGTATGATTCATACGTATACCACCTTAGGCTTCACATCTGAGACGGAACAAAGGACTGAGCCGTTCTGGAGATAACACGAGGGTGTGAAAGTTTAGTCTTTGGCATGCAAAGAGATAGCCTTGGAGGATTTCGCCCAGCGGCCAGAGACTGGGAGGTGGAGTGTGTTAAGAGCGGGGGGAAGTTACATTGTGACTGGGATTAAGTACCATGTGACTGTATGTTTGATGTCCTGGGTATAAAAGGGACAGATGTTGGGAGATTCACTCTCTTTCTGTGTTTGGAAGATGTTGGAGAATGTGAATAAAACCGACTTGAGAAATAAACTCAGCCTCGTCCTTCACCATTCTCCACACTGGTGACCCTAAGACGTATCATGAGCAGACGCAATTCTCCCGAGCCAGACTCGTCAGGAGCCAGCCAAACGAATGCAGCCACAGTTCAGCTACCGGACTTCTGGCAGAACAATCCGCGCTCCTGGTTTAACGCGGTCGAGGCGCAGTTCAACCTCTGGAGGATTTCGGTAGATGCCACAAAGTTCTACCATGTGGTTGCAAAGCTGGACAACCACACAGCCCAGCGAGTGGAGAGCCTGATCAACCACCTGCCGGACAGCGACAAGTACAGCACGTTGAAGGCTGCACTCATCCATTACTTCACCCCCTCGGTGGAGGAGCGAGCAGAGGGGCTCCTGGTGCTGACTGAATTTGAGAGCGACAGACCTGCAGACCTGATGGGGAAGATGTTGAGGCTGAGAGACTCCGAAGATGATAACTTCATCTTCACCCACCTTTTCCTCAGGACCCTACCATCAGCGGTGAGAGTGACCCTGACCAGTTCACCACTGTTGGCCCGAAGAGACTACCACGAGCTGGGCCAGGAGGCGCAATGACTTGTCAACGCCAATAAACGGTGCGCGGCTACGGCCGCGGCAGCAGAGCTAGGCGCAATGTCCGGAGATGGCAGGGGGCCAGAGCCTGCAGCACCAGACTCACCGACGACGGCGGCGGCAGGGGCCAGGAAACATGGAGCAGACGACGTCCTTTGCTTCTACCATCGCTGCTTCGCAGAGAGGGCACGTAAGTGCATTCCACCTTGCCATTTCAAGCGCTTGGGAAAACGCCAAGACCAGGGGTCGGTAGTAGCTGCGGCTCTCAGAGAGGAGAACAAGCTGCTCTACTTGAGGGATGCGCACTCGGGGAGGCATTTCCCTGTGGACACAGGCTCCCAGCTGAGCTTCATCACACCCTCCTACGCCGACCGGCTGGCGCCTTCCAGTGGTCCCGGGGTGTCAGCAGCGAACGGCTCGGCGATTAAGACCTTTGGTGAGAGGACTCTGCGTCTGTCCTTACACGGCCGCACATTCGAGTGGACTTTCGTCATAGCAGCAGTCAATTTCAACATGTTAGGGGCTGATTTTTTGTGCTCACATGGTTTGTTGGTTGATCTTGCTAACAGACGCCTGGTTAATGCACTCTCTTTTTATTCTATTCCCTCTACAGCTCGAGTGCCCCCCCCAACAGCACAAGCCAACGTCACAGCTGCAGGTGGTAAGTTCCACACACTCCTCACTCAGTTCCCAGCATTCAAGGTCCCAACATTTTTGGCAACCGTGGCTAAACACGGGGTGGAACATTTTGTTACTACCACCGGACCACCCGTTTTTGCAAAAGCTCGGCGCTTGGATTCAGCTAAACTGACCATAGCGCGCGAGGAGTTCGCCAACCTGGAAAGGTTGGGCATCATCAGGCGTTCGAAGAGCCCATGGGCTTCACCGCTTCACATGGTCCCGAAAGCTGATGGCTCGTGGCGACCTTGCAGTGATTTCCGCAGGTTGAACAATGCTACAGCGCACGACCGCTACCCAATCCCGCACATCCAAGATTTTTCAGTTCATTTGGCCAGGGCGCGCGTTTTTTTC
>JAJAQF010000026.1:3668449-3913312 GCA_020510985.1 Pholidichthys leucotaenia | reverse complement strand
AGTTCCATTCAACATTCCCCCTCATGGATCGTCACCTTATCGTGGTGGGGGGGTTTGCGTGCCCCAGTGATCCCAGGAGCTATGTTGTCCGGGGCAATTTGCCTCTGATAGGGTCTCCCAAGACAAACTGGTCCTGGGTGAAGGGCCAGACGAAGAACGATCCAACAGACTCTCATGATAAATTGTATATCAAGGATTCAGTGTACCCCGCCCGGTATGGGGTTACCGGGGCCCCACCCTGGAGCCAGGCCTGGGGGAGGGGCTCGAAGGCTAGCGTCTGGTGGCCGGGTTTCCACCCATGGGACCCGGCCGGGCTCAGCCCGAAGGAGTTACATGGGTCCGCCCTCCAGTAGGTTCACCACCTGCAGGAGGGATCATGGAAGTCCGGTGCTATGTGGATTAGGTGGCAGTCAAAGGCGGAGACCTTGGCGGACTGATCCCAAGCTTTCTAAACTGGCTTTTGGTACGTGGAATGTCACCTCTCTGGTGGGGAAGGAGCCTGAGCTGGTGTACGAGATTGAGCGATACCAGCTAGATATAGTCGGCCTCACCTCAACACACAGCTCCGGTTCCGGAACCAGTCTCCTGGAGAGGGGCTGGAGCTTGGCCTTTTCTGGAGTTGCCCCGGGCGAGAGGCGACGAGCAGGGGTAGGTATTCTTGTATCGCCCCACCTTGCTGCCTCTATATTGGAGTTTTCCCCGGTGGACGAAAGGGTTGCTTCCCTGCGCCTTCGGGTTGGGAAACGGGTCCTGACCATCATTTGTGCCTATGCACCAAATGATGTTTCAGAGTACCCACCCTTTTTGGAGTCTGTGACTGGGGTGCTGGAGGGTGCTCCTCCTGGAGACTCCATTGTCCTACTGGGGGACTTCAATGCGCACGTGGGCAACGACAGTGAAACCTGGAGGGGGGTGATTGGGAGGAACGGCCTGCCCGATCTGAACCCGAGTGGTGTTCAGTTATTGGACTTCTGTGCTAACCACAGTCTGTCTATAACGAACACCATGTTCAAGCATAAGGGTGTCCATATGTGCACCTGGCACCAGGACACCCTAGGCCGCAGGTCGATGATCGATTTTGTTATCGTATCATCAGACCTGCGACCGTATGTCTTGGACACCCGAGTAAAGAGAGGTGCAGAGCTGTCAACTGATCACCACCTGGTGGTGAGTTGGATCCGATGGCAGGGGAGGAAGCCATTCAGACCTGGTAGACCCAAACGTATAGTGAGGGTGTGCTGGGAGCGTCTGGCTGAGGCCCCTGTCCGGGAGGTCTTCAACTCCCACCTCCGGAAGAACTTCAACCACATTCCGAGGGAGTCTGGAGACATGGAGTCTGAATGGGCCATGTTCTCCACCTCTGTTGTTGAAGCGGCAGCCCAGAGCTGCGGCCGCAAGGTGGTCGGTGCATCTCGTGGTGGCAACCCCCGAACCAAGTGGTGGACACCAGTGGTGACGGGGGCCATTAAGCTGAAGAAGGAGTCCTATCAAGCTTGGTTGGCTTGTGGGACTCCCGAAGCAGCTAAGGTGTACCGGCAGGCCAAGCGGAGTGCAGCTCGGGTGGTTGCTGAAGCAAAAACCCGGGTATGGGAGGAGTTCGGTGAGGCCATGGAACAAGACTTTCGGTCGGCTTCAAAGAGATTCTGGCAAACTGTTCGGCGGCTCAGGAGGGGAAAGCAGCTCCCCGTCCACACTGTGTATGGTGCGGATGGGACACTGTTGACTTCAACTGGGGATATCGTCGGGCGGTGGAAGGAATACTTCGAGGATCTCCTCAATCCCACTGATACGCCTTCCACAGAGGAAGCAGGGTTTGGGGACGAGGGGGATGACTCGCCTATCACCGGGGCTGAGGTCGCCAAGGTGGTTAAAAATCTCCTTGGTGGCCGGGCCCCGGGGGTGGACGAGATTCGCCCCGAGTACCTCAAGGCCCTGGATGTTGTTGGGTTGTCATGGTTGACACGCCTCTGCAACATTGCGTGGAGGTCGGGGGCAGTGCCTTTGGCATGGCAAACCGGGGTGGTGGTTCCTCTCTTCAAAAAAGGGGACCGGAGGGTGTGCTCCAACTTTAGAGGGATCACACTCCTCAGCCTCCCTGGGAAGGTCTATGCCAAGGTACTGGAGAGGAGAGTCCGGCCGTTGGTCGAACCTCGGATTCAGGAGGAGCAATGTGGTTTTCGTCCTGGCCGTGGCACATCGGACCAGCTCTTTACCCTCTCGAGAATTCTTGAGGGTTCGTGGGAGTTTGCCCAACCAGTTTACATGTGTTTTGTGGACTTGGAGAAGGCATTTGACCGCGTCCCTCGTGGATTTTTGTGGGGGGTGCTTCGGGAGTATGGGGTATCGGGCTTGTTGTTACGAGCTATTTGGTCTCTGTACGACCGTTGTGAGAGTTTAGTTCGCATTGCCAACACTCGGTCGGAGTCATTCCCAGTGAGAGTTGGACTCCGCCAGGGCTGCCCTTTGTCACCGGTCCTGTTCATAATTTTTATGGACAGGATTTCTAGGCGCAGCCAGGGAATGGAGGGTGTCATGCTTGGTGACCACAGGATCTCATCTCTGTTGTTTGCAGATGATGTTGTCCTGTTGGCTTCATCCAGCAATGACCTACAGCTCTTGCTGGGACGGTTTGCCGCTGAGTGTGAAGCGGCTGGGATGAGAATCAGCACCTCCAAGTCCGAGTCCATGGTCCTCAGCCGGAAAAAGGTGGATTGTCCTCTCCGGGTTGGGGACAGGCTCCTGCCCCAAGTGGAGGAGTTTAAGTATCTTGGGGTCTTGTTCACGAGTGAGGGGAAAATGGAGCGAGAGATCGACAGACGGATTGGAGCAGCATCTGCAGTGATGCGGACGTTGTACCGGTCTGTTGTGGTGAAGAGGGAGCTTAGTTCTAAGGCAAAGCTGTCGATTTACCAGTCAATCTACGTTCCTACTCTCACCTATGGTCACGAGCTTTGGGTAATGACCGAAAGAACGAGATCGCGGATACAAGCGGCTGAAATGAGCTTTCTCCGTAGGATTGCTGGACTCACCCTCAGAGTTAGGGTGAGGAGCTCAGTCATCCGGGAGAGGCTCAGAGTAGAACCGCTGCTCCTCCACATTGAAAGGAGTCAGTTGAGGTGGTATGGGCATCTGATTAGGATGCCTCCTGGACGCCTCCCACTTGAGGTGTTTCAGGCACGTCCCACTGGGAGGAGACCCCGGGGCAGACCCAGGACTCGGTGGAGAGACTATGTCTCCCAGCTAGTCTGGGAACGCCTTGGTATCCCCTCTGAAGAGCTGGAGCAGGTGGCTGGGGAGAGGGAAGTCTGGGCTTCTCTGCTTGAACTGCTGCCTCCGCGACCCGGACCTCCGGAAAAGCGGTAGAAGATGGATGGATGGATGGATGGAGTTCCATTCAACAGGAACACAAACACAGGAAGCTGACTGGAACACCATCAAAGAACTCAAGGCTCCACCAATCAGGACAGAAGACAAAGAGAGAAAAAACAGAGAGAGAAGAGTCAGGAAAGAGTTAAAAACTAGTCACAGAGATTAAAAACTCAAAAAGGTCTAAAACCCAATAAAAGATTTAGAACCCAAATAAAAAACCTACAAAAATAAATAAATATAAAATAAAAATGAATAAATAGATAACTAAATTATGTGATCCGGGATTTCTCCGGTTTCCTCCCGCATACTAAAAACATGTAGGTTTAGGGCGCTCGCGCACGCAGCGACCAGCAGCCGGCGGCTTGTCACCAGACTGCAAACCAAGTCGACCTACGGGTACAAATAAGTAACAAAAAAAAAAAGTTGAATGGGACTGCAAAGCCACGCTATTTGGCGAAGCTTGAAGGTTAATGGACTAGATCCCTACCAACATGTCACATGGAGTTCGGATAAGATAAGATAAGATAAGATAAGCCTTTATTAGTCCCACAACGGGGAAATTCCAGGATTGCAACAGCACAGGGATAGCAACACTCAGAGCAACAATCAGAAGGCAAGAAAAAAAAACAAGCAAGCAAGAGCAGCTAATATACATATGTACATATTACTATAAAATATACTGTATACACACACAGACACACAGTGCAGAGCATTGTAGCTAGATGGAATAAATATGTAAATATATAAACACCCACAGTACGGAGCATTGCAGCTAGATGGAATAATATGTAGATATATAAAAACACAGTGCGGAGCATTGTAGCTAGATGGAATAAATATATAGATATATAAATATAAACACACCCAGTGCTGAGCATTGTAGCTAGATGGAATAAATATGTAAATATATAAACACACACAGTGCAGAGCATTGTTGCTAGGTGGGATGAAACAGCATAACCGTCTATTTAGTTATCCTACATGGTATGATTATGTGCCCATACATATTCTCACCCTCCATAGCGACCGGTATGTTCCTAGTTGTATGCCGGAGAGGACCATTGTGTAAGTCTATTGCATCTTTTGCATTCAAAAAAAAACTATTAGTTTGTTACGTCTTTTTGCTATCTCTGCGAGCAGCCCTGCTTAGGTTGTACAGTCTGACAGCCGTTGGTAGGAAGGACCTACGAAACCTCTCGGTTGTGCACCTGGGATGATGTAGTCTGCTGCTAAATGAGCTCCTCAGTGCATCCAGTATGTCCTGCATAGGGTGGAACTCGGACTCCAGCAGAGATGACAGTTTAGCCACTCTGTGGATGTAAACACTCTGCCAAACTTCGACCATGTCTTCATTTATAATTATATGACTAAGCGTAAGTCCACACACACATGAAGTTTTTAGTAACTTTAGGTGTTTGAAGCAAGAAAAAGTGCAGTTGATAGACAGATGGGTGCATGACTTGCAGATGCGTACCTGCCAACTACTCTGGTTTTGCTGTAATGGTTACGGTTTTCAAGACCCCATTCCGGGTTACGGCTTTATTAACCACTTGCACTCCGGGCAACTTTCCTAAAAATGCCAAAAAAAAACATGCCCAAAGTAAATCGAAAGCTGTTATTCAACCCTTTGCAGCATCTTCATGGGGTTGGTCTCATTTAAAAGAAAACACTTTGAATTTTTTGGCAAAAAAAAACATAATCTCTCTACGTGCTCCGGCCACTGAGTTACAGTCATCTAAACATACTGAACTTGAAGAAAAAAAATTTGGACACAGTGTTTTTTTGGATACAAATGCTTGTAAATAACACACAGCTGTCCGATCCGGCTGGAAAATGCAACAGAAATGTAGAACCAAGTGTTATCCAGCTGAGATCCAAATTTGGTAACAATACCACAAAAAATGAATATTTTACACAGCTTTGTTCTCAGGCTGTTCCCAGGCGTTATGGAACTGTGCCAAATTGTGCCAAATGGCACAGTTTGGAAAAACGTCTGTAACTTTTGAATAATTCAATGTAGAATCTTCATTTTAGGCTCTAATGAAAGGTCACACTCAGGGCTGTGTCTGTGTGTCTGTATGTGTGTGTGGGCGGGGGGTCGTTCCCCCCCTCCCCCCCGCTACCGAGGACCAAATTCGGCCCTCGCTACATGACGGAATACACTCTTTTTTTCTTTTTTTTTTTTTCCTTGCATGTTTTCACAGCGGCTCCCCCCCCCTCGCTACTGTGTGTGTGTGTGTGTGTGTGTGGGGGGGGGGGGGGGGGACCGTGAACGGACCGTGAACGCCCCCTCTCCTTGCTACAGAAGAGGGCCATCGCTCCATGATGGAATAGACTGATATGCTTCCTCCCGTGGACCAGGGAGCGTTCGGACCGTGCCCCCCCCCCCCCCGCTTCTCTTCTGCAGCGGGGGGGGAAGGGCGTTCACGGTCCGAACACGGCAAATGAACTGTTTATCGCGGTGCACGCACTTCGTGCGCAGTACAGTTGTTATTTACCGATCGGTCAAAAGTCATTTTTGGATTACAGTTTTCAGGGATAAATAATAATTTAGCTTATAACACCTTACCTCTTCAAAGCAGCAGAGTTGTGGCGAACAGCTCTTCCCACGCGTCAGACGAACGCGACGCTGCTCCGCTCGTAGATCCCGATCAAAACATAATTCCGTTATTGCCGTTTTGGCAAATGATGTACGACTTTTGTCGTCGACCTCCGTCTATTCTGCTGGAATGAGTGCAGGTCCCACTTGTGGGTGTTCTCCATGCTGCTGGGTGAGCCTGGGTCTGTAGTAGATTTGTACAGAGTCCTTCTGCAGCAGTAAATATCGCTTCACCCAGCCAGAATTTCCGTGCTTTAATTGGCTCCTGCGTTCACAGTAGGCGGGTCCTCCTTCCTAGATTTTCATTCATTGGCTCCTCAAGGTTTCAGAAACCCAATTCAAGGCTCTTATTAGTCGAATGAGAGGTCGATCAGATGAACTAATCTGTTTGCGGCTGTGTTTGCAGATTTTTTTTTCAGTGGCGCTTGGAGGGCACACCACCTACACAATCACCATCAGTATCCTTATCATGCGTCATGCGCACGAGGGCGCACGAGCGCGCTCTTGCGCGCCCTCGTGCGTCAAAGGACGCAGAGACTTGCCCGCCCGCGGAACAACAGAGCGCAAGTGGTTAATCAAAATTACGGTTTTTCACTAAAAATTCACTAGGATTCGCTAGGAATTGTATCTAAATTTAGAACATAGTAACACATGATGGCGGCCGGGATGGTCACATTTTTTCAGTGCTGAGACAAAGTTGCTGATTTTGCCACTAAAATAACTAACCAACAGCAAATATCAGATCAACATTTGTGACGCACAGGCTGAATTTCCACCTTGGTTGAACCAGCTTTTGAAGTAGAAATACCCCTTTATTCGCCTTTCACCGTGCTCTGTGAGTAAACTGAGTAGCGTTTCTTTTCGTGGTTCGCTGCTACGCTTTACCTGAAGCGTTTGCTAAGCTATCGCTATTGAGGGTGTTGAGGTTTCTATTCTCGTGCGAAATCCCGGAGAGGTGTGCGTACATGGCGAGATGTAAACACGATGTAAACTGCTGCAGACGTTCGCACGACTGCACTTCAACCCTGGCAAATGGACCATGGATTCGACATCTAAAGAGAGAATACATTTTATATAATGCCTAGGGGTGGGTTCAAAAGATCAATATATCGATATGGATCAATCCACGTTTGACTGAGCCGATATCGATCCACAAAATCCGCGGATCGATCTTTAAATATAATATTAATATATTTTAATATAATATTTTTTACGTTTGTGAACGTCTGCTGAGTATAATCGGGTCAAAACCAGGTCAGTGAGCCAGGAACAATGGCCGAGAACCATAAACAACCGACGCGCTAACGGAGCTAGCAAGCTAACAATATGCTAGTTCTTCTTCTGTGGTGTTAAAGCAGTTCTCATCCGGCAAGAGTTCCCTGCCGCGCATGCACATGTCTTTCGTGTTTACGCGAGCGGAGTTAATAACGTGCATGTCTCTTAATTTAGCAACAAAAGTCACCATAAAGACTGTCCTCAACAGCTTCTGAATATTTTTCATAAAGCGGGGATAAACAGAGTTTTACTCCGTGCAGCGCTGTGTTGGAACATAAAGTTGACGACTGATAAAGGGAAAATGCGCGGAGTCTGAAACCCGTGAAGCAGAGGGAGACTTGGAGCTGCTGAGACTGAAAATATAATATCATTTGTTTGTTTTAACATTTGTGTCGTCAGTTAATAATTTATCCGGCATGATGGTGGTTTCTTTTACAAACTATGGACACAGAGAGAACTGTTGGTTAACCGCTGTGAATAAATGCAAAATTAAGGTATATTTTATGAGACTATGGACTTCTGCCACTTAAGAGATGTGAAGAGAATAAACCACAATAAAATTAAGATGGTAGAATTAATAAAGGCTGCAGTACAACAAGCTATTTTTACTCAGTAGAACTAAATTGAAATGAACAAATCTTCCCAGGAAATGAATTGAAACCCTTTTCAAATATTGAAAGTTAATTTGTAGTTAATATATATATACTGTATATATATATATATATATATATATATATATGTGTGTAAACTAAATTATTAAACCCTACTGTGGTGTGGGGATCTAAAAATATGAATGTTAATTTTACTGTGAAATCTATTCTTTTTATCTGCCTTCAGATGTGTGAAGACTGGAAGCTTCATCCTCACTGAGACCTTCTGAAGGTCAGAGGTCGTCAGTGGAGGAGCATCCCTGCTTCATGTGGATTTCAGCTCAGAAGAAGACCTTCAAATTCAAGATTCAAAGAGGTGCTGCCATCATTTTCTCCACACTAACATGCATTCAATGCAATTTAGTTGTTGTAATGACAAATTCTTTTATTTCTTTTTTTAAAGTTCTCAGCAAGAATACAATATTGGTCATTTTTTTGACAATTCTACTGAGCATTTAATTCTAAAATCACTGTTTAACAGGAAATTTTTGCCAATCCTGTGCTTTTCTTGTGGTGTTACATAGAATAGCATCACTGTAAACTATGGAAAAAGCAGCTGCTTTAAAATTTGTACTTCCTCACACAACTTTGAGTGCAAAAAAACTCTAAAAGTGCCATAACTTTTTGGAAAAGCTCCCACAAATTCAGGCTTTTTGGGCCACAACAATCACAAAAACAGCTGACAAAATCCTGGAGGGACTGAAATACAGTGAGATTATGTCTGCATGGTTCATGCATTGAATTTGTTTCCTTACTCTGGGTGGTGAACTTGACACGACACACCCTTTGCACTAAAAGCACCTGTGAGCACTTTATGAAATGATAAGTTAAATAATAAAAAGTGCATTATTGTAACTGATTTTGGGTCAGTTCTATACGTGATAATTTATGTATTAACAAAGTTAGAAGATTCTTGGTGCAATTTGCAGCATTAGGTCTCAGAGATTTTTGTTTCATGGGAAGTAAAATGGCTATTAAAATGGTAATTCCCCAGATCGAATCGGATCAAATCGAATCGACTCAGAATCTCAAGAATTGGAATCGAATCGATTCTGGAAATTAGGGATCGTTCCCAGCCCTAATAATGCCTAAGATTCTGAAGAACATGTGCTGTGTAATTGCAAGCCTTGTCATGCTTGGTGTATCATGTAAACACATAAAATATCAGAGCGATTCTGCCGTCTTTTACGCGCGTGTCTGTTATACAGTGCTAGTATACCCTGCTGATATTTCTAGTCTTCTAGTTACCTCCGCCAAGGAGGTTATGTGATCATCAGCGTTGGTTTGTCTGTTTGTTTGTTAGCAAGATAACTCAAAAAGTTATGGACGGATTTTCATGAAATTTTCACAGATTGTCAGAAATGGGGTATCCTACAGATTTTGGTGGTGATCCGGATCACCGTCTGGATCCAGGAATTTTTTAAAGGATTCTTTTTTTTTTTTTTAATTTAACATTGCGAGATAGGGCCATTTTCAATATTTTATTTATGATGTTAAACACTGTATGGGGGGAACTGTGGCGCTTGGCGGAGGTCTGCGCTCTCAGAGTTCTTTTCTAGTATTCATAATACATCACATCTGGCCTATTCAAAGTTCTATGCAGTGTTAAGATAGTCTTTTGAATGCAAATTTAATGAATGAATGATTCTTTATTTCGGATAGATTAAAAGTAAAGATTAAAAAGAAACAGAATAATATAACAAAGGTGAAAAAATCCAACAAGGTCAAATTAAACAAGAACTCCTCTGATTATACAGTTCAACATAAGTTATCTGAAATGGGTGATGGCTGAAGCCGCAGCTTATATTGCCCACCCATATTCCATCCAAGAATTCAAAAGAAAAACAAAACAAGAGCGATTACAATTCAGAACAAAGCTAAGACAAAATGTGACAAAAAAAAACTAACAACTCAACACAGACTGGATATGACAATCCTTATGTGATTTTACATGTCATCTTGTATATATGTTTGGAGTATTTCTTCCTTTAGTTTTTGTTTAAATTGTCCAAGCGTTGTAGATGATTTTAATTCAGGTCCAAAATCGTTCCATAATCTGACTCCTTGCACTGAAACACAGTGTTGCTTGGTGGTAGTTCTCACTGAAGGTTTTTGAAATATACATGTTCCTCTGAAATGATATTGTTTCTCCCTTATTTGGAACAGCTTTTGGATATTTGCGGGCAGTGATAGATTCTTAGCTTTAAACATTATTACTGCAGTTTTAAAGTCAACCAGATCTTTCAACTTGAGAGCTTTTAATTTAAGAAAAAGTGGGTTTGTTGGTTCCCTGTAAGCAGCTTTGTTTATTATTCTAATAGCTCTCTTCTGAAGCATAAAGACTGGATATATGTTTGTTTTATATGTATTTCCCCATACTTCAGTACAATATGTCATGTATGGGAGTATTAATGAATGATACAAAGTATATAATGTGGGTTGATTCAGCAAATATTTCGCTCTGTGTAGTATTGCAATTGATTTAGATATTTTACCTTTAATATAATTAATATGTGACTTCTATGTCAAATGCTAATATTTGTTTGACGCTGCGGCCCCTGGACCCCGGCTAGCTACTAGGCTTTTCAGGTTTGAAAGTTGAAGAAATATGAGGTTGTTAGCTACATTCTAACTTGATTTAATGCTAATATTTGTTTGGCAAATATTAGCATCATTAACATTAGCATTATTAGCATTAGCATTAGCATCGGCCCCTAGACCCCGGCTAGCTACTAGGCTTTTCAGGTTTGAAAAGTTGGCAGGTGTGGAGATGTACAAGGTAGACTTGAAGACAATTGTGCTCACAAAGGTGTTTTTTTTATTTCTTGTCTTGATTACAAGTATTTATTTACTAAATAAAATAAGTGCATTCCATAAATTGAATTATGCACCCAATATACATGTGAAAGTGTGCTTATAATATTTTATAATCAACCCCTCCTTTCCTGAAGTTGGTGCAACCCCTGATGCACTTGTGTCCTGCACCTGTTGTGAAAAAGGCTGTGTGGAAATAAAATCCCCATTTAAGCACCGCAACAACAACAACATCCTGCAGGCCTGTGCAGACAAGGATTTTTGCCTGAAACTCTCTGATGGGAGACTAGAACTCAAACACAGTCACAAGTACTACAAGCAGGTACAAACGCAAATGTTTGTGACAGGCTCACATATCTGTGACTTTGTTGTGTGGACCACAAAAAGTTGTGTTGTTGTACGCATCACACCAGATTCTGACCTGTGGGAGCAAACACTTTTACCAGCGGCCCAGAACTTTTTTTATAAAGTTGTCCTACTTGAGCTTGTTGCCCGTCACTTTACTGACTCTGACCCCACAACACAAAAGAGGAAAGCTGCAGCTGATAAACCCACCCAGAAGCCCAAAAGACGACGTCTAACTGCATTGCAGCCCAGTCCCACACACAATCCCAAAAGACAGGCACAGAACACAGCAGAAGTGTGGTGGACTTGCAGGCAGCCAGAAGAGCTGGATGACATGGTTGCCTGTGTAACCAAAACTGTGAAATTCAGTGGTTCCATTTAGGATGTGTGGGACTCAGTGAAGCAGCAACCCCACAGCAGCCGTGGTTTTGCAACATGTGCACTTTAGAGTAGTGCTGTAGCATGACACCGTTATGCGCTATAATGTTGTGTGAACAATGACACATGTTGATCATGCATGTCAATTTATATTCTTGTATTGTGTCATGGTTATGGTTACAGTTTTGCATCTTTGAAATAAAGAGCTGGAGTTTGTAAGCCATTGCGTACTTTATTCCAAAAATTGTTATAAAGCAAGCAAGTGTATTTATATAGCAGATTTCATACACAAGGGCAACTCAGTGTGATTTACATATATAAAAATAAGAGGAAGGAAAGAAAAATGTTTGAGCAATAAGAAAAATTGAAGAGGTGCTGCTTTAACCTGCTTTAATCCTGAACAGAATTGAGGATTATCTGTGGACAAACAACAATCAGTTTGGTTTCAAGTCAGCTCTTTCAACTGATAAGGCTGTTTACCTACTCCATGAATTTGTTGACTACTTCAGAAGCCAATCCACTAGTGTCTATGCTATGTTCCTAGATGCTAGCAAAGCTTTTGACAGGATTAACCACTGGTGTTTGTTTAGAAAACTGATCGATCAAGGTATTCCTATTTACATTGTTAGCATCCTGTTATACTGGTACAGAAGACAGTCTATGGTTGTTAGATGGGGCAATGTCACCTCATCCAAATTTCATGTGACCAATGGTGTTAAACAAGGTGGTATACTGTCACCCTTGTTGTTTAATGTCTATGTTGATGATCTCAGTGTACTGTTGAACAATACTAATGTGGGCGGCTCCTTTAACGGTGCACTGTTCAATCACATTTTCTATACTGATGACCTCTGTTTGTTAAGTTTGTCTACTGCAGCGATGCAACATCTCCTTTCGGTATGTGAAAAATTTGGTGAAAAAAATGACATTTTCAACTGTACTAAATCTGTGTATGGCTTTCAAACCGAAGGGTGTCAATACGTCGAATCCTGTTATGCCACTTTGTGGTAATAGTTTGAACTTTGTTGAAAAAGTCAAATACCTAGGTGTGTGGATTGAATCTGATAAGACCAATGTTGATTGTAACAGGCAACTCAGGAAACTATATGCTCAAACAAATTTACTGTTGCGAAATTTCCATAGATGTTCTCCTGATGTCAAATGTATGTTGTTCAAGACCTTCTGTACCTCAATGTACTGCTCGCCTTTATGGTTTAATAGCAATGTTGCTGTTAGGAACAACATCCGCATTGCATATAATAACTCCCTAAGAAGGTTGTTAGATATACCACGAAGGTCGAGTGCAAGCAAGATGTTTGTGTCCGTGAATATTCCGTCTTTTGGCGAGTTGATACGAAAGAATGTTTACAGTTTTATGAGAAGGTTGCTGGCATGTAACAATCATCTTATATCAGCAATTGTCAACTCGTCACTCACACTTCACTCCAGCATTTGGAAGTGGTGGCGTTCCATTTTATATTGAGTCCAATATTGTATGTTATTGTTGTTTCAAGAGCGCCGAGTGTCTGCTGATCTGTATATACAGTGGTACCGCTACTTACGAAATTAATTCGTTCCGGAAGTATTCTCGTAACGTGAAAATTCCGTAAGTAGAGGCGCGTTTTACATGTAAATGCCGTAATCCGTTCCAAGCCCCCCAAAATTCGGGCATAAATTTTTTATAAATCATAAAAACGCGTCAAAACATGTAACAAATACATGTTACAATTAGATTACTGCACAATAAACATAAAATGAGAGTTTAAAATGAGAATAATAAAAGAGAAAGAATAATAAAAATTATGTTCATTTACCTTTTAACTGCTATCGTCGTCGTCACACGAGTAACAACCTCTCCATCTCATCGTTCACAGCCGACCTCCTCTTCGAAATGACAGAGAGGCCTTTGGAAGGAGTCACTGCTTTAAGGGTTTCCTTTTGTTTTAATACCGTGCTGATCGTTGATGTATTACGGCCATATTCTTTGGCGAGATCAACCAAACGCATCCCCTTTTCATACCTTTCGATTATCTCCTCTGTTTGTATGGACAAAAAAACTCTCTTCTTTTTTTCTCCTTTTCCACTTATCTTCGTCACTTTCTTGGGGCCCATAGCGAATAAATGTTAATTCTGTACTGTACACACACGTAAAACTGCCCGAACACTTCGTGGCCAATGGGATACCAGGAAGATGCTAGGCGATAGCCAATGGCAGAGCAGCTACAGGTATGTTTACGTTCGGTAAACTACGGGAGCTGCGAGGAGCGCGTACTTTTTTGCCTTTCGTATGCTGAAATTTCGTTCGTAACAAGAGGCAATATTTTCCCGTTGAGGCGTGTCGTAACCTGAAAATTCCGTATGTAGAGACGTTCGTAAGTAGAGGTACCACTGTACTTTATTTATTTATTTATTTATTTTCTATTCGTTTTAGTTCTGCATTTAATATGAACCCTGAGTTTGAAATAAATGTTTGAATTTGAATTTGAATTTAACTGCTTCAATATTATTGACACAGTTAAAAGACATGATGTCATAATGGCTAAACCACACCAAAAACATGTCAGTGTCTACATTCTAAAACTAAAAAGTTCAAAGCAGTCAATAATAACTGTGACCTTACTTCCAAACTGCTCGGTGGCGCAGTGGTTAGCACCGCGGCAGCACAGTTTACCCTCGGCCGGGGGATCGCGGGGATCATGAGATCGTGGGTTCGATCCCTGCCCCCGGCCAACAGTGATCTGTGTGGAGTTTGCATGTTTTCCCCGTGTTTGCGTGGGTTTACTCCGGGATTTCTCCAGTTTCCTCCCACATGCTAAAAACATGCAGGTTAGGGAGTTAAGGGGCGCTTGTGCACGCAGCGACCGGCAGCTGGTGGCTTGTCACCAGACTGCAGAACAAATTTACCTACGGCAGGGGTCACCAACCTTTTTGAAACCAAGAGCTACTCCATGGGTATCGAGTCATGTGAAGGGTACCAACTTGACACACTCCTCTAAAATAACAAATTGTATATATACTATATAGTATATACACACACACACACACACACACACACACACACACACACACACACACACACACACACATAAATAAATAATTATCAATAACTTAGAGTGGGTAACAGACAAGATCAATATTCAACACTTTATTTTTATTAATCTCAGCAATTGTTCAGATGATCACTTCTACATTTCATTAAAAAAATGTCCAGTTTTCACCAGTCCCTTTTAACCATAAAAAACTAAACCCTTTTAATTCATGAACTATGTTGAACCATGTTTGAAAAAGTTATGCAACATTTAAGAAAAATCAACTTTCATATTAAATAAAGCTTATCATATTTTTAACTGAACAAATCTGCTGCAGTTCTGCTCAAAATCTGTTACATTTAATAAACACACTTTTGTGTGTTCTTCTTCACTGGAATTATATCCATACAGTTCTTGCCAAGAATCATGCTGGAGTAATAATCAGCACCGCGGCAGCAGTTTACCCTCGGCCGCGGGATCGCGGGGATCGTGGGTTTGATCCCTGCCCCTGGCCAACAGTGATCTGTGTGGAGTTTGCATGTTCTCCCCGTGTTTGCGTGGGTTTCCTCCCACATGCCAAAAACATGCAGGTCAGGGAGTTAAGGGGTGCTTGCGCACGCAGCAACCGGCAGCTGGTGGCTTGTCACCGGACAGCAGAACAAATCTACCTACGGGTACAAAAAAAAAAAAAGAGTGGGCAGCAGTTTCATGACGCGTATTGAAGTTTTTTTTTTTTTCCAAAACTTTATTGAGAACAAGGTCCACATAGTGCCGCATCGCCGTCGCCCCGCAAATGAAACACACGCAGCTTCCTTTCACGGTAGGAAAAAAGAACTCTTCCTCCCGCTCACTTTGAAAATGGTAAATTTTCTGTCTTTTTGTTTTTTTTGCCATGTTTTTGGGCTAGGAAACTGCACTGCGCTCACCATCTTCACTGCTCGCTAGCGTACACTCCACAAGCGCAAAGGTTTTGTCATGTGCACAATACTGACCTTTGAACTAGGTCAGAGTTCACCTTAACTTTACGTATAATAAACATATTTTATATGTTTTTTTATATGTTTTTTATGTTTTATATGTTTATATTTTATATATATATTGACTCTCGTGCATTATGTACAACAGCTCAACCAGACTCATGTTAATCATCACTGTTTTCTTCCTGCATTACCGACTGCACTATATGGTTCTCCACAGTATCTGCTGCTCGCTAATATATTTTAACTGCTGACCAGTATCACTTACTCTTATTCTACACTTTATTGCATGTATAGTTTATTTCTTTTATTTTATCATGTTTAATGTTGCAGCATTGCACCGAGACAAATTCCTATTTGTGTACTACATGAACAATGGCAATAAATCTGATTCTGATTCTGATATTTTAATCTTTTTTTTATTTTTAAGACATTGTCATTTTAAAATATATATAAATGCAAGTGTGATTTTAAAAAATAGCGGCAGGAAAAATTACATCTTAGACGCAGCTCACTTGCGAGTTGTGCTATTTTTAGAACAGGCCTGCGGGCGACTCATGTGGTCGTTGCGGGCGACATGGTGCCCGCGGGAACCGCGTTGGTGACCCCTGACCTACGGGTACAAAATAAGTCAAAAAAACAAAACAAAAAACAAACTTTTCAACGTACTGATGTGGCGTGCTAGTCTGCAAACTGTCTCTTTGGCCAGTACACCAAAGGGCTGAGGTGTGCATGGAGCACATTTATGGTGTCGCAGAATAGGATGGATGCGGTTTGTCTGCTTATGTCGAAAAGGTATGCAATATGTTCAAGAGGCAAATTAAGTCTCAAAACGCATCATAGTTAAAAAGAGAATATGTAAATGGGAAATTTTTCTGTCTTTGGTAGGCTGGGGAAAAAATTGCATCAGCAGAGCCATTAAACTGAAAGATGGAAGCCCAGTGTAGTATTTCACCTTTGAGTGATTATCTTTGATGAAATTCTCATCCAGGGTCTTTCTAGAGAGCTCTCCCTTTAACTTTCTGTTCTCCTCTTGCAAGAGTAAAATTTCTTTAAGCCTAAGGTGACACATGCTGCAGTTCTGTAGTTCTTGCACATTTTCCTCTGGAGCATCATCAGCCTGACAGATCAGTGCTGCTTCATCAGATGTTGTCTCCTCCATCTCAGCCAGAGGTGTGGTGTCATCTGCTGCTGATCAGGACAATAAACAACTGTAGTTAATATATTTTGTAATCAAAAGGAATCCCAAGACACATTTTAGAAAGAAAAACATAGGTTAAAAAAAAAAAAGACGACCTGAAGGAGCTACATTATCCATCTGTCACAGGGCCAGTGATGTTTGGGGGGTCACTTGCATGCCCTGCTGGTTCTTTTTGTCGTAATCTTGCCCGTCTGCATAAGCGGTTAAACCTGTCAGGAGTGGTAGCTGGAAGCTCTACATGCCCAAGGTTTAGAGAAGGTGCCCAGTCAGGATCACAGTCTAGCATTTCTATAAGCTGGTCTGCCTGTTAAAGCAAAGGAAACGGGAAGAAAATACTTTGGTGTAGAACAAATTAAACCCGCTTCCACAGGTGTGTGAGTGGTAACTTTTTCTAGTTACTCGGATATCGGAGTCTTTCTTTGGCTTAGCTCTGTTTAAGGTGACGGACAGTGACATTTTTTTATTGAACCAATCAAATGATTGTATGAAAATATTACATTCAGCCCATTCCCCTGATTTAATATGTGTCACCATCCTCCATAAATGACAATATTTGGTCATAGCCCATTTTTCACTCAGTGATGCTGCAGTACTGCCATCTCCCGATAGGTGCGGGCAGTCGTGACGTCATTTCGGTTTGGCCGAGAAAATGTCTGAACGAGAGCAAAGTGATTCCGACAGCGATTACTTTCTCGACTTTGACGACCACAATATAAATGATGACATTGACAATGAAGAATCTGATGATGAAGTAGTTTTGGGTGGTGCTGAGAGGGGTATTCAGCCTTATTTGTTCGAGCCAGAGGGAGAGGATGAAGAAGAAACGGCGATGGGAACAGACCACGTTGACCAGGATCGGCTTCAAGATTGGTCTTGGTAAACTACGCTTAGAAATATTTTTTTTTGGTGACATGCATGGTCACACACTTAATTTTCAAACTAAAATTACCAATTAGTCACTCTCTGCCCGATTTGGCGACTTAGAAACATTACAAACATTTAGAATCATTTTCATCCGAAATAAATGGATAATCTATGTGATTTTTTTTCAACCAGTGTGCCCTGGTACGTTCAGGTTTTTGTAGGGCCTTCTGTAGGGCCTACAGAACACATGCACAACAATAGCAAAGTATTTGCATTTCTTGTACCAATTAAGAAGTGAAATTAGATAATTTCCCACAAAAACCTGAACGTCCCAGGGCACACTGGTTGAAAAACACTTTTGTCATGACATGTTGTTAATCATCATCATGTTAATACTTGTCTCAAAAGCAACTTAATACTCTTAAGAGATTGATGGGTCATGTTTAAGAATTATAGTGATTCATTAAAGGAAAAAAAAAATCTTGTTAAAATAGAAATGTAACAATGACCCACATGTTCTCCCCACACTAACAAATACTGTATTAGAGTGAATGTTTGCTGTGTTGGGGGTGGGAGGGTGCACACAATCTCATAGGGTATAGGCATAACAAAAAAAAAAAAAAAAAAATCATTACAAATTCGGATTGGGATCTGAAATTCACATTAATGTTTTACTATAAATTTTCTTTCGGTTGAAATTTTTTTACATGTTTTTAATGTTTTCTAATCAAACTTCATAGACCAATTTATGTAGCACTCCCAACGAGTCATTAGTTTATTCTATGGATCTAATTATACCTTTATTTTGCACAGGTGCACTTGTGAGAAATGTCAGGCTATGCCAACCTCAAGTGAATGTCGGTGCTGCCAGGAGATAATGAAGGTCAAGGAGAAAATAGAAGAACTGAGGGGCTGTGGATACACCGATGACAATCTACCAAAGTGTATCACTGCTCACCCCGGTTTTGGTTCCGTCTGTCTGGACATCTGGGTTTTACAGACAGCTTATCTGGCCTACAGACAGCAATATGGAGATCATGACGCAAGTCAACACGAGTGAGTTTTTAAACAATATTTATTCATGTGATTTCATTTTCAAGATGAATTATGAAAAAATCATTCAATAAATTCAGTAATCAATGTAAACGGAATAATCAATGCCGACCCCATATTTTTCAGGCGATACAGATTCATGGCATACAGGCAGCTGGTCCGGTGGTGTTGGGGATTTCTTGGGAAAGAAGTGAGGGTGATGTTGCCTGCCTGTGCTGTGACCCTCATCAGAGAAACATTCCCATCGGATCAATACAAAGGATTTTGCCTACCCAGATTAGATTTGTGAACAATTATATTAAAATAAAGTTTTCTAAAATCATGTATTGAGTTTATTAATATTCATGTCAATGTTATAATTCTCATATTTCAGCATTCATCTAATTCGCATGTCATATACATTTGAGTAATTTTTCTACCATTATATGGTATAAAATTAGGGTTCCACTTTTTTAAAGCACATTTATCTTAAAATGTTTGGATTATATTTGTTTTTCTTAGAAAATATGTTGCTTCTCTAAAAATTGAAAGCTGAAATTTCATTTGTAATTGGAAATTTCTTCTACTTTTACATTTTTGATTTTAAAAACCTAGATACATGTTGCTCAACAGCATCAGCTTTGATGGGACGCTGAAAAGTGGAACTCAATGTGGCGGGAACTCTGGCTTGTACGTCTTTCCACTCCTCACATAAGTGGGTTGGATCAACGAAGGTTTTTTGGAACAGAGTATTCATCAGATCATCCACATATTCTGAAAAAACAAAAAAATTCAATAAAAATTAGACATCCATTTGACTAGAGTATGAAATAAAAATTTGCCCCAAATTAACAAAGTTTGAGAAAAGAGATGAAATGTGAAAGTGAAGACCAACCCTCCACCCACTGTAAATGTATACAAGCCTAGAAAATAATTCTAATATTTCGTATACTCACCGAAAGTTGGATGAACTTTCTTTGCTTGCAGTGTATATCCGCCGTTCTTGAATTTTGGGTACCTGATGATGAATACCAGCTCACCGTCACGATTCTTGGCCTGCTTGCGGCCTGCATTTTCATTATAGTGCATTGCAGCTAAACAAAGTCTGTAATTAGAATATTGTCACAATGATTCATTTTTGGACATATAAGTGATCTATCAGCAGAAACTCTATGTAAATGGCATTGTTGTTATAATTGCATTTCATGTTTTTGGTGATATATTGCATCGCCTCACCTTGTCAACATTCCAAGGAATGAGAAGTGTACACTCTTTGGTGCAAACCGAATAATCAGACTGTGGAAAGCCTCCACATTCGAAGTTTGCTGCCCTGGGCTCAGCTTTCGCACATCCCTGAGGACCCGTGTTTTGTTGATCATATCAACAACTTTTTCACAGCCCTTTGTGCCTGGAATAAATAAATTTTAGGTGTGACATATGTCACCAAAAAGGATGAAAATCAATGGGATAATTTGTATATATATAATACATGCACTACAGATCGATACATAGTTATTTGAAATAATACATAACCACACTCACTGGGTTTGAGCCACTTCTTGGGTTTTGTTTGCGTTCCAGGGTCGTCATGGAGGCAAGCAGGGAATAGAGGGCCATGATTGCTGTGCTTGTTCTGGATGTGGTTTCCAAGTGATTGCCACTTGGCAACAATCACATCTGGAGATTGACCATGGCTTGAGGCCGCACACCAATATTGTGGTTGGAGATGGATTTCAACCATAGCTTGACTTCAGGACATTCCTTTGACACTTTTTCAATACTTCTGATGAAGCCTATGTAAGAGGCAAGGATTAATAACATTAATCGTTTAGAAGCCATAATTATTAATCATTCGATATATTTTTAGGTTAATATAATATTTGTGCAGTGATTGAAAAGCACAAGATAATTAATCAGATTGAAATGCACAATATAATTAATGTGTGTATAATTAATTAATTAATGTGGCATAAATTAAATACTGAAATAATGAAAAAGCTAAGAATAATCCAGCAGTTTTTCGAAATCATTTTGGTTTGGTGTAAGTCTGTCAACAGAATTATGAACCATAAAGCAGTTTGTGTTAAAATGTTAAATCCCATTAAACCTAATCCGGGGGTTTCCAATCATGTGTCATGGGGGGCCAAGACCCTGCAGGTCTCTCTTCTACCCAGTCTCTTCAGCAGGTGATGTCACTGATCAGTCAGTTGAAGAAGTTCAGTGGAATCTGCTGTTGAAGACACTGGTTGGAGGTAAAGCCTGCAGGGCCTTGACCCTCCATGGCACATGATTAGACACCCCCGCCCAAACCCATTATGATGAAGAGCAGATGCTAATATGACCCAGAATTCCTCCATATACTGGTACTGTCACTAAAGTTTGCAGGGTCTTCTGTACAGTCTTCTAACAACATAGTCTTCAGTTAATATAATTGTTTTGGTTACTTTTTCTTAAAAATGAGCCATTATTTTCAAGGTCACCGATTAATCCTTTGTACAGTTGACTCTTTTCCCACCGGTGTCTTAACAGACAAAATAGAAAATAAAGAGAGAAAATCATGATGCAAACACATAAGGCACTAAATTGTTTATTACAATCAGCAGCAAATTCCAGATTATTCAGAATGTGCAAAATTCAAACTTTAAAAAAAAAACTGGAATGGTCACACGCTGCCTCACTGAGAAGCAACTGGATCGGCCCCTGGTCCTGGTCCTGGTCCTGGTTCGACAGATCTACTGCCTGCATCTCTGTAAATAGTGAGGCAAGGCCCAGTTGGGGTGGACAGTTTCCCTCTTGCCTAGACAAAAGACAAATGGGTGGTGGTTAATTAAAGCAAGTTTAAAACTTATTTTGGAAATACACTTGTTGCTAAAAGCCAGCGGTGGAATGTGAATTAATGAATGAATCTTTATTTCGTATTGATTAAAAGTAAAGATTAAAAGAAAATAGAATAATATACCAAAGGGGAAAAAAATCTAACAAGGTCAAATTAAACAATAACTCCTCTAACCACAATTTTCATGTAGCTGCACTTCAGTAGATTTTACAAGGGCTGCACTACATTTAATTTAATTCAATTCAATTCAACTTTATTTATATAGTGCCATTTCACAACAACAGTCATCTCATAGCACTATCAACTGTAGGGGGGAACCCCCACAGTTGCAGAAAGACCCCTGCAATCAGGCGATCCCCTGTGAGCAAGCACTTGGCGACGGTGGAGAGGAAAAACTCCCTTTTAACAGGAAGAAACCTCCAGCAGAACCAGGCTCAGGGAGGGGCAGTCATCTGCTGCGACTTGCTGCGGGGTGAGGGGATAGAGAAGAAGAAAAGAACAGACATGTAGAGAGCAATCAGCACGATGGGGACTCAATCTATGGGAGAGAACAAACAAATGTTAATGACCAGCAAAAAAAGTATTTCATTGAGAGTGAGGAAAGGAGTGAGGCCCAGTGCATTACTGGAGGTCCCCCGGCTGACTAAACCTATTAGCAGCATAACTAAGGGAGGGTTCAGAAACACATGATCCCTTCCGAATTGTAGGCTATATCAAAAAGGTAGGTTTTAGCCCTATTCTTAAAAACAGAGATCGAGTCTGACTCCCGAATCCAGATTGGCAGCTGATTCCACAGGAGAGGAGCTTGATAACTGAAGGCTCTGCCTCCCATTGTACTTTTGGAGATTCTAGGTATTACAAGTAATCCTGCATTTTGGGAGCGTAGTGCTCTGTTAGGATAATACGGTAATATCAGATCTTTTAAATAAAAAGGAGCCTGATCACTTCCGGTTATGGCTGCCACGTGAGAAGGACACGTCTCACTCTGCTCTGCTTCTGGAGAAAAAAAATCGGCAAATAACTCTCTCATTGGGACAGAATGTATCCCAGCTTTTGGGCGAGGATATGTCGGTGAAGCCTAAGGCTGGAAAACCAGGTAGAGGAAAAAGCGAGCCGCCGAAACAGTCCAAATTAACGGACTTTCAGGTCTGTGACGCAGCAGATAATGCTCCAAATATGTTGCTGGCGGCCATGAGTTCAATGAGAGCGGACTTTTCCTCTAGATTTGATGGGATTATGGCAGCGTTGGAAGGAATGAGAAAGGGATTGGGTGACTGTGTAGAACGAATGGTGCAGGTGGAGCTTCGTGTCTCTAGTGCTGAAGATGACGTCACTTGTCTCCAATTAAAGGTGCGCACTTTGGAAAAAAAAATAAATGTCTGGAAGATAATATCCTGGATTTGGAATCCCGGTCGAGACGGAACAACTTGAGGCTGGTGGGTCTACCGGAGGAATCCGAAGGTCGGGACTCATGTTCCTTTCTGGAAAAGTGGATTCCGGAGGCGCTGGGCAGTGCGGAACTGCAATCAGCAGTGGTTCTGGAAAGCGCACACCGTATTGGCCCACGGAGAGATAAGGGACCACCGAGGACCTTAATTATGAAGTTTCTCAGCAACAGAGACAGGATGAAGATCTTCAACGCTGCACGAACTAAAGGAGAGATTAAACACCAGGACCAGCAGGTGCGGTTCTACCCAGATTTGGCCACAGGAATCCAACAATTGAAGGGAAGCAGTTTGATCCCGTACGTAAGGAGCTGCGCAACCTTGGGATTCGTCATGGTGTAATCTATCCTGCGAGACTGTTGACCACGTATGGGGGCAGAACCCACATCTTCAAGACCCCAGAGGAGGCGCAGGAGTTCATCAAGAAGATCCAAGAAGAGACTGGTGGGAGCTAAGCATGAACAAAATATAAGGTAGAATATTTAAGCATTTGCACAGGCATCTGACTGACTTGAAGCAAATAGCAAGTTTACAAAATATAGATTGTATTATATATTAAAAAAACAAACAAAAAAAACTATGATGTACAAAGTTGCTAAAAATTTTGGAGTTAAGTTGGAAAACTACAGAGGAGAGTTAATGTTACGTCATTAAAAGCAGTAGCATTAGGGTGATTGGGAGGATGAAGAAGGAGTGGCTTTGGCTGTTCCCCGTGGGTGTGGAGCGGTCGATGGCTATATCGGGAGACGGAATTTTTCTTTTGATTTTGGGGGGTTCGCCACAAATGTGGGAAAGGGGAATTTGTTTGTGTGTAGTTTGTAGGATGAATGTTCAACCACTCATTTTTTTGCCTCTCTGTTTGAGCATGTTTACACTGAAAGGTAATCCCAAACTCCCTATTGATCATAAACCAAAGCGTTAATCTTAATTTAACTTCATGGAATTGCAGAGGTCTACAAAATTTTAAAAAAACTTAAACAAGTTATGAATAAAATAAAAGACATGGGTTCAAAAATTGTGTTTTTACAAGAAACTCATCTAATAGAGGAGGATGTAAAAAGAATTAGGAGTAGATGGCAAGGAAGTGTTTTCACCTCATCATTTTCATCCTGAGCCAGGGGAGTTATGACTCTCATACATAAATCAGTCCCTTTTCAAGTGAAAAATGTAATTGGAGACAAATTTGGAAGATATGTAATCATTCAAGGATCTTTGCTATTAGAAAATATAAATTTGGTGAACTTATATGGTCCCAATATAGATGATCAAAAGTTCTTTGCTAATTTATTTCTTATCTTATCATCACTTACAGGGCAACATATAATAGCAGGGGATTTTAATTGTACATTGAATCCCGGTATAGATAGTAGTAGTAGTAGATTAGTTTATTTGACAGGGACAGTGCAATAAACATAGACAATTAATCAAAGACAATCAATCTGATGTGTTGCACATAGAGTGTATAGCTATTAGCTAATTTGCAACTCTTGTCCCTGGATGGGCTTTAGAAAAAAGAATCAAGTAAAAGATGGGAAAAAAAAAATATACACAATAACCACATAACATCAAAGCAGAAAAATTATAAATACACAATTATAAATATTATAAATACACAAATATAACAGCCTGACTCACACTTAACATAAATATTATAAATATTATAAATACACAAATATAACAGCCTGACTCACATTTAACACATACAGTATAACATAACTCACATTTGCCTATTTCAGGCCTTCCTCCCTCCGTCACTCACTATAAACAAACACATTTATTCCTTCCCTTCATTCACTCTCACTTTGCAGACAATTAATTCATACATGAGTACATTCTTGTTTATTTTTCAGCCAGTTTTTAACATTTTTAGTGAATGTTTTAAAGTCCGTTATTATTTTAATTTCATTTGGCATTGTGTTCCAGATGTGACTGCCCTTTATAGAGAAAGCTGTTTATAGATCAACAGGACTGGACTGTATGCACAATGGATGTAGGATGACCATTAATTATTTTATGAAAGAATTGAGATTGCTAGATATATGGAGAGAAATGAAACCACAAGTTAAAGCCTACTCTTGTTATTCCAGTACCTACAAGACATTCTCACGTATTGATTATTTTTTGATTTCCACAGAATTAAGGTCCAAGATTCAAAACTGCTTTTATGATAACATCGTGATTTCTGATCATGCACCCTGCTGTCTAATATATGTAGATAAGAAATTGACAAAGGAATCAGGTAGATGGCAATTTCAGCATAAATGGCTTCAGGATGAGGAATTTGTCAAGTACATAGAAAAACAGATGAGTTCTTTGACATCAATACTACACAAACATCAGCATGTGTAAAGTGGGAGGCTTTCAAAGCTTTTATTAGGGGACATATTATTAGTTATACAGGTTCAAAATCTAAGAAGACTCGAGAGGAGAGAGCCCAATTGGAACATAAAATAAAAAGCCTTCAGGAAAAAATGTATGCAGGAAGTGATCCAAGGTTGGAGAATGAATTACTGATTTTGAGAGCTGAATATGACAAAAAAAATCAGCGAATAGAGCTGCCTCAAGTCTTCTAAGATTGAAACAATCTTTTTATGAACAAGGTGAAAAATCAGTTAAATTATTGGCATGGCAGATTAAACAATTAGAATTTAAAACACCAATTACCAGTATTATAAGTAACGGACAGGTAGTTATAGATCCTTTAGAAATTAACAGAGCCTTTAGAGATTACTATGAAAAATTATATGATACCAAAAATGAATCTGATTTAACAAAACTAAATGGGTTTTTGAACGAACTATCTATACCGTGTATTCCAAATGAAAACAGGGAGATATTAGAGTCTAAAATTAGTCAAGAAGAAGTTGGGCTAGCCATTGATAATATGAAATCAGGAAAAAGTGCAGGACCAGATGGTCTTCCAGTTGACCTTTATAAAAAATTTAAGAATAAATTAATAAAACCTTTTTTGGAAATGGTTTTAGAAGCATTTCAAAATAGTAATTTACCATCATACATGAATAATGCCTTAATTATACTGTTGCCAAAACCAGGTAAGCCCTCTAATAAATGTGAAAATATGAGACCAATAAGCCTATTAAATGCAGACCTTAAGATAGTCTGCAAAATTTTAGCAAGACGAATACAAGAAATTTTACCAAATATTATTAATCGAGATCAGAATGGCTTTATAAAGGGAAGACAAGGCTTCCATAATGTAAGAAGACTATTTAATATTATTTATTCTAATAAAGAAGCACCGGATACAGCTCTCCTATCACTGGACGCCGAAAAGGCCTTTGATAGAGTCGAATGGCCCTTTCTTTTTGAAGTCTTAAAAAGGTTTGGACTTGGAAATAATTTCATAAAATGGGTTCAGATAATATACAATAATGCTACAGCAGAAATCCTAACAAATAACAATATTTCAAAATCAATAAAAATCAATAGAGGATGTCAACAAGGCTGTCCACTTTCACCTTTACTGTTTACTATGGCAATTGAACCTTTAGCGATGGCGATACGTTTACATTCACAAATATATGGAATTAAAGTTGGACCAACAGAACATAAAATCTCCCTGTACGCCGATGACATAATTTTGTTTATGTCGAATCTAAAAAAATCAATTCCAACCTTGTTGAATTTAATAAAGAATTTTGGGGAAATATCAGGATATAAAATAAATAAAACTAAATCTTCAATATTAATGCTAAATGAGACCCAGAGAAATTACCCAGCCCCTGAGGTAAATCAATTCAACGTTGTAAATCAGTTTAAATATTTAGGAATCCAAATTGTGCCCAAGCTAGAATCAGTCGCCAGTGTCAACTATGAAGCCTTAATGACAGATATCAATGAGTTAATTCAGAGATGGATGTCACTACCAATGTCGATGATCAGGAGAATCAATATACTTAAAAGTAATATTTTACCTAAAATACTTTATTTATTTCAATACATTCCCTTACCACCACCTTTAGATTTATTCTCAAGAATTAAAAAAAAGTTAGTGGAATTTATATGGAACAACAGGATGGCTAGATTACGTCTGTCTTTATTATATTTACCATTTGATCGTGGAGGTCTGAAATGTCCAAATTTTATGTTGTATTATTGGTCGGCACAACTGAGGTCTATGACATATTATTTTTCATTAAATGATCTCCCTCACTGGACTGAAATGGAATCATACAATTTACCTTTACCTCTTCCCGTATTCATATACTCAGATTCGGCAAAAAAATTACAAAAACAAGTTAAAAATCCATTTGTAAAGCATATGATCAAAATATGGTGTGAAGCTAAAAACTATTTAAAAGAACCACAGTTATTGTCACAATTTAGCCCAATATGGGGTAATCAATATTTTAAACCAGGGAGAGCGGACGCTGTATTTAAAGTATGGAATTTAAAAGGGATTCAAAAGATTCAAGATTTATATTTGCCATGTGCAGATAACATAATGTCTTTTGAAGAGCTGAGGATCAAATTTAATCTTAATAGAACACATTTTTTAAAATATCTTCAACTTAGAAACTTTATTCGATCAAATCAAAATAAAGCTCTCACTCGACCTATTTATTCATCCTTGGAAAAAATGTTGATGAAAGATAGTAAAAGAAAGGGTATTATTTCAGAGTTTTATAACTCATTGACACTATCCTCAAGTGAAAACTCACAGAAAAGATTAAACTACTGGAAAGAAGATCTGCAAACTGAAATTTCAGAGGAACAATGGGAAGTGGCTTGTACAGAAGCTCAAACCAAATCAATAAATGTACATCTTAAATTGATACATTTCAAATGGTTAATGTGGATGTATGTTACACCGGAGGAGTTAAATAGATATAACAAAAATGTACCAGATACGTGCACAAAATGCATGGAAAGTAAAGGAACCCTATTTCATTGTGTATGGGAATGTAGAATAATAAGAATGTTTTGGGAGGAGGTGAGGGTAACAATTGAAAAAATAATCTCAAAACAAATCATATTGAATCCTAAACTGTTTTTGTTGGGTCTGTACCCAGAAAAGCATAACTTTAATAAAAGTGAAAGAACATTCATAGACCTCAGTTTGCTTAATGCCAAAAAATGTATTGCACTACTGTGGAAAAAGACTCATAGATCAGATGTGACTCAGTGGTTAAGACAGATGTTAACAAACCTTCCATTAGAAAGAATAACATATATACTGAAATCAAAGGAAATTGTGTTTGAGAATATATGGAGACCTTTTATTGATTATGTAAAAAATTTAAACATAACTCTTGAAGAAGAAGGTGAATGATGTGTGTGGACCTTGTAAATTCCAAACTGGTGAACATAATATGTATACTTATGTAATGGATTGTCTAGACTAAACAGAGGAGCATTGTTGAAGACTTGATTTTGTTGGTGGTTGTGGGTGTTTTTAGTGCATTTTTTTTGTAGTACTTTAGGGTTAGTGTTTGATTGCTTGTGTCATGTTTGTTAAAAAAAAAAAGGTTCAATAAAGATATTGTGGGAAAAAAAAGGAGCCTGATTGTTTAGAGCTTTGTAAGTAAGAAGAAGGATTTTAAACTTAATTCTAAACTCTATGGGAAGCCAATGAAGGGAGGCCAGAACCGGAGAGTTATGATCTCTCTTTCTAGTACCTGTTAAAACTCTTGCAGCATTTTGGATCAGCTGAAGACTTCTTAAAGATGTTTTAGAACAGCCTGATAATAAAGAATTACAATAATCTAATCTCGAGCTAACAAAAGCGTGGATCAGTTTCTCAGCATCACTCTGAGACAAGATGCTCCTAATCTTGGCAATATTACGCAAATGATAGAAGGCAGTCTTAGAAACAAATTCAATATGTGAATTGAAGGACAAATCCTGATCAAAAATAACTCCAAGGTTCCTCATGGAGCTATTAAGAGAAAGAGTAACCGCATCCAAACTGAAAGTTTGATTTGGAAAGGAATTTCTAAGGTTTTTTGGACCAACAAGAATGACTTCAGTCTTATCTGAATTTAATAGCAGGAAATTACAAGTCATCCAAGCTTTGATTTCCTTAAGACAGGCTTCTAACTTGGCTAAATGATTACTATCATCTGGCTTCATTGACAGGTATAATTGTGTGTCATCTGCATAACAATGAAAATGTATACAGTGCTTTCTAATAATGTTGCCTAACGGAAGCATATATAAACTAAAAAGAGTAGGGCCTAGCACAGATCCCTGTGGAACTCCATGACTAAGCTTTGAGTTGAAAGAAAACTCATTATTTACATGAACAAACTGGAACCTATCAGATAAATATGATCTAAACCACTGCACCGAAGTTCCATTAAGTCCAACATAGTGTTCTAATCTATCAAGTAGAATATTATGATCGATAGTATCAAAAGCTGCACTAAGGTCTAAAAGGACAAGTACAGAAACTAGTCCATTATCAGATGCAATGAGGAGGTCGTTAGTGACCTTCGCTAAGGCTGTTTCAGTACTATGATGGATTCTAAACCCAGATTGAAACTCTTCAAGTAAACCATTTCCCTGCAGGTGGTCAAATAATTGCGTAGCAACAACTCTTTCTAAGATTTTTGAAATGAAAGGGAGATTAGAGATTGGTCTATAGTTAGCTAAAGCTCCTGGATCTAGCGTTGGCTTTTTGAGTAAGGGTTTAATTACAGCCGTTTTAAAAGCCTGCGGTACATGGCCCAAAGTTAATGAAGAATTGATTATATGAAGAATAAAGCTACCAATAAGTGTGAAGACTTCTTTAAATAACCTGGTAGGAATAGGGTCTAAAAGACAAGTTGAAGGTTTGGATGAGGAAACTATTTTGTCTAACTCACAAAGGTCGATTGGAGTAAACTTGTCAAGACAGACATCAATAGAAAGAGTTGTAGTAGTTACAGTATTTAAGTTAACTGTGGGAAGAATCTGATTGATTTTATCTCTGATGGATGAAATTTTATTATTGAAAAAGTTCATAAAGTCCTGACTAGTAAGTTCTAAGGGAATGCTAGGATTGACAGAGTCCTGACTCTTTGTCAACCTGGCTACAGTACTGAAAATAAACCTGGGATTATTCTTGTTCTCTTCTATTAATGCAGAGTAATAACTCGTTCTAGCTTTTCTAAGAGATTTTTTATAAATTAAAAGATGATTTCTCCAAGCTAAATAGATTTCATCTAAATTAGTGGAGAGCCATTTTCTTTCTAATTGACGAGTCTTCTGTTTTAAGCTACGAGTTTCTGTGTTGAACCAAGGAGTTAGAAATCTCTGATTAGACTTTTTCTTTTTTAAGGGGGCCATCAAGTCTAGAGTCTGATGCAGAGAAGCTGAAACACTATCCACCATGTTATCAATTAGAGAAGGAGCAAGCTGTCTATAGCTTATTTCCGTTGTGTTGACACATGGCATAGAGGAAACAATCTGCATAAATTTGGTAACAGCATCATCTGAGAGGCACCTACTGTAATAATAATAATACATGTAGTATTACCTACTGTAATAATAATAATACATGTAGTAATAATAGCATCTAGCTACAATGCTCAGCACTGGGTGTGTTTATATTTATATATCTATATATTTATTCCATCTAGCTACAATGCTCCGCACTGTGTTTTTATATATCTACATATTATTCCATCTAGCTACATTGCTCCGCACTGTGTGTGTTTATATACTTGCATATTTATTCCACCTAGCTGCAATGCTCCGTACTGTGGGTGTTTATATATTTACATATTTATTCCATCTAGCTACAATGCTCTGCACTGTGTGTTCATATATTCATATATTTATTCCATCCAGCTACAATGCTCTGCACTGTGTGTCTGTGTGTGTGTGTGTGTATATATATATTTTATAGTAATATGTACATATGTATATTAGCTGCTCTTGCTTGCTTGTTTTTTTTCTTGCCTTCTGATTGTTGCTCTGAGTGTTGCTATCCCTGTGCTGTTGCAATCCTGGAATTTCCCCGTTGTGGGACTAATAAAGGCTTATCTTATCTTATCTTATCTTAATATTTTTCTTTAGGAGCCAAATAGTCAGAAATAGTAAAATCAAAGGTTAACAGACAATGGTCTGACAGTACAGGGTTATGAGGAGACACTACAAGATTTTCTATTTCTATGCCATATGTCAGAACAAGGTCCAATGTATGGTGGAGGTAATGAGTAGAATTTCCTACTTTCTGAGAAAACCCAATCGAGTCTAATATTGAATTAAAAGCCACATTAAGGCAGTCACTATCTACATCCACATGTATATTAAAGTCATTATCTTGTTGCAAGAGCCATAACCTGCGAATAAGACCAATCTGTCTGACACTGGGCAGCACATTTCTCTCTAGAATACCTTGATAATCTTGAGATTTCATTGTACAGAGTTGCAGCATATATACCCAACTACAACAATACATCAAAGCAGATTCACAGCAGTTGGTCTGATCAAAGGGACTGCAGAACAGGCATGAGACATTTGCATTTGTAAGACCTACATAACAATAGGCAGATGCAGCCTCTGCTCCGGCTTGCAGGACAAAGAGGTTACAAGGCACATCTACATATTGATCTCAGCCTCTAGGTCACAGTAAGGACAGGACACATGAACACTATACATGAATGGCACATTACATCACAATACATGAATGGCACATTGCATCACGATACATGAATGGCACATTACATCACAATACATGCATGGCACATTACATCTTAGTAGTGCAGCGGGAAAAACCAAGGAGTGCGAGCTGACTGTCTCTGTGTTCTGTCTCTGTGTTGTGGGGGTTTGAATCAACCCGCTACACTGCTCCCCCCCAGAGGGCATGGCAGGGGGCCGAGACCTCGATAATCCATCTGTGTGAGCGAGCTGTGGGAGAAGCTCGCTGCAGGCGGAGGGGGACGGAGGGGAGGGGTAGTAAGTGCCGGCAGGGGCTGTGAAATCGTCCGAGCCGCGCAAAAATTGCTTGCTGCTCCGCGATGTCGAGGGGCTGTCCCGTTGCGCGTGCGGAGATCACAAGAAGAAAAATTTGTCTGTGACTCCTCTCGTGGCCATGAAGAAAAGCAGGAGCGGCTGTAAGAAAAAAAATAAACAAAAGCAGAGGGACTGGCGTGTTGGCTTTAGGTGCAGGAGCAACCCCAAAGCCCCCCGGGAACAGCTGACGGCTGAGATCCCTTATGCATACGTGCCAACTTCTCCGGTTTTGCCGTAATGGTTCCGGTTTTTAAGACCCCGTTCCGGGTTCCGGTTTTATTATTCAAAATTACGTTTTTTCACTAAAAAATTCAGTCACAAATTTTAAATCGTAAAAAAACCATGGAAAACACGAAAGCAATTCTAAACACGCTGTCGCTCGGAATCGTATCTAAATTTAGAACAAAGGCAATCGGCACTGCTTCATGTAGGTGTATTGCGCATGTGCGAGAGGTCTGAGCTAATTTTCCATGTGCAATCGCGAGGCAATCAGGTAAGAATTATACGTTTTCATCATGGAGTCTGCCGGAGAAAAATCACTAACGAGCGTGAAACACAAATGAAAATGACAGTCTTTTCGTGAGGAATACAGCAAAGCATTTCCGGGAGTTATTATTCGCTCAAGAAGGGGTGAAAATTACGCAAATTGCACTTTGTGTAGACAATACTTTTTGATTGGACATGGCGGAATCAGCGATGTGAAAGACCACGTAAGAACGAAAAAACACAAGGCCAGTGCCAGTGACGCTAGCGGCAAACTTGAAGAACATGTGCTGTGTAATTGCAAGCCTTGTCATGCTTGGTGTATCATGTAAACACATAAAATATCAGAGCAATTTTGCCGTCATTTATGCACGTGTGTTATACAGTGCTAGTATACCCTGTTGATATTTCTAGTCTAGTTACCTCCGCCAAGGAGGTTATGTGATCATCAGCGTTGGTTTGTCTGTTTGTCTGTTTCTTTGTTAGCAAGATAACTCAAAAAGTTATGGACGGATTTTCATGAAGTTTTCACAGATTGTCAGCAATGGGGTATCCTACAGATGATTAGATTTTGGTGGTGATCCGGATCACCGTCTGGATCCAGGAATTTTTTAAAGGATTCTTTTTTTTTTTTTTAAATTTAACATTGCGAGATAGGGCCATTTTCAATATTTTATTTATGATGTTAAACACTGTATGGGGGGAACTGTGGCGCTTGGCAGAGGTCTGCGCTCTCCGAGTGCTTTTCTAGTATTCATAATACATCACATCTGGCCTATTTGAAGTTCTATGCAGTGTTAAGATAGTCTTTTGAATGCAAATTTAAATGAATGAATGAATGAATCTTTATTTCGGATAGATTAAAAGTAAAGATTAAAAAGAAACAATAATATAACAAAGGCGAAAAAATCCAACAAGGTCAAATGAAACAAGAACTCCTCTGATTATACAGTTCAACATAAGTTATCTGAAATGGGTGATGGCTGAAGCCACAGCTTATATTGCCCACCCATATTCCATCCAAGAATTCAAAAGAAAAACAAAACAAGAGCGATTACAATTCAGAACAAAGCTAAGACAAAACGTGACAAAAAAACTAAGTAACAACACAACACAGACTGGATATGACAATCCTTATGTGATTTTACATGTCATCTTGTATATATGTTTGGAGTATTTCTTCCTTTAGTTTTTGTTTAAATTGTCCAAGCGTTGTACATGATTTTAATTCAGGTCCAAAATTGTTCCATAATCTGACTCCTTGCAGTGAAACACAGTGTTGCTTGGTGGTAGTTCTCACTGAAGGTGTTTGAAATATACATGTTCCTCTGAAATGATATTGTTTCTCCCTTATTTGGAACAACTTTTGGATATTTGCGGGCAGTGATAGATTCTTAGCTTTAAACATTATTACTGCAGTTTTAAAGTCAACCAGATCTTTCAACTTGAGAGCTTTTAATTTAAGAAAAAGTGGGTTTGTTGGTTCCCTGTAAGCAGCTTTGTTTATTATTCTAATAGCTCTCTTCTGAAGCATAAAGACTGGATATATGTTTGTTTTATATGTATTTCCCCATACTTCAGTACAATATGTCATGTATGGGAGTATTAATGAATGATACAAGGTATATAGTGTGGGTTGATTCAGCAAATATTTCACTCTGTGTAGTATTGCAATTGATTTAGATATTTTACCTTTAATATAATTAATATGTGACTTCTATGTCAAATGCTAATATTTGTTTGACACTGCGGCCCCTGGACCCCGGCTAGCTACTAGGCTTTTCAGGTTTGAAAGTTGAAGAAATATGAGGTTGCTAGCTACATTCTAACTTGATTTAATGCTAATATTTGTTTGGCGTCGGGGGGCTTCGCCCCCCTAAACCCCCCCCCAGGACTTGCACGGTGGTGCAGTGGTTAGCACTGTTGCCTTACAGCTAGAAGGTTCCTGGTTCGAATCCCCAGGTTGGCAGGGGTTGGAACCTTTCTGTGTGGAGTTTGCATGTTCTCCCTGTGCTGCGTGGGTTTACTCCGGGGGCTCCGGTTTCCTCCCACAATCCAAAGACATGCATGTTAGGTTAATTGGCTGTTCTAAATTGTCCCTAGATATCTGTTTCCTATAGGCCCTTAGAATAGAGGGTTAGTACTAGTGAAAGCGCTTTGAGTGGTCTTTGTGACTAGAAAAGCGCTATATAAGTGCAGGTTAGTTAGTTAGTTAGTTAGACTTTGTGCTGGACCTACTGGGGCCTGTGGCCCCTGGACCCCGATTAGCTACTAGGCTTTTCAAGTTTGAAAGTTGAAGAAATATGAGGTTGTTAGCTACATTTAACTAGATTTAATGCTAATATTTGTTTGGCAAATATTAGCATTATTATTATTAGCATTATTAGCATTAGCATCGGCCCCTGGACCCCGGCTAGCTACTAGGCTTTTCAGGTTTGAAAAGTTGGCAGGTATGCTTATGTGCCGTGGCTGAGACCATAAGAAAATCCAGTGGCGAGCTGCGTGCTTGCTTCAGGTGAACGGGCAGCCCTGAAGGTTCCGAAGGTGGCGATCGGCTGTTTTTCTCGGGCATGTGCAGCGGCGGAGGACGATGGCGGTCTCTTGTAGCCTTTATTGCCCCGTGCGTAGTGTGCCGTCCTCGTAACTCCCCGGTGCGCGCGCGTGGGTTCCGTGCTTGGGTGGGCCACTGGAGTGGCGAGTCAGGGTGCAGAATCTTGGCGGAGATCGGCACAGACGGCACCGATAAAATCCAGGTTGAGCTGTGGCTGCAGATTAGCCATGGTGCGTTGGAGCGGTGAGAGGAAATAGACGATCTTTTGTCCCTCAGGCTCGTGCAGATGCGTTGGAGCGGCAGGAGGGAATAGACGATCTTTGTTCCTCAGGCTCGGGCGTGGTGCGTTCAGGTCCACGTGTTGCGTTCTCCGCCGGCCATGGAGGACGCCGTCATGGAGAGGGGACGAGGTGCCTGCGCTCTCGTGTGGAGGAGCTGCGAGCACGACCGGTCCAGCGTGGATGAGCAGATCTCAGACGTGCAGATCTCATCCTGAAGAACGGGTCACCAGTGCAGCTGTCCAGATCAGAAGGTTGCTTCGCACAAAGCGTGTGCGTGTTCGGGGTCACCAGTGAAGCGGCATGATACAATATAAGCGGTAATGCTGTAGGTTTTAAGTAGAGTTTATTAAGTCATACCGCCTTCACGAGCTCCTCTCCCGGTGCTGTGCATGCGTGCCGGGAGCGAGCCCACGGCTCTCAGAGAAGGAGGACACAATGTCTGTGTCCTGCAGCAGCAGTTGCAGAAGTGAAATTGAGAGAGGATTTGAGTTACAGAGTTGCAGCATATATACCCAACTACAACAATACATCAAAGCAGATTCACAGCAGTTGGTCTAATCAAAGGGACTGCAGAACAGGCATGAGACATTTGCATTTGTAAGACCTACATAACAATAGACAGATGCAGCCTCTGCTCCGGCTTGCAGGACAAAGAGGTTACAAGGCACATCTACATATTGATCTCAGCCCCTAGGTCACAGTAAGGACAGGACGCATGAACACGATACATGAATGGCACATTACATCACAATACATGCATGGCACATTACATCTCAGTAGTGCAGCGGGAAAAACCAAGGAGTGCGAGCTGACTGTCTCTGTGTTGTGGGGGTTTGAATCAACCCGCTACATTTAACCTAAAATTGCTAAAGTGCCCAATACTGAGGACCAGGCCCTCAAAGGAATTATAACATGTTTTTTGCTTTACATTAACTAGTAATTTGGAATGGTAAATTGTTGCTACTCCTCCTCCACGACCAGAACTTCTGGGATTTTGACAGTTTAAATAACCAGAGGGAGTTGATTCATTTAAACCAACATAATCCTCTTGCCCTAACCAAGTCTCTGTAAGGGAAATTAAATCAATCTGATGATCAATTAACAGATCATGGACTAACAGAGACTTGGGAGTTAGAGACCTAATAGTTAATAAACCACATTTAATTTTTAAATTATGAGGAGGAACAGAGGCCAAATCATTCAATTTAGAAGCTTTATGTTTAATTTGAGTTTTACCAATATTTTGCTTTATCACTTTGGGATGCTTATACATTATATTTTTATTTACTTTGGAGGGAGCAGACAATGATTCTCTGATGGGGAAGACAGGGACTAAGTTGAGGGGTGGCGGATGAAGAGGAGCTGCAGAGAGGCGTGTAAGACTGCGACTCTGCTTCCTGGTCCCAACTCTGAGTAGTCAGGGTTTTGGAAATTTGGATAAAAAAGATGCCAGATTGTTAGATAAATGAGAAGCACCATCCAAAGTGGGATGAATGCTGTCTCGTCTCATAAGACCAGGTTTTCCCCAAAAAGAGCTCCAATTGTCAATGTAGCCCACGTCGTTTTTAGGACACCACACAGACAGCCAGCGGTTCAAGGATGACGAGCGACTAAACATGTCATCACTGGTCAGATTGGGGAGGGGCCCAGAGAATACTACAGTGGCAGACATCGTTTTTGCAAAGTCACACACCAATTCTATATTAAGTTTCGTGACTTCCGACTGCCGGAGATGGATGTCATTAATGCCGGCGTGAATAACAATTGTGGAATATTTACAGTTACTTTTAGCCAGAATTTTCAGATTTGACTCGATGTCGCCTGCTCTGGCCCCAGGAATGCATTTGACTATGACCGCTGGAGTCTCTACGTTCACGTTTCTGACTACAGAGTCGCCAATGATCAGAGTTTTTTCCTCAGCGGGTGTGTCGCTAAGCGGGGAAAAAACGATTAGAAACGTGAACAGGTTGGTGGTGTACCGGGGCTTTGCGACTAGGCTTCCTTCTCACCGTCACCCACCCAGTCTCCTCGCTGCTGAGGAGAGCCGGGGGACCACTAATGGGGTTAGCTAAGCTAGCTAGCTCCAAATGCTAGCTAGCTCTGATTCCAGCTCTGATTCCAAATCAGACAACCTCGCCTCGAGCGCCTCAAAAAGACAACATTTATTACATTTACCGTTATCACTAAAAGAGGCAGAGGTGTAGCTAAACATCTGACAGAGAGAGCACACCAGAGGAGGAGAGGAAAGAGAGCTAGTAGCCATAGCTAGTGGCTGGAGAGCAAACCACACAGGCAGACAGCAAAACAGGAAGTGACGATACGTTACCCCAAGGAAGTGACGATCCCACAAGGAAGTGACCTTTAAAATCATCTGCTTTTACTTTGGCCTCAGCAATCAGAATGAATTAATACATTCATGAATTTATCGATGATGGACTATAAACTACACATATAAAGTAAATTATATTGACAACTGAACATCTCACATTCGCAAAAACATACAGTTATGAACATAACTCACAAAGGATCACACAAGTGATCTGACAAAAAAATAAATACATTAACAAGCGGTTTATTTTACAGTTGATGTGCCATATTCACACAATCAAATAAATCTCAGTTCAGTCCCTTTTATATTAAGTGGAAATTGTGCTTTTGACACTTTACCTATAAAAGCAAAGGATTTCAGTACGTTCCACAGTGGCGAGGTAGGTTGTGGGGCGGCTGATTTCGTCTTGCCTGGATGAACGACAGAAATGGATGATGGTTAGTTTCAAGCAAGTTCAATACATATACAGGCACATCTCTAAAATTAGAATACCATGAAAAAATTCAATATTTTTGTCACTCATTTCAGAAAGTGAAACCCATATATAGATTCATTACAGGAACAGTGATATATTGCAAGTGTTTATTTTAATATTGATGATTATGGCTACAGCCCATATTAAACAACACCTCAGTGGCCAACATTTCTATTTAAAAAATATTTTTTTAAAGTTAATTTTATGTAAGATTCCAATTTTTTGCATCATAGAATTTGGGGTTTTCAGGGCAGAACGCCGTAATCAGCAAAATTAAAATAAATATATCACTGTCTGTGTAATGAAGCTATACAATATACGGATTTCTCTTTCTGAAATGAGTGAAAAGCACCGCAGGATCCACAGAATAGGTGTGTGGGTCTATTCTGACGCTTTAGAAAATTATATGAATGACTTTATAAATCACTGGTTTGAAAATGCTATTTTAATATGACGAGATTTCAGCTCCTGTAGTCCTTTACACCGGTATCCACAACAGGGAGGCTAACCCTGGCATGTGGAAACACATTCTAGCATTAAATTGCATACAATTTAATGCACAGGACCAAAGTGCAATACAAAACACAAACCAGGACTTTAACCAGGATTAACATATTTCATCGTTTTGCTCTCACAAGCGAATATTTAGGAGAAAACAAGCGCGATTCCATAGTTGGTACTAGCTAGTGCTAGCATTAGTGTTAGCATTTAACTAGCAAAAAACAAAAACGTTAGCCAGCACAGAACAGCACTGTATGGCTCAAAAAAAGTGAGCTTACCACCAACACCAACCACCAACAACCGGAGTGGTGGCTCAGTTGGTAGAGCATCCGCCCCACACCCGGGAGGCAGGGGTTCAAATCCCGGCCGGGTCATGCCGAAGACCATATAAAAGTGGAACTTCCTGCCGTCCAGCTTGGTGCTCAGCAATAATGGAATGGAGGGGGGAAATTTGTGGCGGCGCCTTGCATGGCAGCGGCCCTCTGATTCTACACTTGGGGTGTGTGTGATTAACACAGTAGATAGGTAAAGCACAATCTCGTTCTACTGTGCATGATTGGTTGTACAGTTGAATGACAATAAAGGGTGATTTAATTTAATGATTTAATTTAAAACAGGATAAATAAGCAAACAGATGCACATTATTACAAATCACTCACCATTGATGGTTCTCTCACGATCGTCTTCAGCTTGTCTATAGTCCAGCTGTATGCTGGCCAGCCATCGGGTCACTCCTCACTGTGTAACTGCCACCAAGCAGAGAAAACTCTGCACCTCTTCGTTGGACCACGGTGTAGAGTTCCGCAAAACCTACAACGCTGTCTGTATTAATATCGTATTTACTCCGTGACCGAGTTAGTCCGTGATTGCAAATGGCGGTCGTACAGATTTCAACGAAGATGGGCGCTTTCGTGACATTAAGACCTGACCAATCAGCGGCGACCAAAGTTTTTGACGTCAAAACACGGTACAGCTCAGCACGAATGGACCCTGCCCTTGAGCGGGGCTGAGATTCGCTGCTGTTAAACCGTGTTGAGGCTAGTGCAAAGACTTACCAAGCATGCTGAGCTGTACCATGACGTGCTAAGTCGGGCTAGTGCAAAAGGGCGGTGTTTCTGGGTGTTGTTGATATATGGCTTTGGTCTTGCATGGTAGAGTTTTAACTTGCACTTATAGATTTAGCTACGAACTTCGTTAACAGACGATGGTTTTCTGAAGTGTTTCTGAGCCCACGTGGTAGCATCCTTTCCAAAATGATGTCAGTTTTTTAATGCAGTGCCATCCTGGGGATTGACGGCAACGGGCATTCAGTGTGGGTTTTCAGCCTTATGAATATTTAAAGGGGTCATTGACTGCAGTTTTTTCTAAGTTTATCAGCTCACTCATGTCTTAATGAAGTATTTTTGACATTTTGTTCACATTTTCTTTAATGTTTTTTAATTAATGAGTCAAATTTGCTTTTTATTTTTCTTGGCTTTCATGAAATGCTCTGATATAAAGCCTGTCACTTGAAGAAAACGACTTGAGTTGTTCAACTGTACCCTGCCTTTTACGTCAGTTAGCCATTAGCTGAGTAGCTTCTAAATGGCTCCTTCAATCTTGGATGAGCAGCACTGGTTCACCGATCGGCACTCATTTGTGCATCTTTCGTCATCCTGGCCCACCACCAGGATTGCAGCAGCACAGGGATAACGGCACTCAGAACAACAGTAAATAAGATGATAAGGTAAGAATTGGTTAGCCAAAGCAGTAAATAATTATAAACTCCAGTTAGATTATAAAGTCTGACAGCCGTAGGTAGGAAGGAACTGCTCCCTCGAGCACTTCGGATGGCATAGCCTACCATTAAATGAGCTCCTCAGTGCGTTCAGCGTGTCCCACATGGGGTGGAACTTGGACTCCAGCAGAGATGACAGGTTAGCTACCTTCCTCCTCTCTGCTATCTCCTCCACTGGGTTGAGGTGGCGTCCCAGAATAGAGCTGACTTTTTTGATCAACCTGTTCAGTCTCTTCCTTTTTGCTGCCATGATGCTGCTGCTCCAGCAGATCACTCCAAATGTGATGGCTGATCCAACCATCGAATCGTAGAAGGTCTTGAGGAGTACCCCTTGCACTCCAAAAGGCCTGAGTCTCATCAGGAGGTTCAGCCTTTGCTGCCCCTTCTTGTAGAGCGTGTTGGTGTTGTTTGACCAGTCCAGTTTATCGTTCAGATGAACACCCAGGTACTTGTAAGATGTCACCATCTCAGTGTCTGTTCTGTAGATGTTTCCTGGTTCTGTGGGGGGTTTGTCCTCACCTGCGACAGTCCACCACCAGTTCCTTAGTTTTCCTTGCATTGATCTGGAGGCAGTTCTGCAGGCACTAGTCCACAAAGTCCTGGATTAGTCCTCTGTGCTCCACATCATTCCCATGAGAGATGAGGCGGACAGTTGCAGAGTCATCAGAGAACTTCTGTAGATGGCAGTGTGGTGTATTGTATGAAAAGTCAGCAGTGTAGAGGGTAAACAGGAAGGGAGCCAGAACTGTTCTCTTGGGAGCCTCCGTACTGCAGACGATGGTGTCAGATGATATTAGCCGCACTTGGTTCAAGCTTCCTGTTACCAGTGTTAGCTTGGGGGCTAATAACTCAGGGGCTAATAAGCTACCTTTAGCACCACTTCCATATACATGACAGATAGCTAGGTGGGCCAATAATAGAACAGTGGGCTGGTCTCAAGCAGCAGCATATAATATGAGAGTTGTGACACTCCAGTAGACTTCTGTAGAAACTGAAAGGCGGAAGTTACTTGGATCATGAAGCTGCAAATATTTCCAAACACTGAATCTTTCTCAATAGATCATTCATTTCACAGAGTGTCTGCGTAATAATCCTGGGTAAGGTAATGAATGACCGTTGTTTTGGTCATTTTACCACTTCAATTCAGCTTTATTTATGTAGCGCCATTTCACAACAACAGTCATCTCATAGCACTTTCAAGTGTAGGGGAAACTCCCACAATTGCAGAAAGACCCCAGCAATCAGGCGATCCCCTATGAGCAAGCACTTGGCGACGGTGGAGAGGAAAAACTCCCTTTGAACAGGCAAAATCAGGGAGGGGCAGTCATCTGCTGTGACTGGCTGGGGGGTGAGGGGATAGAGAAGATGAAAAGAACAGACATGTAGAGAGCAAACAGCACAATGGGGACTCAATTGATGGGAGAGAACAAAAAGATGTTAATGACCAGCAAAAAAAAAAAATCATTGAGAGTGAAGAAAGGAGTGAAGCCCAGTGCAATTATTGGAGGTCCCCCGGCTGTCTAAACCTAATAGCAGCATAACTAAGGGAGGGTTCAGAAACACATGATCCCTCCGTAAATGCTCTGCACTGTGTGTCTGTGTGTGTGTGTGTATATATATATATTTTATAGTAATATGTACATATGTATATTAGCTGCTCTTGCTTGCTTGTTTTTTTTTTTTCTTGCCTTCTGATTGTTGCTCTGAGTGTTGCTATCCCTGTGCTGTTGCAATCCTGGAATTTCCCCGTTGTGGGACTAATAAAGGCTTATCTTATCTTATCTTATCTTAATTGTAAGCTATATCATAAAGGAAGGTTTTAACCCTATTCTTAAAAACAGAGATTGAGTCTGACTCCCGAACAGGGGAGAAGTGAGAGACCTGGAGGGCTGGTGCAGGGAGAACAATCTGGCGCTCAACGTGGACAAAATGAAGGAGATGATTATCGACTTCCGGCGGTCACAGCCTGAACATGTCCCCCTTAGCATTGGGGGCCATTTAGTGTAGAGAGTGGAGAACATCAAGTTCCTCGGAGTGCAGATCTCGCAGGACCTGACCTGGAGCAAGAATTCCTTGGGGATCAGGAAGCGGGCCCAGCAGAGACTTCAATTCTTGAGGAAACTCAAACAGGCCTCTCTTCCCATCTGCATCCTCAGGACCTTCTACAGAGGTGTGGTGGAGAGTGTTCTGATGTACTGCATTGCTACATGGTACTCCAGCTGCAGTATGTCAGACAAAAAAGCCCTGCAGAGGATAGTTAAGGGAGCTGAGAGGGTAATTGGAGTCTCCCTCCCCTCTGTCCAAGAACTTTTTCGGAACCGTTGCAGGAGCAGGGCACTGAACATTGTCAAGGACCATTCTCACCCTCTGCATAAACACTTTGAACTTCTGCCATCTGCCAAACGATTCCGGAGCATCAGAGGCAGAACCACCAGACTGATTAACAGCTTCCTTCCACAAGCTGTTAGGATGCTGAACAGTTGATCCGGAATCTCTCATACATACTACTTCACCTACGGACATTATGTATATTATTTTTATATTATAGTTCTGGTTAGTTTTTCAAGTATGTCTCAGGGATGTGTCAATGGATGTGGGGGGTGAGGATATGTGTGAGTGTGTCTTAAATCATGTTCTTTAACTTACATGGATGCCAAGAGACATGCAATTTCATCTTGCCTGCACTACAGTTGTATGTAGAGCAATATGACAATAAAGGCTGATTTGATTTGATTTGAATCCAGATTGGCAGCTGGTTCCCTAAGGGAGGAGCTTGATAACTGAAGGCTCTGCCCCCCCATTGTATTTTTGGAGATTCTAGGTATTACAAGTAATCCAGCATTTTGGGAGCGGAGTGCTTTGTTAGGATAATAGGGTAATATCAGATCTTTTAAATAAATAGGGGCCTGATTTTTTTTTAGAGCTTCAAAAGTGAGAAGAAAGATTTTAAACTTAATTCTAAACTCTATGGGAAGCCAATGAAGGGAGGCCAGAACCGGAGACATATGATCTCTCTTTCTAGTACCTGTTAAAACTGTTGGAACAGCATTTTGGATCTACTGAAGACTTTTTAGAGATGTTTTAGGACAACCTGATAATAAAGAGTTACAATAATCCAATGAATAGCTAACAAAAGCGTGGATCAGTTTTGTAGCATCACTCTGAGACAAGATGCTCCTAATCTTGGCAATATTACGCAAATGATAGGAGGCAGTCTTTGAAACGAGTTTAATATGTGAATTGAAAAACAGATCTTGGATCAAAAAGAACTCCAAGGTTCCTCACAGAGCTATTAAGAGAAAGAGTAACTGCATCCAAACTAAAAGTTTGATTTGGAAAGGTATTTCTAAGGTTTTTTGGGACCAACAAGAATGACTTCAGTCTTATCTGAATTTAATAGCAGGAAATTACACGTCATCCCAGCTTTGATTTCCTTAAGACAGGCTTCTAACTTGGCTAATTGATAACAATCATCTGGCTTCATTGACAGGTATAATTGTGTGTCATCTGCATAACAATGAAAATGTATACAGCGCTTCCTAATAATGCTGCCTATCCATCCATCTTCTACCGCTTTTTCGGAGGTCCGGGTCGCGGAGGCAGCAGTTCAAGCAGAGAAGCCCAGACTTCCCTCTCCCCAGCCACCTGCTCCAGCTCTTCAGAGAAGATACCAAGGCGTTCCCAGACCAGCTGGGAGACATAGTCTCTCCACCGAGTCCTGGGTCTGCCCCGGGGTCTCCTCCCAGTGGGACGTGCCTGAAACACCTCAAGTGGGAGGCGTCCAGGGGGCATCCTAATCAGATGCCCATACCACCTCAACTGACTTCTTTCAATGTGGAGGAGCAGCGGTTCTACTCTGAGCCTCTCCCGGATGACTGAGCTCCTCACCCTATCTCTGAGGGTGAGTCCAGCAATCCTACGGAGAAAGCTCATTTCAGCCGCTTGTATCCGCGATCTCGTTCTTTTGGTCATTACCCAAAGCTCGTGACCATAGGTGAGAGTAGGAACGTAGATTGACTGGTAAATCGACAGCTTTGCCTTAGAACTAAGCTCCCTCTTCACCACAACAGACTGGTACAACGTCCGCATCACTGCAGATGCTGCTCCAATCCGTCTGTCGATCTCTCACTCCATTTTCCCCTCACTCGTGAATAAGACCCCAAGATACTTAAACTCCTCCACTTGGGGCAGGAGCCTGTTCCCAACCTGGAGAGGACAATCCACCTTTTTCTGGCTGAGGACCATGGACTCAGACTTGGAGGTGCTGATTCTCATCCCAGCCGCTTCACACTCAGCGGCAAACCGTCCCAGCAAGAGCTGTAGGTCATTGCTGGATGAAGCCAACAGGACAACATCATCTGCAAACAACAGAGATGAGATCCTGTGGTCACCAAGCATGACACCCTCCATTCCCTGGCTGCGCCTAGAAATCCTGTCCATAAAAATTATGAACAGGATCGGTGACAAAGGGCAGCCCTGGCGGAGTCCAACTCTCACTGGGAATGACTCCGACCGAGTGTTGGCAATACGAACTAAACTCTCACAATGGTCGTACAGAGACCGAATAGCTCGTAACAACAAGCCCGATACCCCATACTCCCGAAGCACCCCCCACAAAGATCCACGAGGGACGCGGTCAAATGCCTTCTCCAAGTCCACAAAACACATGTAAACTGGTTGGGCAAACTCCCACGAACCCTCAAGAATTCTCGAGAGGGTAAAGAGCTGGTCCGATGTGCCACGGCCAGGACGAAAACCACATTGCTCCTCCTGAATCCGACGTTCGACCAACGGCCGGACTTTCCTCTCCAGTACCTTGGCATAGACCTTCCCAGGGAGGCTGAGGAGTGTGATCCCTCTAAAGTTAGAGCACACCCTCCGGTCCCCTTTTTTGAAGAGAGGAACCACCACCCCGGTTTGCCATGCCAAAGGCACTGCCCCCGACCTCCACGCAATGTTGCAGAGGCGTGTCAACCATGACAACCCAACAACATCCAGGGCCTTGAGGTACTCGGGGCGAATCTCGTCCACCCCCGGGGCCCGGCCACCAAGGAGATTTTTAACCACCTTGGTGACCTCAGCCCCTGTGATAGGCGAGTCATCCCCCTCGTCCACAAACCCTGCTTCCTCTGTGGAAGGCGTATCAGTGTTGAAGTCAACAGTGTCCCATCCGCACCATACACAGTGTAGACAGGGAGCTGCTTTCCCCTCCTGAGCCTCCGAACAGTTTGCCAGAATCTCTTTGAAGCCGACCGAAAGTCTTGTTCCATGGCCTCACCGAACTCCTGCCATACCCAGGTTTTTGCTTCAGCAACCACCCGAGCTGCATTCCGCTTGGCCTGCCGGTACACCTCAGCTGCTTCGGGAGTCCCACAAGCCAACCAAGCTTGATAGGACTCCTTCTTCAGCTTAATGGCCCCCCTCACCACTGGTGTCCACCACTTGGTTCGGGGGTTGCCACCACGAGATGCACCGACCACCTTGCGGCCGCAGCTCTGGGCCGCCGCTTCAACAACAGAGGAGGAGAACATGGCCCATTCAGACTCCATGTCTCCAGACTCCCTCGGAATGTGGTTGAAGTTCTTCCGGAGGTGGGAGTTGAAGACCTCCCGGACAGGGGCCTCAGCCAGACGCTCCCAGCACACCCTCACTATACGTTTGGGTTTACCAGGTCTGAATGGCTTCCTCCCCTGCCTTCGGATCCAACTCACCACCAGGTGGTGATCAGTTGACAGCTCTGCACCTCTCTTTACTCGGGTGTCCAAGACATACGGTCGCAGGTCTGATGATACGATAACAAAATCGATCATCGACCTGCGACCTAGGGTGTCCTGGTGCCAGGTGCACATATGGACACCCTTATGCTTGAACATGGTGTTCGTTATGGACAGACTGTGGTTAGCACAGAAGTCCAATAACTGAACACCACTCGGGTTCAGATCGGGCAGGCCGTTCCTCCCAATCACCCCCCTCCAGGTTTCACTGTCGTTGCCCACGTGCGCATTGAAGTCCCCCAGTAGGACAATGGAGTCTCCAGGAGGAGCACCCTCCAGCACCCCAGTCACAGACTCCAAAAAGGGTGGGTACTCTGAAACATCATTTGGTGCATAGGCACAAATGATGGTCAGGACCCGTTTCCCAACCCGAAGGCGCAGGGAAGCAACCCTTTCGTCCACCGGGGAAAACTCCAATATAGAGGCAGCAAGGTGGGGCGATACAAGAATACCCACCCCTGCTCGTCGCCTCTCGCCCGGGGCAACTCCAGAAAAGGCCAAGCTCCAGCCCCTCTCCAGGAGACTGGTTCCGGAACCGGAGCTGTGTGTTGAGGTGAGGCCGACTATATCTAGCCGGTATCGCTCAACCTCGTACACCAGCTCAGGCTCCTTCCCCACCAGAGAGTTGACATTCCACGTACCAAAAGCCAGTTTAGAAAGCTTGGGATCAGTCCGCCAAGGTCTCTGCCTTTGACCGCCACCTAATCCACACAGCACCGGACCCCCATGATCCCTCCTGCAGGTGGTGAACCCACTGGAGGGCGGACCCATGTAACTCCTTCGGGCTGAGCCCTGCCGGGTCCCATGGATGGCAACCCGGCCACCAGACGCTAGCCTTCGAGCCCCTCCCCCAGGCCTGGCTCCAGGGTGGGACCCCGGTAACCCCATACCGGGCGTGGTACACTGAATCCTTGATATACAATTTATCATGAGAGTCTGTTGGATCGTTCTTAGTCTTGCCCTTCACCCAGGACCAGTTTGTCTTGGGAGACCCTATCAGAGGCAAATTGCTGCCTATGCCTAATGCTGCCTAACGGAAGTATATATAAACTAAAAAGAGTAGGTCCAAGCACAGATCCCTGTGGAACTCCATGACTGAGCTTTGAGTTGAAAGAAAACTTATTATTGACATGAACAAACTGGAACCTATCAGATAAATAAGATCTAAACCACTGCAACGAAGTTCCATTAAGTCCAACATGGTGTTCTAATCTATCAAGTAGAATATTATGATCGATGGTATCAAAAGCTGCACGAAAGTCTAAAAGGACAAGTACAGAAACAAGTCCATTATCAGATGCAATCAGGAGGTCATTACTGACCTTTACTAAGGCTGTTTCAGTACTATGATGGATTCTAAACCCAGATTGAAACTCTTCAAATAAACCTTTTCCCTGCAAGTGGTCAAATAATTGCATAGCAATAACTCTTTCTAAGATTTTTGAAATGAAAGGGAGATTAGAGATTGGCCTATAGTTAGCTAAAGCTCCTGGATCCAGCATTGGCTTTTTGAGTAAGGGTTTAATTCCAACCATTTTAAAAGCCTGCGGTACATGGCCAAAAGTTAATGAAGAATTGATTATTTGAAGAATAAAGCTACCAATAAATGGGAAGACTTCTTTAAATAACCTGGTAGGAATAGGGTCTAAAATACAAGTTGAAGGCTTGGATGAGGAAACTATTTTGTCTAACTCTAGAAGGTCAATTGGAGTCAACTGATCCAAACAGATGTCAGTTGAAGGAGTTGTAGTAGTTACTGTATTTATGTTAACGGTGGGAAGAATCTGATTTTGGGCAGCCCCTCACAGCACCAGTAAATATACAGGGAACAGACATCGAGATGGTGACATCCTATAAGTACCTGGGTATTCATCTGAACAAATAACTAGACTGGTCACACAATACTGACGCACTCTACAAGAAGGGACAGCGCAGGCTGTTCCTGCTGAGGAGACTCAGGTCTTTTGGTGTACAAGGGGCGCTGCTGAAGTCATTCTATGACACGGTGGTGGCATCAGCCATCACTTTTGGAGTGGTCTGCTGGGGCAGTGGCATTACTGCAGCCGATAGGAAGAGACTGAACAAACTGATTAAGAAAGCTAGCTCTGTCCTGGGGCAGCGCCTTGATCCGATGGAGGAGATAGGAGAGAGAAGGACGGTGGCTAAACTGTCATCTCTGCTGGAGTCCAAGTTCCACCCTATGCAGGACATACTGGATGCACTGAGGAGCTCATTTAGCAGCAGACTACATCATCCCAGGTGCACAACCGAGAGGTTTCGTAGGTCCTTCCTACCAACGGCTGTCAGACTGTACAACCTAAGCAGGGCTGCTCGCAGAGATAGCAAAAAGACATAACAAACTAATAGTTTTTTTTGAATGCAAAAGATGCAATAGACTTTCACAATGGTCCTCTCCGGCATACAACTAGGAACATACCGGTCGCTATGGAGGGTGAGAATATGTATGGGCACATAATCATACCATGTAGGATAACTAAGTAGACGGTTATGCTGTTTCATCCCACCTAGCAACAATGCTCTGCACTGTGTGTGTTTATATATTTACATATTTATTCCATCTAGCTACAATGCTCAGCACTGTGTTTTTATAGATCTACATATTATTCCATCTAGCTACATTGCTCCGCACTGTGTGTGTTTATATACTTGCATATTTATTCCACCTAGCTGCAATGCTCCGTACTGTGGGTGTTTATATATTTACATATTTATTCCATCTAGCTACAATGCTCTGCACTGTGTGTTCATATATTCATATATTTATTCCATCCAGCTACAATGCTCTGCACTGTGTGTCTCTGTGTGTGTGTGTGTGTGTGTGTATATATATATTTTATAGTAATATGTACATATGTATATTAGCTGCTCTTGCTTGCTTGTTTTTTTTTTTTTTTTTTTTGTTTTTTTTCTTGCCTTCTGATTGTTGCTCTGAGTGTTGCTATCCCTGTGCTGTTGCAATCCTGGAATTTCCCCGTTGTGGGACTAATAAAGGCTTATCTTATCTTATCTTATCTTATTTTATCTCTTATAGATGAAATTTTATAATTGCCAAAAACATGCAAGTTAGGTTAATTGGTATCAAAACTGGGGATTCTAAATTGTCCTTAGGTATGACTGTGAGAGTGAATGGTTGTCTGTCTCTATGTGTTGGCCCTGCGATGGACTGGCGATCTGTCCAGGGTGTACCCTGCCTCTCGCCCAAAAGATGCTGGGATAGGCTCCAACCCCCCTGCGACCCAAAAAGGATTCAGCGGAAGAAGATCAATGAAAAAGTTCATAAAGTCCTGACTAGTAGGCTCGAAGGGAATGGTAGGATTGACAGTCCTGACTCTTTGTCAGCCTGGCTACAGTGCTTAAAAGAAACCTGGGATTATTCTTGTTCTCTTCTATTAATGCAGAATAATAACTCGTTCTAGCTTTTCTCAGAGATTTTTTATAAATTAAAAGATGATTTCTCCAAGCTAAATAGATTTCATCTAAATTAGTGGAGCACAATTTTCTTTCTAATTGACAAGTCTTCTATTTTAAGCTACGAGTTTCCGTGTTTGAACCAAGGAGTTACAAATCTCAGATTAGACTTTTTCTTTTTAAAGGGGCTACCATGTCTAGAGTCTGATGCAGAGAAGCTGTAACACTATCTACCATGCTGTCAATTACAGAAGGAGTAAGCTGTCTCTAGTTTATTTCCGTTGTGTTGACACATGGCATAGAGGAAACAATCTGCATAAATTTGGTAACATCATCATCTGAGAGGCATCTACTGTAGTAATATTTTCCTTAGGAGCCAAATAGTCAGAAATGGTAAAATCAAAGGTTAACAGACAATGGTCTGACAGTACAGGGTTATGAGGAGACACTACCAGATTTTCTATTTCTATGCCATATGTCAGAACAAGGTCCAACGTAATGGGTAGAATTTCCAACTTTCTGAGAAAACCCCATCGAGTCTAAAATTAAAATTAAGGCAATCACTATCTATATCTACATGTACAGACGTGGACAGAATTGTTGGTACCCCTCTGTTAATGAAAGAAAAACTCACAATGATCACAGAAATAACTTGAATCTGACAAAAGTGGTAATAAATAAAAATTCTATGAAAATTAACCAATGAAAATCAGACAGTGTTTTTGAATTGTGGTTCAACATAATTATTTTAAAAAAACAAACACATGAAACAGGCCTGGACAAAAATGATGGTACCCCTAGAAAAGATTGAAAATGATGTGACCATAGGGACACGTTCAACCAAGATGTGTCCTCTAATTAACATCACAGGTGTCTACAAACTTGAAATCAGTCAGTTGGCCTATTTAAAGGGTGACAAGTAGTCACTGTGCTGTTTGTTACATGGTGTGTACCACACTAAACATGGACCAGAGGAAGCAAAGGAGAGAGTTGTCTCAGGAGATTAGAAAGAAAATTATAGACGAGCATGTTAAAGGTAAAGGCTATAAGTCCATCTCCAAGCAGCTTGATGTTCCTGTGTCTACAGTTGCACATATTACTCAAAAGTTTAAGATCCACAGGACTGTAGCCAACCTCCCTGGACGTGGCCGCACGAGGAGACGGATGATACGAATGGTATCAAAAGAGCTCAGAACAACCTCTAAACACATTCAAAGTGAACTCCAAGGTCAAGGTACATCAGTGTCAGATCACACCATCCGTCATTGTTTGAGCCAAAGTGGACTTCATGGGAGACAACCAAGGAGGACACCACTGTTGAAAACAAATCATAAAAAAAGCCAGACTGGAATTTGCCAAACTGCATGTTGACAAGCCACAAAGCTTCTGGGAGAATGTCCTATGGACAGACGAGACAAAACTGGAACTTTTTGGCAAGGCACATCAGCTCTATGTTCACAGACGCAAAAATGAAGCATACCAAGAAAAGAACACTGTCCCTACTGTGAAACATGGAGGAGGTTCTGTTAAGTTCTGGGGTTGCTTTGCTGCATCTGGCACAGGGTGTCTTGAATGTGTGCAGGGTACAATGAAATCTCAAGACTGTCAAGGTATTCTAGAGAGAAATGTGCTGCCCAGTGTCAGACAGCTTGGTCTCAGTCGCAGGTCATGGGTCTTGCAATAGGATAATGACCCAAAACACACAGCTAAAAACACCCAAGAATCAGAATCAGAATCAGAATCAGGTTTATTGCCATTGTTCATGTAGTACACAAACTAGGAATTTGTCTCGGTACAATGCTGCAACATTAAACATGATAAGATAAGAATGGCTACGAGCGAAACATTGGACTATTCTAAAATGGCCTTCTGTGAGCCCTGATCTAAATCCTATTGAAGATCTGTGGAAGGAGCTGAAACATGCCGTCTGGAGAAGGCACCCTTCAAACCTGAGACAACTGGAGCAGTTTGCTCATGAGGAGTGGGCCAAAATACCTACTGAGAGGTGCAGAAGTCTCATTGACAGGTACAGAAATCGTTTGATTGCAGTGATTGCCTCAAAAGGTTGTGCAACAAAATATTAAGTTAAGGGTAACATCATTTTTGTCCAGGCCTGTTTCATGAGTTTGTTTTTTAAAATAATTCTGCTGAGCCACAATTCAAAAGCATTGTCTGATTTTCACTGGTAAATTTTCATAGAATTTTTATTTATTACCACTTTTGTCAGATTCAGGTTATTTGTGTGACCATTGTGGGGTTTTCTTTCATTAACAGAGGGGTACCAACAATTATTTCCACGTCTGTATATTAAAGTCCCCTACTATTTGATTTCAGCACTAAATCAGGCAAGACTTTGGCAAATTCGGATAAAAACTCTTGAGTAGGTTGATGGGGGATGATAAATTATGGCAAATAAAATTGGGTTTAGCCTAAAATTACTAAAATGCCCAATACTGAGGACCAGGCCCTCAACGGAATTATAACATGTTTTTTGCTTTACATTAACTAGTAATTTGGAATGGTAAACTGTTGCTACTCCTCCTCCACGACCAGAACCTCTTGGATTTTGACAGTTCAAATAACCAGAGGGAGTTGATTCACTCAAACCAATATAATCCTCTTGCCCTAACAAAGTCTCTGTAGGGGATATTACATCAATCTGATGATCAATTAGCAGATCATGGACTAGCAGAGACTTGGGAGTTAGAGACCTAGTATTTAGCAAACTGTGGAAGTTGTGTTCCATGATGAGACTGAGTTTATTCCTCAGGTTCGGCTTTATTGCAGAACATAATCATCCAACATTCTCAAATAGAAAGAAAAGGCAGAATCATGTCACATCACATTCTTATACCTCTGGGGGATTAAGAGCTCAAGTCACATGGTGCTTCTGCAAACATTTAATCACAATGCAAGTCTCTGAAGATTCACCATTGTCTCTTATTCTCCGATGTTCCGGGGATCCCCCCAGGGCCTCCTCTCTGAGACAAGGGTCCGACTTCACACCTCCTCGACATCTCCTGTCGGCCCCCGTCGATCCAGACTCTTTGTTCCTCCAGATGTGAAGCCCCAATCCACATAAGCCATACGTTTGTGGGAGATATGAACCAGACATGTGCCACACTGTTGTGGGAAATATGAACCAAACATATGTGCCACAAAACCACATTTAATTTTTAAATTGTGAGGAGGAAGAGAGGCCAAATCATTAAATTTAGAGGCTTCATGTTTAATTTTAGTTTTACCAACTTCTTGTTTAACCACTTTGGGATGCTTATACATTATATTTGTATTTACTTTGGAGGGAGCAGACAATTATTCTCTGATGGGGAAGACAGGGGCTAAGTTGAGGGGTGGTGGATGAAGAGGAGCTTCAGAGAGGCGTGTAAGACTGCGACTCTGCTTCCTGGTCCCAACTCTTGAGTTGTCAAGGTTTTGGAAATTTGGATAAAAATGATGCCAGATTGTTAGATAAATGAGAAACACCATCCAAAGTGGGATGGACGCCGTCTCATCTAATAAGACCAGGTTTTCCTCAAAATGAGCTCCAATTGTCTCTGTAGCCCACATAGACACAGACAGCCAGTGGTCATCTACATGTCCACTTAACATGTAGATTCTTTAGTCTGTTATCTTGTTTCATTTTCTGAGCTTTTTTTCTTGTTTATGTGCAGTTAAACCTCATAAACTTACCATTATAATTACCTCGCTCAACTAGGTAGCCGGGTCAGCCCTTATTTCAAAAATCATTTGTATAGTTATTGGCTGAAGGCACAGTGTTTAAGAGACATTAGAGATGGGTAGTAGTACAGGGACAGGGAGGAGGATGGCGGCGCGCATGGACGCTGCAGCCCCTCTAGGCATCAGTGAGTGTGAGAGTTTTGAATGGTTTTATCATCCCAGACGTACAACTTAAAACCGAGAGACCTTATTACATCAAGGTAATGTACGCCGCAAGAATTGCAGCGTTCAGGTGCAATTTGGACATTCTACGCCAGCATGGAGTACTATCGGGGGTTAGGCTGGCAGCTACCCGAGAGAGGAGGAAGCATAAGCAGCGCGAACGCAAAGGTGTGGAAAGAGGGCCGGAATTTATGCTAGGCTAAAGGCTAACTCTTCCAGACCAGCAGTACCATCGCTCCTACTTTCCAATGTCTGCTCCCTTGACAACAAGCTGGATGAGCTGCTTCTGCTGAGAGAAACCCGCAGAGAGCGGAGGGACTGCTGTGTGTTTGCGTTCATGGAGACATGGCTCCACGACAACATCCCTGACGCGGCCATTCAGCTGGAAGGGATGGCATCGCTCCGGGCCGACAGGGATGCAGCTAGCTCCTGAAAGAGTGGGGGGGGGGGGCTATGTATCTATATTAACAAGAACTGGTGTGTTAATGCCTCGTAAGCAACTAAACACTGCTCTCCGTTAGCGGAGTTCCTTATCGTAAACTGACGGCCATTCTATCTGCCGAGGGAATTCACCAACGTGTTTGTAGCTGTTGTTTACATAGCTCCTAGCGCTAATGCTAAAGCTAATGCTAACAGGGCACTCGGAGAGCTACACGATGCTATCAGTGAATTTCAAACTTCACACCCGGACAGTTTTGTGGTGGTTGCAGGGGATTTTAATCACACCAGTCTAAAGACTGTGCTCCCCAAGTTCAAACAATGTGTGGACTTTAAGACCAGAGGAGAGAATATGTTGGACTTGGTGTAAACAAATTTCCCAAATGCATACAAGGCAACACCCTCACCCCCACCTCGGCCATTCTGACCACCTATCTGTGATGCTGGTGCCTGCCTACAAACCCTTACTGAAGTGCAGCAGGCCAGTAGAGAAACAATTCAGGACTTGGCCAGAGGGTGCAGTTTCGGCACTTTAGGACTGTTTTCTGCATACAGACTGGGAGGTTTTCAAAATAACAGCCTCTCAGGGAGACAGGATTGATGTGGAGGAGTACACTGAAACGATCTCCAGCTACATCGTTAAGTGCACAGAGGATGTCACTATATTGAAGACCTTCACTGCACAGGGCAACTATAAACCCTGGATGACTGCAGAGGTGCGCTCGCTGCTCACAGCCAGAGATACAGCCTTCAGAGCGAAGGACAGGATCGCCCTCCGCTCAGCCAGGTCTGCGCTCTCAAAGAGAATTAAGACGGCGAAGCACACCTACACGGAGAAAATCCAGGGACATTTCTGTGACACTCCAATGATTGAAAGCGATGAAACCAAGCCAAAATCTTCTCCTGGTCAGCTGATCTTGCATTTGTTGGTGGCCGAAAAAAATCTTTTAACACTTTTACAGAAATTCTTCTCCTTCATGGTTTACACTCATTGTTGTGGGCCTTAACTTGATCCAAAATGCGACAGCTAGAGTTTTAACAGGTACTACAAAGAGAGAGCACATCTCTTCGGTTCTGGTCTTCCTTCGTTGGCTTCCCATAGAATCTAGAATTAATTTTAAAATCCTTCTTCTCACTTACAAAGCTCTAAATAATCAGGCCCCTTGTTATTTGAAAGATCTGATCATACCTTATCATCCTAACAGAGCACTACACTCCCAAAATGCAGAATTACTGTAATACGTAGAATCTCTGAAAGTACAAAGGGAGGCAGAGCCTTCAGTTATCGGGCTCCTCTTCTTAGAACCAGCTGCCAATCTGGATTTGGGAGTCAGACTCAATCTCTGTTTTTAAGAACAGGGCTAAAACCTTCCTTTTTAATATAGCCTATAGTTAGGATGGGATCAGGTGACCCTGAACCCTCCCTTAGTTATGCTGCTAATAGGTTTAGACAGCCGGGGGACCTCCAACAATGCACTGGGCTTCACTTCTTTCTTCACTCTCAATGAAATATTTTTGCCGGTCATTAACATCTGTTTGGTTTCTCCCACAGATGGAGTCCCTGTCGTGCTGTTTGCTCTCTACATGTCTGTTCTTTTCTTCTTCTTCTCTATCCCCTCACCCCCCAGCCAGATGGAGCAGATGACTGCCCCTCCCTAGCCTTGTTCTGCTGGAGGTTTCTTCCTGCTAAAAGGGAGTTTTTCCTCTCCACTTTCTCAAAGTGCTGCTCTTAGGGGAGCACCTGATTTCTGTGGTCTTTCTGCATTTGTGAGGTTTTCCCCTGCAGTTTGAAAGTGCTATGAGATGATTGTTGTGAAATGGCACTATATAAATAAAGTTAAATAGAAATAAAAATTGCTGTGTACTACCGCTGCCAACCTGGTTACGCAGAGTTGATATAATTTAATTTAAAAAATGGAAAAAGTACAAAAAATCAAATCAGTTTAAAAATGTACAGCAAGGCAAAACAAGCAAAACATGTCAAAACCAGAGGCATCAAAAGTAAATATAAAAAATGTTTGCAATTTAAAAAAAAAATCCTAAAATTAATGAGATTTGTAGGTCAAAATCTACAAAAATAGTTTTACAAGAAGAAGCAGAAGCACAATATTAAAATTGTACTCCAGCATAAAACATAAAAGCACAGATTTATGTTTTTCTTCTCATAAACCAGCCGTTATGAGCTCTTTCCTCTGTGTAATCTGATTACATGCTGTGGGCCATCAAACTTGCACTTTCTGATCAGGAATGATGTGCTGATCTCCTGTTCCTGGTTTCTCATTTTTTTGTGTTTGTCACACTTAAATGTTTCAGATCATCAAACTAATTTAAATATTAGACAAAGATAACACAAGTAAACGCAAAATGCAGTTTTTAAATGAAGGTGTTCATTATTAAGGGTGAAAAAATCCAAACCTACATGGCCCTGTGTAAAAAAAAGTGATTGCCCCCTAAACCTAATAACAGGTTGGGCCACCCTTAGCAGAAACAACTGCAATCAAGCATTTGCGATAACTGGCAATGAGTCTTTTACAGCGCTGTGAAGGAATTTTGGACCACTCATCTTTGCAGAATTGTAATTCAGCCACATTGGAGGGTTTTTGAGCATGAACCGCCTTTTTAAAGGTCATGCCATAGCATCTCAATCGGATTCAGGTCAGGACTTTGACGAGGCCACTCCAAAGTCTTCATTTTGTTTTTCTTAAGCCATTCAGAGGTGGAGTTGCTGGTGTATTTTGGATCATTGTCCTTCTGCAGAACCCAAGTGTGCTTCAGCTTGAGGTCACAAACAGATGGCCAGACATTCTCCTTCAGGATTTATTAGTAGACAGCAGAATTCATGGTTCCATTTACCACAGCAAGTCCTGCAGGTCCTGAAGCAGCAAAACAGCCCCAGACCATCACACTACCACCACCATATTTTGCTGTTGGTATGATGTTCCTTTTCTGAAATGCTGTTACTTTTACGCCAGATGTAATGGGACACACACCTTCCAAAAAGGTCAACTTTTGTCTCGTCAGTCCACGGAGTATTTTCCCCAAAATCTTGAGGATCATGAAGATTTTTTCTGGCAAAACTGAGATGAGCCTTTGTTGTTTTTGCTCAGCAGTGGTTTTCGTCTTGGAACTCTGCTATGCAGGCCATTTCTGCTCAGTCTCTTTCTTATGGTGGAGTCATGAACACTGACCTTAACTGAGGCAAGTGAGGTCTGCAGTTGTTTGGATGTTGTTGTGGGGTCTTTTGTGACCTCTTAGATGAGTCGTCGCTGCACTCTTAGCGTAATTTTGATCGGCCAGCCACTCATGGGAAGGTAAACCACTGTTCCATGTTTTCACCATTGGTGGATAATGGCTGTCATTGTGGTTCACTAGAGTCCCAAAGATTTAGAAATGGCTTTATAACCTTTTCCAGGCTGATAGATCTCAATTACTTTGCTTCTCATTTGTTCCTGAATTTCTTTGGATCGCAGCATGATGTCTAGCTTTTGAGGATCTTTTGGTCTCCTTCACTTTTTCAGGCAGATCCTATTGAAGTGATTTCTTTATTGAGAGCAGGTGTGGCAGTCATCAGGCCTGGGTGTGGCTCAAGAAATTGAAAGCTTTCCAAAGATGTGATAAACCACAGTTTATTTATGTTTTAACATGGGGGGGGGGGGGCAATCACTTTTTCACACAGGCCCATGTAAGTTTGGATTTTTTTTTACCCTTAGTAATAAACACCATTTAAAAACTGCATTTTGTGTTTACTTGTGTTATCTTTGTCTGATACTTAAATTTGTTTGATGATCTGAAACATTCAAGTGTGACCAACATACATACAAAAAATGAGAAATCAGGAAGGGGGCAAACACTTTTTCACACCACTGTACTTGCCCAGTACTTAAGAGTTTTCCCTCTGTGGTCCTAGTTTTTTTAATGAATGAATCCCCCCCCCCCCCCCAGCAGGCGGCGGTCGTACACCGTAACAGTGGGTGTTTAAACCACAAAGGAAAAGAAGAATTTCTGTAAAACTGTGAAAAAGACTTTTCTCGGTCACCAGCAAATGTAAGGAATATTTGTCAGCTGACCTGGAGAAGGTTTTGGCTTTTTCTTCTGTCAAACAACTTTCCTTCATCACAACTGGCTGCCCAGTGATGAAAATCCACACCAGATCTGTGGGACTACAGTGCTCTGAATCAGGCTTTCGAAAGCTCCAAATCCATTTGTAAATCATTGGATTATAAATGTACAAATTGCACAGTAAAGTTATGGTCTGAGGAGGCAATGGACACTCTAAAGGGCTGTTTTGAAACCACCGCCTGGAAGCAGCTCTGCGATCCACATGGTGAGGACATCGATGGCCTCACTCACACCATCACGGACTACCTCAACTTCTGTGTGGACAACACCGTTCCACCAAGACCATACGGTGTTGCTCAAACAACAAACCCTGGATCAACCCTGAGATAAAAACACTTCTGAAAGAGAAGAAGAGGATCTTCAGGTCAGGGAACGGGGAGATGCTGAAGTCCGTACAGAGGGAGCTGAGGAGGAAGATCAGAGAAGGCAAGGACAGCTTCAGGAAGAAGATGGAGGACAAGCTGCAACAGAGTGACATCAGTGGGGTCTGGAGAAACCTTAAAACCATCTCTGGGCTCCAGAATACCTCCCCCCAGGCCACGGGGGGCAGGGAGTGGGCGAACAATCTGAATCTGTTCTTCAATAGGTTTGACCAACCGCCCTCCCCCCTGACTGCACAACAGCCACTGCTGCCTCTAAAGACATTAAGTCCTGCTGCCCACTCCACCAACATCCCCCGACTCCCAACACACAGCCCCCCAACCTGACCCTGACTAAGACCCAGGTCAGGACGGAGCTGAAGAAGATCAAGGCGAGGAAGGCGTCGGGACCGGACGGCATCAGCGCAAAGCTCCTCAAGTTCTGTGCAGATCAGCTATGTGGGATTGTGGAGCTCATCTTCAACCTGAGCCTGAAGCTGGGGAGGGTACCACAGTTGTGGAAAACATCTTGTGTGGTACCTGTACCAAAGACCTCCCGCCCCAAAGACCTGAACAGCTACAGACCAGTGGCCCTGACGTCCCACATGATGAAGACCCTGGAGAGACTGCTCCTTGCTCACCTCCGCCGCCTGGTGGGACCAGCGATGGATCCACTCCAGTTCGCCTACCAGCATGGCATTGGGGTGGAGGATGCGGTGATCTTCCTCCTTCACCGTTCTCTGTCCCACCTGGAGAAGCCCAGGAATGCGGTGAGGATCATGTTCTTTGACTTCTCCAGTGCTTTCAACACCATCCAACCGATCATCCTGAAGGACAAGCTGCTGTGCGCAGGGGTGGACCAGCACCTGTCATCATGGATCCTGGACTACCTCATGAACCGGCCTCAGTTTGTGAGAACCCGGGACTGTGTGTCCAACACGATCATCGGTAGCACGGGGGCCCCCCAGGGAACGGTTTTGGCTCCCTTCCTGTTCACCCTTTATACTGCGGACTTCTCACACAGCACAACACACTGCCATCTACAGAAGTTATCTGATGACTCTGCGATCGTTGGCCTCATCGCCAATGGAGATGAAGCTGAGTACAGAGGGCTTATCCAGGACTTCGTGGACTGGTGCCATCGGAACTGCCTCCAGATCAACGCGAGGAAAACTAAGGAGCTGGTGGTGGACTGCCGCAGGCAAGGACAACCCCTCACAGCACCAGTAAATATACAGGGAACAGACATCGAGATGGTGACATCCTACAAGTACTTGGGTGTTCATCTGAACAATAAACTAGACTGGTCACACAATACTGATGCACTCTACAAGAAGGGACAGCGCAGGCTGTTCCTACTGAGGAGGTTCAGGTCTTTTGGTGTACAAGGGGCGCTGCTGAAGACATTCTATGACACGGTGGTGGCATCAGCCATCACTTTTGGAGTGGTCTGCTGGGGCAGTGGCATTACCGCAGCCGATAGGAAGAGACTGAACAAACTGATCAAGAAATCTAGCTCTGTCCTGGGGCAACGCCTTGACCCAGTGGAGGAGATAGGAGAGAGAAGGACGGTGGCTAAACTGTCATCTCTGCTGGAGTCCGAGTTCCACCTTATGCAGGACATACTGAATGCACTGAGGAGCTCATTTAGCAGCAGACTACATCATCCCAGGTGCACAACCGAGAGGTTTCGCAGGTCCTTCCTACCAATGGCTGTCAGACTGTACAACCTAAGCAGGGCTGCTCGCAGAGATAGCAAAAAGACGTGACAACCTAATAGTTTTGAATGCAGAAGACGCAATAGACTTATACAATGGTCCCCTCCGGCATACAACTAGGAAAATACCAGTCGCTATGGAGGGTGAGAATATGTATGGGTACATAATCATACCATGTAGGATAACTATGTAGACGGTTGTGCTGTTTCATCCCATCTAGCAACAATGCTCTGCACTGTGTGTTTTTATATATTTACATATTCATTCCATCTAGCTACAATGCTCCGCACTGTGTGTGTTTATATATCTACATATTATTCCATCTAGCTACAATGCTCTGCACTGTGTTTATATATTTACATATTTATTCCATCTAGTTGCAGTGCTCCGTACTGTGTGTTTATATATCTACATATTTATTCCATCTAGCTACAATGCTCCGCACTGTGTCTTTATATACTCATATATTTATTCCATCCAGCTACAATGCTCTGCACTGTGTGTCTATATATATATATATATATACACTACCGTTCAAAAGTTTGGGGTCACTTAGAAATTTCCTTATTTTTGAAAGAAAAGCACTGTTTTTTTCAATGAAGATAACTTTAAACTAATCAGAAATACACTCTAATACCTAATATACATTGCTAATATCTACATAGGTGTATAGAGGCCCATTTCCAGCAACTATCACTCCAGTGTTCTAATGGTACAGTGTGTTTTCTCATTGCGTCAGAAGGCTAATGGATGATTAGAAAACCCTTGTGCAATCATGTTAGCACAGCTGAAAGTAGTTTAGCTGGTTAGAGAAGCTATAAAACTGACCTTCCTTTAAGCAGGTTGAGTATCTGGAAAAAATTATTATTTCAAATACAAATCATTATTTCTAACCTTATCAATGTCTTGTCTATATTTTCTATTCATTTTACAACTCATGGTGGTAAATAAGTGTGACTTTTCATGGAAAACACAAAATAATTGTCTGGGTGACCCCAAACTTTTGAACGGTAGTGTATATATATAGTAATATGTACATATGTATACTAGCTGCTCTTGTTTTTTCTTGCCTTCTGATTGTTGCTGAGTGTTGCTATCCCTGTGCTGTTGCAATCCTGGAATTTCCCCATTGTGGGACTAATAAAGGCTTATCTTATCTTATCTTAAATTGGATCCTGGGTCTGACTTGACCTGTTCACCCATTAGGAATGTTCCTATTACCAGTGTTACAGACCAGTTTATTTGTCCAACTTGGCTGTTTTTGCTCCTTTTTTAAGATTCACACGTTTAGTGGCTCCAAATGTTTCTTTCTACAGTAGAGGCTGCTCACTCCTGTAAAACTCTTGGATAGTAAGTTGGGGCCATTTGGAACGTAGAATTGGGCCAGACCTCTGTCTCATCAATAATAATGATGTTTTTGTGTGTTTGTTGATGTCACAGCTGGTGAGTTCAGTGGTGGACGAGACGCATTGAGTGAGGAGCTCGTGAAGAAGAAGCATGACTTCACCAGAGGAGGTACCAGTTTAATTCTTAAAGATTTCTCCTCACTAAAATGATCTTGATTCTTCTTGATGATTATTTTGTTTCAGGCTAGGCTAAATTAGATTGATTAAATCTCCTTTTTGGGGATTCTGTTCACCTTATTAAACTGTAATCCTGTAAAATAAATGAAGGTTAACCCCTTGCACTCTGGTCAGTTTCCCTAAAAACGCCAAAAAATAACGTACCCAAAGTAAATCAGAAGCTGTTCTTCAACCCTTTGCAGCATCTTCATGGGGTTGGTCTCATTTAAAAGAAAACACTTTGAATTTTTTGGCAAAACAGTCATAATCTCTCTAAGTGCTCCTGCCACTGAGTAACAGTCATCTAAACATACTGAACTTGAAGAAAATAAATTTTGCCTGTTTTTTTTTTTTTTTTGGATACAAATGCTTGCAAATAACACCCAGCTGTCAGATCCGGGCTGGAAAATGCAACAGAAATGTAGAACCAAGTGTTATCCAGCTGAGGTCAAAATTTTGTAACAATACCACAAAAATGAATATATTACGCAGCTTTATTCTTAGGTTGTTCCCAGGCGTTTTTGAACTGTGCCAAATTGTGCCAAATGGCACAGTTTGGAAAAACGTCTGTAACTTGTGAATGATTCAATATAGAAGCTTGATCTTGGGCTCTAATGAAAGGTGACACTCAGGGCAATGTGTGTGTGTGTGTAGGGGGGGGGGGTTGTTTATTCATTCATTCATGAATGAACGAACAAACAAGCCCCCACACACAAAGAGGCATGTCAGATAAAAAATATGTGGCTTTTTTTTTTTACCAGAAAAAATAACCTACAGTGCACTAAAAATTATACTAAAATATCTGTAATGTAGAGGATAACAACTCCCTCCCCCCCACTACAGAGGAGCGGACAACGCCCATCGCTACATGAAGGACCGCAGGGACGGTGCGCCGCGGTCTACTACGCACAGTTGTACTAAAATATCTGCAATAACATGTGCAATCCACTACAGAAGAGTAGCGGGGGGGGGGGCCTTCACGGTCCAGACGCGGCGCACGGACTGGACCCATGCGCCGCGGTCTTCATTTTGCGATGATGCACAGTTGTAATTTACCGATCGGTCAAAAGTCATTTTAATTACAATTTTCAGGGATAAAGAATAATTTAGCTTAACACTTACCTGTCCACAACAGCAGTGTTGCTGGCGAACTTCTCTTCCTCATTGTCAGACGAACATGACGCTGGTCCGCTTGTTACGGACTCGTGGTTCTGGTCACGCGACCCGATCAAACCATAATTCCATTATTGCGGTTTTGCGCTTCCATGATTGCGGTTTTGGCGAACGATTTTTCAAAACAAATAAGAACAGTAGTAAGAAAAAAAGACTGGTGAACGCCTGTGTGTCACCCAGCCTTACACAAAACAGATTTTATGCAAGGGACACACGCTTTCGAACTTCTGTGCTTCAGTTGGCTCGCTGTATTCGCAGCCTTTGGTAGGCAGGTCCTTCTTGCTAGGTTTTCAGTCATTGGTTCTTCAAGGTTTCAGAAAGTTAATTCAAGGCTCTTATTAGTTGAATGAGAGGTCAGTCACATCTAAACCAGTCAAAGCACTCCTTTGGCTTTCTGTTCGCGGCTGTGTCTGTAGTGGAAGAACGGAAATGCAGCTTTTTTTTCCAGTGCGCACTAGGACGTACAGTGTGGATCCTAGGGCGCCCTCGTGCACTCTAGGACGCAGAGACGTGTCCGCCCGCGGTACACCGGAATGCAAGAGGTTAAGGTGATCTTGTCGACATTTTGATAATTGAATATGCTGTCTTCAATGTACTACAGTAAAATGCAGATGAAAAGACCAACTGAAGTTCAGGTTTAAGTTCAATCAAATGAGCTGTGCTCTTTAGGAAAATTTGCGAGAACTCACATGGGCCAAAAAAAAGTCCCAGCCTCAGGAAAGGAACTTCAGGAAAACTGCTGAGTGGGGTTTGCGATCGACTCGGTGCTGTCTTGAAGGGAGCCACCTGGTATTGCAGGAGATGTCCGGAGTGGGCTGGTCAGCGCTGCTCGTGCTGGAGTGTTTTTAGCCTTATCCATTGCTAACAGTGCTGTTACTGGTTGGCTCTGAAATGAGTGCGGGTCTGCGTGCTCTGAATGTTTTTCTTTTTTCTTTTCATTTCGTATGGCAGTCCTTGTGGGTTTTGTGTCATGTCAAAGTCTTTCCTTCCATCTTTGTCATAAAATCCCCAAAAGACCCAACACCTGAGCAAACTTTTTGGCACATCCAACTGCTCCCGAACTTTCACACCTAGCTGCAAATCTTGCTGGGCAAGATATAGCTTCACTCGAGAATGGGGGCTTTTGCAACATCTGGCTGCAATTCTCAGCCAAAAACTCTTGACTTCACCTGACTGTGTGCTTGCTTTGCACCATCTAGTGGGCTGAAAACACAATTGAGACCCTTAAAGGTCTGATGACACGTTTTTGACTTCCTCTAATTTTTCAACACATAATACAAAATGACAAAATCGGTTGGTTTGTGCAGTTCTCAGTCAAACAAGCTTTTTTTCACGCGAATATCCAACGTTTTCATAAGCGCCATGTCACCAATTACGTCAGTGGCTGGAAAACCCCACTGCCATGTCGTCACGTCATCGGGAGAACACAGCGCTTTGCTGCCCATTGTTCACCCAGGCTGGAAGTGGTTGAAAACATCGACAGTGGTTCCAGCACCTTTAGTCTGGAATTGGTTTGTGTTGTCCAATCTTCAGACGATTATAGTTCCGAAGAATTGTATGATAATGAAGAATCTGGGGGCATCAGACCTTATAGGTTTTAGCCGTGACAAGCGGACATCGTGCCTAGTGAGTCAGACTCAGAGAGTGACGATGGAGAGGCACACATGCCCGCCGCAGCAGCAGTGACAAACACACGGCAGGGGAACACCAGTGTTCTTTTGTTACAGATATTGCAACAAATTATTTGTTCATAAATATAATTTTTTTAAACCCGATTTTTCAATAAAATCATAGCACTATGTTCTCTGTGGCTCAGGCATCGGGTTTATTATGGATTATATTTTGAGTTCTTGTTGTTTTTGTTTCGTACATGTGTTTCATGTGCATTTTGAGCCACTTTCAGGTAGGCGCTGGCCAGGATTCGCCAGTCCGAACACACGTGCCGTCTCTTTGTCAGTCAGCTGTTCATGGTTTGTGTGCATCATCTGCCATGTTGTCAGCCAGCTAATGTTGCCAACACTATCATGACGTGTTAACTACTCCACACAGCCGTGGTTCTGTTGCACCCCTTGAAGCGATGTCGGCCCTTGGTCGCAACCGTGGTTAACACGTCTCCTCTTCGTGTTCGCTGGGCGATGTCGGCCCCGAACGCCAACTGTGGATGTTTCTGTTTATTTTTGGTGGTCTTCACCTTTTTGGGAACTGGTGTCATCATTCTTATGTTCAATACATGTGCTGTGGTGAATTCTGAGTGTAAATCCATTCATCATGACCCTCTGTGCGCTCTTACGCAGGGCAGGGAGAGGGAGGATGATGACAGTTCCCTGAAAGGTGAAGACGTACAGTACAAGAAACACAGACACACTTGCTGATGGTGTTTTAGGGCCGGCATCACCCAGCGAATGAATGAGAGGAGACGTGTTTGCTACAGGTGCACCCCAGAGCCGACATCACTTCAAGGACACACAAGAGCCACAGTGAACATGGAGTGACCCGCGAGTCATGAGAGTGCTGAAAATACTGGCAGAAAAACAGCACAGATGACAATACTAGGGACCAGCAGTGCATGACTGACAAACGGCCGTGAAATACACGCACTACTGGTGATGGTGTGATGAGAAGCACCTGGGCAAGGACCGGGAAAGATGATCAGCTGGAGTTTGAATCAGCAGGTGATAATGAGAGAGCGGACGTGACCGGACTGGTGAGATGTCAGCATAGGATCACAGAAAGTAGGTCAAAGCTGTACGTAAATCCATTAATCCTCCGCTCGCCCTGCATAAAAGCTCAGGAGGAGGCTTATGACAGTTGGAGCTGAAGTGTGTGATGTGGTCTTTCACGGTTTGCTGTTTATCTAAGCCTGTGACACAACGCAAAGGCATAGGCGTAAAACAAGAAACCCGGGAAACTGTGAGCTACAAAACTGCTGTCATTCCAGTTAATAACACCGGTGGCCGTTCTGTTGCTGACGTCATGGTGGTGCTGCCCTTCATTCGATGGGCAGCACCACAGTCCAGTCAGCGGCTGCTGTTTTTTGTTAACTAGTTTATGCAGGCATCATCATCATCATCATCATCATCATCATCATAGCAGTCTGTCGTGGGCGACAATGACTGTTTCTTTAGGTCTGATCAGATTCCTCCACACAGCTCTGTCCTTAGCCTTCTGCTGCCAGGACTCCTGTCTGTGTCCAACTTCTCCAAGTTTCTTTTTACAGTGTCTTTAAATCTGAGCCTTGGTCTGCCCTAATTGCAGTTGCCCTCGCATAACTGTTAGTAGAGTAACTGCCGAGGGAGACGCTCGTGGTCCATCCTCTCAACATCTCTAAGCCATCTCAGGTTCATCTGTATTAGCATGTCCTCCATTGATGGTAGACCAGCTTGTTTCAACACTTCTATTTTGGTTATCTTGTCTTTCCATGAGATGTTCATTATGGCTCGAAGGTGTCTCATCATTGTATGTGTGGAGTTTCTTCACCTGCACTCTGTAGACAGTCCAAGTTTCAGCACCATACAATAGAGTAGCCAGTACTGTCGCTCTGTACACTTTGCATTTCACACGGATTGACACATGTTGATTGTTCCACAGTCTCTCCCTCAAGTTTCCAAACACATCGCTCGTTCTTCCCATTCTGAGAGATAGTTCATCCTCCAGCCTAGCATTCTCTGAAACAGTACTCCCTAGGTACTTGAAAGTCTTGCAGTTGACGAGTGGCTCTGAACCAATGCTGATCTCTTCTGGTAGTGATGTTGACAATTAGAACTTTGGTGGTTGATAAAGGCACTCTGTCTTCTTGATGTTGATTTGAAGGCTGAATTGGCTTGCTGCTCTTGCAAATTTCTCCACGATAAATTGCATGTCTTCCACGCTGTGGGCAACTAGAGCACTGTCATCGGCAAAGAGCATTTCTCTTAGTACCTTTATCGATATCTTACTCTTGTCTTTCCACTGTGCCACATTGAACAAGTCTGCGTCTTTCCTTGTTTGAATGTATACTCCTTCTGAAGTGTCTTTGAAGGTCACCTCAAGCATGGCTGCCAGATAAAGCGAGAAGAGTGTAGGGGCCAGCACACACCCTTGTTTCACCCCGTTGCTTACTGAAAAGTCTTTAGATACTGAACCACTCATTGCCACGTTTGCTTGCATACAGTGGGGCAAAAAAGTATTTAGTCAGCCACCAATTGTGCAAGTTCTCCCACTTAAAAGATGAGAGTGGTCTCCAATTTTCATCGTAGGTATACCTCAGCTATGAGAGACAAAATGAGAAAAAAAAAAAAAATCCAGAAAATCACATTGAAGGATTTTTAATGAATTAATTGGTAAATTCCTCAGTAAAATAAGTATTTGGTCAATAACAAAAGTTCATCTCAGTACTTTGTTATATACCCTTTGTTGGCAATGACAGAGGTCAAACGTTTTCTGTAAGTTTTCACACGGTTTTCACACACTGTTGCTGGTATTTTGGCCCATTCCTCCATGCAGATCTCTAGAGCAGTGGTGTTTTGGGGCTGTCACTGGGCAACACAGACTTTCAACTCCCTCCAAAGATTTTCTATGGGATTGAGATCTGCAGACTGGCTAGGCCATTCCAGGACCTTGGAATGCTTCTTATGAAGCCACTCCTTCGTTTCCCAAGGGTGTTTGGGATCATTGTCATGCTGAAAGACCCAGCCACGTTTCATCTTCAATGCCCTTGCTGATGGAAGGAGGTTTTCACTCAAAATTTCACGATACATGGCCCTATTCATTTTTTCCTTTACACGGATCAGTTGTCCTGGTCCCTTTGCAGAAAAACAGCCCCAAAGCATGATGTTTCCACCCCCATGCTTCACAGCAGGTATGATGTTCTTTCTCCTCCAAACACAAGTTGAGTTTTTACAATAAAGTTCTATTTTGGTTTCATCTGACCATATGACATTCTCCCAATCCTCTTCTGGATCATCCAAATGCTCTCTAGCAAACTTCAGACGGGCCTGGACATGTACTGGCTTAAGCAGGGGGACACGTCTGGCACTGCAGGATTTGAGTCCCTGGTGGCGTACTGTGTTACTGATGGTAGCCTTTGTTACTTTGGTCCCAGCTGTCTTCAGGTTATTCACTAGGTCCCCCCGTGTGGTTCTGGGATTTTTGCTCACCGTTCTCGTGATCATTTTGACCCCACGGGGTGAGATCTTGCGTGGAGTCCCAGATTGGGGGAGATTATCAGTGGTCTTGTATATCTTCCATTTTCTAATAATTGCTCCCACAGTTGATTTCTTCACACCAAGCTGCTTACCTATTGCAGATTCAGTCTTCCCAGCCTGGTGCAGGTCTACAATTTTGTTTCTGGTGTCCTTTGACAGCTCTTTGGTCTTGGCCATAGTGGAGTTTGGAGTCTGACTGTTTGAGGTTGTGGACAGGTGTCTTTTATACTGATAACGAGTTCAAACAGGTGCCATTAATACAAGTAACGAGTGGAGGACAGAGGAGCCTCTTGAAGAAGTTACAGGTCTTTGAGAGCCAGAAATCTTGCTTGTTTTTAGGTGACCAAATACTTATTTTACCGAGGAATTTACAAATTAATTCATTAAAAATCGTTCAGTGTGATTTTCTGGATTTTTTTCCCCTCATTTTGTCTCTCATAGTTGAGGTATACCTATGATGAAAATTGGAGACCTCTCTCATCTTTTAAGTGGGAGAACTTTCACAATTGGTGGCTGACTAAATACTTTTTTACTCCACTGTACCTGTATGGAGTGCCTCGATAAGGCTGACAAACTTCTCTGTGCAACCATATTTCTTGAGTACCTGCCAAAGTCCTTGTCGCGAAACAGTATCGAAGGCTTTTCTGAAGTCTATGAAGACTACATAAAGTGGCATGTTCTGTTCAATACACTTTTCTTGAACCTGTTTCAAGCAGAAAATCATGTCCATTGTGCTTCTTCCACTTCTAAAGCCGCACTGGGTTTCCGGTAGTACATTCTGCGAGATGTGTTCACTGAGTCTGTTAAGTAGTACACATGAGAGAATCTTACCAACAGTGGCTAGTAGTGATATACCTCGGTAATTTCCACAATCTTTCCTGTCACCTTTCTTGAACAAAGGCACAATACTTGCATCCTTCCAGTCTTGAAGTACTTTCTGGGCATCCCATATCTCATGGATGAGCTTGTGCAGGCAGTTGGTCAGCTGAACACCACCAAATTTCCACACTTCTGCTGGAATTCCATCCCTTCCAGGAGCTTTACCATCCTGTATTGTCCTGTTAGCTGCCATTAGTTCATCAAAATTTGGTGGTTCATCCAGACTTGATTCAGCTGGTTGCTGCACGAGAGCTTCTTTAGCCTCTTCAGTGAGATCTCCAAAGTTGTTTAGTAGTTGGTCAAAGTGGTCTCCAAATCTGTCCAGGATCTTGTCTTTCTCCTGCAAAACCGTTTCACCATCCATAGCCTTTAGTTCGATCAATCCTCTTTGTTTAGGGCCGTAGATTTCTCTCAAACCTGTGAAGAATGTTTTCATGTTCTTCCTGTCTGCTGCAGTTTGAAGTTTCTCCGCTTTTTCATCCCACCAGTTGGACTTCATCTCTCTGGTGTACTTCTGTAACTCACTCTGAGCCTTTGAGGATTTCTTCTTCTTCGACCTTGTGTTACACTGTAGGTTTTCCTGCCTAGCTGTATTCCTGGCTTCTAGTAGTTTCTTCAGGTGTTCATCATGCTCATCAAACCAATCTTGATGTTTCCGCTCAGAGTAGCCTAATACATCAATACATCACTCGCAGTCTGATACACCGTATCCTTCAGTGTTGCCCATTTCTCTTCTATGTCATTCTCTGAGTTGTTGCTGTCCCAGTCTTTCAAATTTTCATCCATTTCCTGTGTAAGTTCTTCCTGCTTCTTGTGGCCTTTCAGTGCACTAGTGTTTAGCTTCCGTGGTGGCTTTGCACCCGTCCTTCAGTGCTGTTTCCGTCTGCAAATCCTTAATCTAGATCTCAGCATAACATGATCAGTGCCACAGTCTGCACCTCTCATTGCTCTGGTGTCCAATACATCCCTTCTGTCTCTCTGCCTTACTATGATGTAGTCTAATAAGTGGCAGTGCTTGGATCTTGGGTGCATCCATGTCTTCTTGTGTGTGTCCTTGTGCTTAACCTCTTGCACTCTGGGATACCGCAGGCGGTCACGTCTCTGTGTCACACTGTGCGTCCTAGAGCGCACTGAAAAAAAAAAAGCTGCATTTCCGTTCTTCCACTACAGACATAGCCGCGAACAGAAAGCCAAAGAAGTGCTTTGATTGGTTTAGATTTGATTGACGTCTCATTCGACTAATAAGAGCCTTGAATTGGGTTTCTGAAACCTTGAAGAACCAATGACTGAAAACCTAGCAAGAAGAACCCACCTACCAACGGCTGCGAATGCAGCGAGCCAGTTGAAGCAGAGAACTTCGATGATTGAAAGCGTACGTCCCGTGCGTAAAATCTGTTTTGTGTAAGCCGCTGGGTGACACACACGCGTTCGCCAGTCTTTTTTTCTTACTACTGTTATTTGTTTTGAAAAATTGTTCGCCAAAACCGCAATCATGGAAGCGCAAAACCGCAATAATGGAATTATGGTTTGATCGGGTCGCGTGACCAGAACCACGAGTCCGTAACAAGCGGACCAGCGTCATGTTCGTCTGACAATGAGGAAGAGAAGTTCGCCAGCGACACTGCTGTTGTGGACAGGTAAGTGTTATAAGCTAAATTATTCTTTATCCCCGAAAATTGTAATCAAAATGACTTTTGACCGATCGGTAAATTACAACTGTGCGTCATCGCCATATGACGGACCGCGGCGACCCGTGCGCCGCGTCCGGACCGTGAATGTCCCCCCCCCCCCCGCTACTCTTCTGTAGCGGATTGCACATATTATTGCAGATATTTTAGTACAACTGTGCGTAGTAGACCGTGGCGCACCGTCCCCGCGGTCCGTCATGTAGCGATGGGCGATGTCCATCCTCTGTAGCGGGGGGGGGGGGGAGTTGTTATCTTCTACATTACAGATATTTTAGTATAATTTTTAGTGCACTGTGTGGGGGCTTGTTTGTTCATTCATTCATTCATGAATGAATAACCCCCCCCACACACACACACACACAGCCCTTCACCTTTCATTAGAGCCCAAGATGAAGCTTCTATATTGAATCATTCAAAAGTTATAGACGTTTTTCCAAACTGTGCCATTTGGCACAATTTGGCACAGTTCAGAAATGCCTGGGAACAACCTGAGAACAAAGCTGTGTAATATATTCATTTTTTGTGGTATTGTTACAAAATTTTGACCTCAGCTGGATAACACTTGGTTCTACATTTCTGTTGCATTTTCCAGCTCGGATCTGACAGCTGTGTGTTATTTGCAAGCATTTGTATCCAAAAAAACACCCAGGCGAAATTTATTTTCTTCAAGTTCAGTATGTTTAGATGACTGTTACTCAGTGGCAGGAGCACTTCGAGAGATTATGACTGTTTTGCCAAAAAATTCAAAGTGTTTTCTTTTAAATGAGACCAACCCCATGAAGATGCTGCAAAGGGTTGAAGAACAGCTTTTGATTTACTTTGGGTACGTTATTTTTTGGCGTTTTTAGGGAAATTGACCAGAGTGCAAGGGGTTAAATAGAGTGTTGGTTATCACAAGGTTGTACTCTGAACATAGTGCAAGTAGAAGTTCTCCTTTAGCATTGCACTTGCCTACTCCATGACTGCTTAGCACTCCTTTCCATTTCTCAGTGTCCGAACCAACTCTGGCATTAAAATCTCCGAGTATCAGCCTGTCATCAGTCGGTACATGCCTGATAGTCTCATGTAAATCACTGAAGAACTCTTCCTTCACCTCCTCTGTGTTGGTCATTGTTGGGGCATATACACTGATGAGTGTGGCATACATCTTCCGCTGTAGTGGAAGTCTCATAGTCATTAGCCTGTCGTTGATTGGCACCGGTTCCTCATCAAGCATTGCTGCTATCTCCTTTCTAACTGCAAAGCCCACTCCTGCTTCTTTCCTTTCTTTTTTTTTTTAATTTAAGTTTTTGTAAATGGTATACATGTCAGTACAGCATTGCACTGTTTACATTTTCATCACACATTCCCCCTTTTTTTGTTTTTTGACAACATTGGAAAAAAAATTACATCCCTTTTTTTAAGTGAAAGAAAAAGAGAAATTAAAAAAAGAAAAAAAAACAAAAACAAAAGAGCAGAAAAATAAAAGAGAATCTGAGTAGTGTTGGAACAAAGAGAGGTACCATTATTGAAATGGTGTTTGTCGAAGATTAGATCTGATGGAAGACACATATGCGTTCCAGGGTTGCCAAAGGTTCAAGAACCCATCCATGTCCTGTCTCAGTGCAAACGTCAACTTTTCCATCGAGTAAATGTCTTAAATCACGTTAATCCAATCTTCAGGTGTAGGACAGTCTTTCAACATCCATTTTTTTGTTAGAGCTTTTTTACTTGCCAATATTAAAACAGTGAATAAGTATTTTTCTCCTCGTCTTTCCAGTGATTCCAGTAGTAAACCCAAATACAAAGTTACAAAAGAAAAGGGAACTGTTACTTTGAATATTTTCCCCAATATTGTCTGTACATTGGTCCAATATTGGTGGATAACTGGGCATGACCAAAACACATGAAAATGATTTGCAGTCTTTTCACCACACAAGCGCCAACAATTCAACCCCTTACGAATAAATTTGTTTTGTGCAGGTGTTCTGAAAAATCTTACCAAATTTTTCCATCCAAATTCTCTCCACTGCAGGGATGAGGTACTTTTCCATTGTTGTTTATTTAGCTTTTCCCATATTTCCACTTGTAAAGTGAAATTCCCCTCTTTTTCCCGTCTCTCTTTTATATATGATGCATTGTCTCCTTTTAAGTCTTGAAGACCATGGTATATTTTAGAAATGTATCTGATCCCTGGGATCCCTTTATGTGCCATTAAGAAAACTTTCAGAACACCTGACCGGGTCCTTTCCAAATCCCCCTTTTGAAGTATTTTTTTTATGTGTTGTCTAAGCTGAAAGAACTTGTAAAGGTCTTGATTTACTAGACCTTGTTTTTTCAAATCTTCAAAACTTCTTAAAGTTTGCCCTTTAAAAAAAATCGTAATATTTTATCAGTCCGTTCTCTTTCCACTTTTTAAATCTAGTGTCTGTTTTATTAGGAGTAAAGTCCTGATCATAGGAAATCCATTGCAATAATCGATAGGGTTCTTTAGTTTGATTCTCTCTGACTATCTTAAACCAAATTTTTAGCGGGGTCTCTTTCCACTGGTTAGTGTTATTCAAAAGTTTCGGTAAGGCATTGTTCCCTATTATCGCCTGTAGGAGAATGTCACTTGTTATTTGGCATTCCATCTCTTTCCATTGTGCAGTGTAGACTGGGTTACATATCTTTACTAAAGTTTTAATTTGTGCGGCTTTAAAATAGTCCCTGATATTTGGCAGCGCGAGCCCACCTTTGTCTTTGTTTAGCTGTAGGGTTCTATATCTGATTCTAGGTCTCTTGCCCTGCCATATGAATCCTGAGATCCTTCTGTCCAGTTCTTGCCATGTTTTTTGGGGAGGTTCAACTGGTATTGTTTGGAAAAGGTATAGAAGACGTGGAAGTATATTCATTTTGACTGCTTCAATTCTTTGTGCAGTACCCAAGAATGGTATCATATTCCATCTTGCTAGGTCAGATATTATTTTTGCCATCAGTGGATCATAGTGTAGTGTAATAATTTTGTTGTGTAATAATTTTGTTGAGTTGTTTTGGGATATTTTTTTTTAAAAAAAACAAAAAACTAGATATTGACCCCCAGATATTTCATAGATTCCATCTCCCAGTTAGTTTTGAGTTTGCTTAATAAGCATTGATTTGGGTCATAGTTGAATGTTAAAATTTGGGTTTTATGCATGTTTAATTCATACCCCGATAACTCTCCATACTCTGAAAAAACTGAGATTAGTTCTGGAAAAGAGGTGTCCGGCTGCCCCAGGTATATTAAAATGTCATCAGCAAAGAGTGCTATTTTATGTTCCTTCTGACCAAGTGTAATACCTTGAATTTTTTGATTCTGTCTTATCCATTGGCTCAGAGGTTCTATGAAGATTGCAAAGAACAGTGGAGACAAGACGACATCCTCTTTCCAGTTCAAAAGATGATAATTTACCGTTAATCCTTATTTTAGCTGTTGGTTTTTTTATGTAATGCCTGGATAGTTCTAATGAAGTTATTATGAAAATTGAATCTGGATAAGATTCTGTATAGGAAAGACCAGTCAACCGAATCAAATGCTTTTTCAGCATCTAATCCCAATATGGCTGTATTTAAATTGTATTTTTTTTTATATGATGAATTATGTGTAAAGTGCGTCTAATGTTATCTTGTGTCTGTCTTTATCTTATAAAACCTGTTTGGTCTAAATGAATTAAGTCTGTCAGTATATTTTCTAACCTTTTGGCAAGGATAGCGGTAAAAAGTTTATAGTCTTGATTTAACACACTGGTCTGTAGTTGGAGCAGTCGAGTTTATCCTTTTCAGGTTTCGGTATGACTGCAATGACCCCTTCTCTCCAGGAGGGGGGGATTTCCCCTGTGTAGAGGACATAGTTAAATGTTTTCAGGAGGAGAGGAGATAGTTGCTGTTTAAAGGTTTTGTATCACTCTGCTGTATATCCATCTGCTCCTGGGGATTTGTTAGCTTTAAGTTTCATAATTGCTTTTCTAATTCTTTAGGTTGTATTTCTGACAGTAGAGTTTTATTTTGTGACTCAGTAAGTTGGGGAAGGTTTAATGTATTTAGGAAGGCTTCGGATGTGTTTTTGTGTTTTTTGAGGGAGTACAAGTTCTTGTAGTAATTTAAGAATTTCCTGAATTCTAAATTTTATTTCCTTTGATACCGGGTCTCTGATTTTGTAGATTGCTCTCTCCGTTTGTTGTTTCCTCAATTTATAGGCTAGTAATTTTGCCGATTTGCTACCTGTTTCATAGTATTTTTGTTTCAGAAATGTAAGTTTCTTCTGGATTTCTATTGTGTAGATCTCGTTTATTTGTTTTTTAATTTCCTTAATTTTGAGCGAGTCATTAGAATGAGTGTTGTCTTTGTGCTGTTCTTCTAGTTTCTTAAGTTCTGCCTTTAATGTGATTAGTTTTTCCTGTCTCAGTTTCTTTTGGATTGCCAGTTTTGCGATAATCTTTCACAGTATTAAAGGGGATACTTCTCCATTATAATTTTCTTCCAAATATCTGATAATATTTGATTCCAAATCATCTTTATTAAGCTCTTAATGACCAAGATGGCGGTGTGTGCACAACGCGAGGCTCAGCGTCTTCTCAGATTTTGTGGATTAGCAGTGTTATTTAAGATAAGATCAGATAAGCCTTTATTAGTCCTACAACGGGGAAATTCCAGGATTGCAACAGCACAGGGATAGCAACACTCAGGGCAACAATCAGAAGGCAAGAAAAAAAAAACAAGCAAGCAAGAGCAGCTAATATACATATGGTAAAATGGTAAATGGTAAATGGCATTCACTTATATAGCGCTTTTATTCTCATCTCTTGATGACCAAAGCGCTTTACAGATCCTGCAATCCACCCATTCACACACACATTCACACACTGATGGTGGCATGCTGCCTAACATGGCGCTTCCAGACCCACCAGGAGCAATTGGGGTAAAGTGTCTTGCCCAGGGACACAACGGCAGGATATCTGGGGAGAGCGGGATTTGAACCGCCAACCATGTGGTTATTGGACAACCTGCTCTACCTCCTGAGCCACTGCCGTCCCCATATACATATTACTATAAAATATATATACACACACACATTATTTCTGCTCATTTTGGGTCTGTTCGTTCAGAACAGCTTCGCTTTCACATCTTACACCCGAAATGAGCTTTTGGACATTGGATTACAAAATAACAATAACGATCTTTTTATCAGCAACCTACGTCTCATCCCTGAGCTCCGGAGAACACCCGACACTCGGCAGGCTTCCCGGCCGACCGGAAGTGCTCGCAAGCGGCGTAGAGACCATAAACAAAGGCGGGGGAAGCACGGTGGGCTAAGAGCTAAGCTAAAGCTAACACCGTACTGGCTTTCTCTACCCAGTATTTTCCTCGCTAATGTACGGTCACTGGCGAACAAAATGAATGAACTACGGCTTCAGATCACCAACAATAAGAGACTTAAGAACTGCAATATCATGATTTTCACAGAAACATGGCTACACAATAGCCCGACAATGGGCTACCCGACAATGCTATTGAGCTAGCCGGCCTACACACGCTCCGGGCAGGCAGAGCAGCAGATGACTCCGGTAAGACCAGAGGTGGGGGTGTGTGCATTTATATTAACAAGGCTTGGTGCACGAACTCTGTCACTGTTGAGAGACACTGCTCAGCTAACCTGGAGTTTCTCATGGTTAAATGTAGACCTTTCTATCTGCCACCCGAGTTCACTTGTACCATCATAACAGCCGCTTACATTTCTCCGGATGCTAATGCTAAGCTTGCTATGAAAGAACTGCATGCAGCTGTTAGCAAACAACAAACTGCACACCCAGAGGCAGCATTTATTGTGGCGGGTGATTTTAACCACTCTAACCTCAACACAGTGCTTCCTAAATTCTACCAGCATGTCTCCTGCCACACAAGAGGGGACAAAACATTGGACCATGTTTACACCAATATTGTGGGAGCCTACACAGCAACTCCCCTCCCCCACCTAGGTCAGTCTGATCACGTATCCTTGTTCCTTACCCCCAAGTATGTACCGCTCATCAACCGGGTGAAGCCATCAGTGAGGACCATCAAAGTGTGGCCAGAGGGGGTTGACTCTGTACTCCAGGAGAAGATTAGGAACTCAGACTGGAGTATGTTCATCTCTCATGCTACCTGTGGCTCCCACATAAACATCGACTCTAACACCCACTCAGTCCTGGACCATATCAAGACCACTATTGACAGTGTCACCACAGAAAGACAGATCACCACGTACCCAAATCAGAAGCCGTGGATGAACAGAGAAGTGCGGCTTCTGCTAAAGGCACGTAACAATGCCTTTAGATCTGGTGATGCACAGGCCTACAGTTCATCCAGGGCAGATCTGAAGAGGGGCATCAAGAAGGCCAAGCACAGCTACAAGCTGAAGGTGGAGGAACATTTTGGGGACTCTGACCCCCGACGCATGTGGCAGGGCATTCAAGCTATCTCTGATTATAAGCCCAGCAACTCCATACCTGTAGCCATGACTGTGCCCTTTCTCAATGAGCTAAATGACTTCTATGCTCGTTTTGACAAGGACAATAACGAAAAGAACATCAATTTCCCATCCTCTGACGACCTCCACCACCTCACACTCACCCACACCGATGTCCATAACGCACTGAGTCATGTCAACGTACGTAAGGCTGCTGGCCCTGACGGCATTCCTGGGCGTGTGCTGAGGGCATGCGCTGAGCAGCTGGCAGGGGTCTTCACAGACATCTTCAACCTGTCCCTGGCCCAGGCCGTGGTACCAGCGTGCTTCAAGACCACTTCAATAGTACCAGTGCCGAAACATTCAACACCATCGTGCCTAAATGACTATCGCCCTGTGGCACTGACGCCCATAGTCATGAAGTGCTTTGAGCGACTGGTCTTGGCACAGCTCAAAAAATGCCTGCCCCCTACACTGGACCCTCACCAGTTTGCCTACCGGAGCAACAGGAGTACAGAGGATGCGGTTTCTACAGCGCTGCACTATGTACTCTCACACCTGGATGACAAGAACACCTACGCAAGAATGCTGTTTGTTGACTTCAGCTCAGCATTCAACACAGTTATCCCCTTCAAGTTGATCACTAAACTTGGGGACCTGGGAATCAGTACCTCCACCTGCAACTGGATCATGGATTTTCTGACCAACAGACCCCAGCATGTTAGGTCAGGCCCCAACCGTTCTTCCGTCATCACACTCAACACTGGTGTACCACAGGGCTGTGTGCTCAGCCCATTCCTCTACTCCCTCTTCACCCATGACTGCAGGCCTATGTATGGATCCAATTCCATCATAAAGTTCGCAGATGACACCACGGTGATTGGACTCATCAGGGACAACGATGAGTCAGATTACAGGGCAGAGGTTGAGCACTTGGCTACTTGGTGCGCTGACAATAACCTGCTCCTTAACACCAGCAAAACCAAGGAGCTCATAGTGGACTACAGGAAGGAGAGGGGAGAGACACATGACCCCATCCATATCAATGGCATAGCTGTTGAACGTGTCCCCAGCTTCAAATTCCTGGGGACCCACATCTCGGAGGACCTGTCCTGGTCAGTTAACACCACCAGCCTGATCAAGAAGGCCCATCAGCGCCTCTTCTTCTTGAGGACACTGAAGAAGAACCATCTGTCAACTGACATCCTGGACAACTTCTACCGCTGCGTGATAGAGAGTACCCGGACCAACTGTGTCACAGTCTGGTATAGGAGCTGCTCTGTCGCTGACCGTAAGGCGCTGCAGCGGGTGGTGAAAACCGCCCAACGCATCACAGGGACTCCACTTCCAGTTATAGAGGACGTCTACAGGAAAAGATGTCTGCGCCGGACACGCAGCATTCTTAGGGACTCCAACCATCCTGCTCATGGACTGTTCCAGCTTCTCCCCTCCAGAAGGCATTTCAGAAGCCTTCGGATTAGAACCAGCAGGTTTAGGAACAGTTTCTTTCCAACAGCTGTCACGTTATTGAACTTAGTTCCCCGCTGACTCTCTTACCATCATCTCTTACCATCCTCACCTGTACATAACTGCCCATCTAACTTATTGTACATTATTTGCACATAACAGTACTCTTAACTTTCTGCACTGCGGCATAGATTTGCATATATTTGCTTAAATTGCACATACTGTTAATTACCGTATATACTGCACTGCTGTCCTTTGCACTTCTGATTGGATGCTAAACTGTGTTTCGTTACCTTTTATTCATACATGTGTAATGACAATAAAGTTGAATCTAATCTAATCTAATCTAATCTTTCAGTGGTCCTTTCAGCACATTTGAATTTAACCTCCAAGAAAATGTATTATTTGTGTATTTTTGGATACTTAAGTCCATATAGATCGGACTGTGGTCAGAGAGATCCATCAGGCCTATTTTACATGTTTTTACTCTTCCAATGTCTCTATTAAACATTAAAAAAAATAGTCAATCCTTGAGTATGATGAATGTGGTGCTGAGTAAAATGTATAATTTTTTTACGCTGGGGTTGAATTCCCTCCACACGTCACAGATTCCCATTTCTTTTAGTAGCATCCAAGTTTTTCTACTTTGAGTGTTATTTTGATGTGGAGAATTACCTGATGCATCCCAGTATGGATTCAGTCTTAGATTGAAGTCTCCACCACATATCACTAAACCTTGGGCTTTAGTTACAGTGGGGCAAAAAAGTATTTAGTCAGCCACCAATTGTGCAAGTTCTCCCACTTAAAAGATGAGAGAGGTCTCCAATTTTCATCATAGGTATACCTCAACTATGAGAGACAAAATGAGAAAAAAAAAATCCAGAAAATCACATTGAAGGATTTTTAATGAATTAATTGGTAAATTCCTCGGTAAAATAAGTATTTGGTCACCTACAAACAAGCAAGATTTCTGGCTCTCACAGACCTGTAACTTCTTCTTTAAGAGGCTCCTCTGTCCTCCACTCGTTACCTGTATTAATGGCACCTGTTTCAACTTGTTATCAGTATAAAAGACACCTGTCCACAACCTCAAACAGTCAGACTCCAAACTCCACTATGGCCAAGACCAAAGAGCTGTCAAAGGACACCAGAAACAAAATTGTAGATCTGCACCAGGCTGGGAAGACTGAATCTGCAATAGGTAAGCAGCTTGGTGTGAAGAAATCAACTGTCAACCCCATAGAAAATCTTTGGAGGGAGTTGAAAGTCCGTGTTGCCCAGCGACAGCCCCAAAACATCACTGCTCTAGAGGAGATCTGCATGGAGGAATGGGCCAAAATACCAGCAACAGTGTGTGAAAACCTTGTGAAAACTTACAGAAAACGTTTGACCTCTGTCATTGCCAACAAAGGGTATATAACAAAGTATTGAGGTGAACTTTTGTTATTGACCAAATACTTATTTTACCGAGGAATTTACCAATAAATTCTTTAAAAATCAGACAATGTGATTTTCTGGATTTTTCTTTTCTCATTTTGTCTCTCATAGTTGAGGTATACCTATGATGAAAATTGGAGACCTCTCTCATCTTTTAAGTGGGAGAACTTGCACAATTGGTGGCTGACTAAATACTTTTTTGCCCCACTGTATCATTAGGTCAAATACATTTTTATAAAATTTCCAGTTAGCCCCTAGAGGTGCATATACATTCAGCAGGGTGATATCTTCTCCCTCTAGCCGACCAAGTACCATGCTGAATCTCCCTTCTTTATCTTTGTGTTCTGATTTTTTTTCAAATATAATTTTGGTTGAGATCAATGTTGCTACCCCCCTCCTCCTCCCTGACTTATATGAAGATGATGAGGTCAGTTTAAACCCTTGTCTATTAAGTTTAGTGTGCTCCAAGTCTGTTCGGTGGGTTTCCTGTAAAAATATTATTCCTGCTTTGTCTTTTTTCATTTTGCCTAGAATCTTGGATCTTTTAACTGGATTCAGGATCCCTTTTACATTATATGAGATTATTTTTGTTACACCCTTATTTGTTTATTTGACAGGGACAGTGCAATAAACATACACAATTAATCAAATGACAATCAATTTGATGTGTTGCACAAAGAGTGTATAGCTATTAGCTAATTTGCAACTCTTGTCCCTGGATGGGCTTTAGAAAGGAGAAACAAGTAAAAAGAATTATTTTTAGTATTTAGTATAACAGTGTAGTGGCCTTCTTTTATGCTACTCAGAGACTGAAAGAACACTAAGAACATAAAAAACATTAAGAACATAGTATATAAAACTTTAAAACAAAAAACTGTCAAAAGATCTTCCTGAGCTGAAGTCTTTTTAGCGACCTTAGAAGAGCCTTGATGGTGTGTTGGCTCTGACGGAAATTCCTCAAACTGTGTTACGTGTTGAGGGCCCTTTCTTACCCCTGTAAGTTGTCCCATGTTTTTAACGTGAATTTCAGATCCCAATTCGAACTTGTAATGAATTTTTTTTTTTATGCCTATACCCTATGAAATTGTGTGCAACCTCCCACCACCATCACAGCAGACAATCACGTTAATACAGTATTTGTTAGTGTGGAGAGTTCATGTGGTTCATTGTCACATTTCTATTTTAACAAGTTTTTTTTTTAAAGACTTATTTGTTTCTAATATTATGACTGTTCAATGTAATGTTTTACCACTTTATACTTGCTGATTCTGCATCTCCTTTAATGTTTGTTACCTTGTAGGAGGAGGGTTGGATGCGCAGATTCATTAAAAAATATCGTTATTCCCTCCTGAAAGCGTCCAGTTTTTCCTTATAGCCCTGGCGCTGGGTTTCCCGCTGCTGGCCCGTGGATTTTGAGGGTCTCTGTGTGCACCACGTTTGAGCCTTGATTCTTTCAATCGGGTCTGCTGCGGGTTTATACACCGTTACCGGGAGCCCTCTTCTCGCCATATCCCTGGTTGCTTCTTCCGCCGAGTTGTAGAGGCACGTCTCATCCCCGTTAAAAACCCACAGCTTCGCTGGAAATGGAGTTTGAAAGCGCAGTTTCTTCTCTCGTAGTACCATTTTAGTGTCGTTGTATTCCCAACGCTTTTTAAGGACCTCCGGGGCGTAGTCGTTCCACAAAAACTTTTCTTTCTTGGTGCATAAATCATTTTTTCCACCAAGCCAGTCTCAAAACCTCTTCTTTTGTTCTGAAGTTGGAAAACTTCACCACCACCGAACGCGGGGGAGCTTCCGCTGGCGGCCTTGGGGCTAATGAACGGTGCACCCTTTCTATTTTCAAATCGGTGGATTGGGGAATTTCCAACTTTTCTCTCAGTATGGATTCCACGCATGCAGCCATTGTGGTGAAACCGTCCTCAACTCCTTCTTTCAGACCATGAATTCTTATGTTGTCTCTTCTTAGTCTTCCTTCTTGGTCGGTTAGCTTAGCCTCCAGTCTTGTCTGTTGTTTGAGTAATTCCAGCACGATTTCTTCCAGCCCTTTTATTCTTTCCTCTGCTTCCATGATTCGGTCCTCAGCCTGGTCCACTCTGTTGTTTGTCTTTTTTATTTCGTCTTTAATTTCACGAAATTCGACCCAACACTCTCGGCAAAATTGTCTTAATTCTTGAAGTACTATTTTTAAGCTAACCATGTTGCTAGCCTCATTCTGCTCCTCTATTTCTGAGTGGATGTCCTCCAGGTCAGATTCTCCGGCCGACGTGCGTCTTGGCCTGGTAAATGTCGATCTCTTCTGTTTTCCTTTAGGCATAATGACTTTGTCTTTTGATTTTCACTCTTCCAAAAATCTGTTAAATCTGATTTTCAAGGTATTTTCACGGAACGGGTCTGGGAGCTTCAGCGTTAAGCTGCTATTACCATGGTGTCCAGACCGGAAGTCCCGCTTCTCTCCTTTCTTGAGTTGATCTCCAACTCCAAAAGAAGATGTACCCATGGTCTTCCAAGCTGTCATATCCAGGCAATCTTGTTTCACTAAGTGCTGCTATGTCTACATTGTACCTGTTCATTTCCAGGGCCACAAGCACGGTCTGTCTTTCTGGGCGCTGTGATGTTGTTCTGTCCAACAGAGTGCTTACATTCCATTCTGCTACACACAAAGTTGCTGTTTTCCTCTTCTTTTGTCTTCCTGCTCCTAGCTTACTTTTCGCTGCCTGTCGGAATGTGAACAGATCAGCACTGACCTTGTAAGCCCGGGCGGCATCTTAGCCGGAATGAGTTGCTTTCTGATTGACCATTTCATGAAACTGCTTGCAAAGTATTTGAGTACTGCTAGCTTTTGCTGGACTAGCAGCACATTCTTGGCAGATAAAGGTAATATCAGTGGCAAGGACAAGCCAAGACAAACTGACTCCAGTATCTGTTGCAGTGACTGACCAGATGATCGGTTTGTTTATCTCTGCTCTTTGTGTAGTGCATGTCACAATGCACTGACTGGCACAGTCCACCACAGACCTTGTGACAGATGTGGTTATCTTGCAGGATGTCCAGTCTCACCCTGTGTAACTGGGAGTGGTCCACCACAGACCTGTGACAGATATTGTTTTTAGTTCTGCCAGGATGCCCTGTTTCACCCTCGACGCCCTCGGAAAGGCGTGCCGGTTGAGTCGCTGACGGCCCTACCCATGAGACAGGTAGTACTGGTTTTCATGGTTATCTAGTAGCAAGCAAGCAAGCCAATGCCTGACCTGCTGTGGTGAAGTCCACTCCTGGAGATCTGCTGCACTTCTTCTCTTCTTCTTCTGACGTCACTGCTTCACTCTGACAAACATGGCTGGCACACTCCCGCCAAAGGGGTCACCACATGAAGCCCCCTCAGTTCTGGCTTTGTTCTGCAGGAATGACCACAGCACAGCTCAGGATGATGGTTTCACTGCAGCACATGCGGACCGCCACACACAAGCAGCAGCTCAAGGCACGGTTGTAAATATTATATTGATCATCGGCAATGACTTTTGGGTTGACACAACATCCTAAAAAAAGTCAATCATGTCATCAGACCTTTAAGTTGTACCTATAGTTCCTTTGATGGAAATGATTCTAGTTTTGGTAGGCCAGTTTGTTTTTCTAACTGTTGTAGAAAGATTAACTATTAGGTTATAGTGCAAAAAACAGCCACAAGGGGTGTAAAAGCCAGTGTACTCCTAGTGCCTATCCCAAGCCCATGTAAATGGGGAGGGTTGTGTCAGGAAGGGCATGCAACATAAAACGTTTGCCAAATCTAACATGCAGATCATGACAAATGAGAGTTTTATACCGGATCAGTCGAGGCCCGTGTTTTAATGACTACCACCGCTGCTGTTAATCGACAGGGTGACTGTGGAAATTGGCCTAATGTTGGTGGAAGCAGGGTTTCCTCTGGTAACATTTCCTGATGGTGGACTGCCATGTCAGGAGATTTTCTGCGGCTCTTCCAGGACATGTAAATTTAAGAAAAATTTATGAAGGAATGATGATCCGCAAGCGCGCCCACGAACAACGCGTGTGACCGTGATCCACGCGGAGAGAAGCGCCCCGCCCGTGTGTTCTAGTCACCAGCCAGGCAGAGTGTCTCGCTACTAGTGTGACTGTCCAAGAGAAACACGGACATATTAAAGTCCTTTAAACACAGAAAAAAATCAGAAGAGGTATGAAAGCACTGGAGGCATTTATCATGGTTTTCACCCGCTGGTAACAGGAGCAATAATGGAAGAGTTGCTTTGCTAACAGGTGTGGTTAAGAGCTCGAGTTGGTTGATTTTGTTTATTTATTGTTATTTTTGTTTTTCTTATTTCAGTCAAGAATGAAAAGGAGCGGACTTCCGGTTATGGCCGCCACGTAGGAAGACGTGTTTCACTCTACTCTGCTCCTAAAAACAAAAAGTCGGCAAATAACTCTCAATTGGAACAAAGCCTATCCCAGCGTTTGGGCGAGGATATGCCGGTAAAGCCTAAGGCTGGGAAATCAGGTGGAGGAAAAACTGAACCGCCGAAACAGTCCAAGTTGACGGACTTTCACGTTTGTGACGAAGCAGAAAAATCTCCAGATATGGCACAGCAAGCTAGCGGCGGAGCGGTGACTGCTGGCGACGGCACAAGTGCGGTGCTCGCTGCCATTAGCTCAATGAGAGCAGACTTTTCCACTAAATTTGATGGAATTATAGCAGCGATAGAAAGAATGAGAAAGGAAATAAGCGACTGTATGGAACGAGTATCGCAGGTGGAGCTCCGAATTTCCAGCGCTGAGGATGACGTCACCAGCCTACAATTAAAGGTGCGCACATTGGAATTAAAAAATAAACGTCTGGAAGATAATGTCTTGGACTTAGAATCCCGGTCGAGACGGAACAACCTGAGGCTGGTCGGCCTCCCGGAGGGAACGGAGGGTCGGGACCCATTTTACTTTTTGGAAAAGTGGATTCCAGAAGCGCTGAACAACGCGGAGCTGCAGTCATCAGTCGTCTTAGAGAGCGTGCACCGAATCGGCCCACCGAGAGATAATAAGGCACCACCGAGGACGCTGATTATGAAGTTCCTCAGCTACAGAGACAGGATGACGATCTCCAACGCGGCGCGAGCCAAAGGAGAAATTAAATACCAGGATCAACAGGTGCGGTTCTACCCAGATTTGGCCACAGGAATCCAACAATTAAGGAAACAGTTTGACCCCACCTGTAAAGAGCTGCGCAACCTCGGGATTCGTCATGGAGTGATTCATTCTGCAAGACTGCTGGTCACATATAAGGGCAGAACCCACACCTTCAAGACCCCTCAGGAGGCGCAGGAGCTCATCAAGCAGATCCAAGAGGAGACTGGTGGGAGCTAAGCATGAAGCATGAACAAAATATAAGGTAGAATATTTAAGCACTTGTACAGGCATCTGACTGATCTGAAGCATATAGCAAGTTTACAAAATATAGAAGGTATTATTAAAAAAAAAAAAAAACCTATGATGTGCAAAGTTGCTATAAAATTTTGGAGTTAAGTTGGAAAACTACAGAAGAGAGTTAATGTTACATCATTAAAAGCAGTAGTTAGGGTGATTGGGAGGATGAAGAAGGAGTGGCTTTGGCTGGTCCTCGCGGGTGTGGAGCGGTCGATGGCTATAGCGGGAGACGGAATTTTTTTTTTGATTTTGGGGGGATTACCATGAATGTGGGAAGGGGGAATTTGTTTGTGTGTAGTTTGTAGGATGAATGTTCAACCACTCATGTTTTTGCCTCTCTGTATGAGCACGTTTACATTGCGAGGTAATCTCAAACTCCTTATTGATCATAGACCAAAGCGTTAATCTTAATTTAACTTCATGGAATTGCAGAGGTCTACAAAATTTTAAAAAAACTTAAACAAGTTATGAATAAAATAAAAGACATAGGTTCAAAAATTGTGTTTTTACAAGAAACTCATCTAATGGAGGAGGATGTAAAAAGAATCAGGAGAAGATGGCAAGGAAGTGTATTCACCTCATCATTTTCATCCCGAGCCAGGGGAGTTATGACTCTCATACATAAATCAATCACATTTCAAGTGAAAAATGTATACGGTCCCAATATAGATGATCAAAATTTCTTTGCTAATTTATTTTTTATTTTATCATCACTAACAGGGCAACATATAATAGCAAGGGATTTTAATTGTACATTGAATCCCGGTATAGATAGATCAACAGGACTGGACTGTACGCACAATGGATGCAGGATGATCATTAATCATTTTATGAAAGAATTGAGATTGCTAGATATATGGAGAGAAATGAAACCACAAGTTAAAGCCTACTCTTATTCCAATACCTACAAGACATTCTCACGTATTGACTATTTTTTGATCTCCACAGAATTAAGGTCCAAGTGTGGCAGTTTGGGAAAACCCCCACAAACAGACTAAGGACAGACAACTCGCTACTCCTGGTTTTTTTCCGCTACACTACTGTGATAATGTCACCTTTCATGCATTGTGTTCATGTGTCCTGTCCTTACTGTGACCTAGAGACTCAGATCAATATGTAGATGTGCCTGTTAACCCCTTTGTTCTGCACCTAGAGCACAGTCTAGCAAATCTGCCTATTGTGATGTATGTCTCACAAATGCAAATATCTCATGCCTGTTCTGCAGTCCCTTTGATCAGACAAACTGCTGTGAATCTGCTTTGATGTATTGTTTGAGTTGGGTATAAATACTGCACAGGTTCTGTAACACTTGCTCTCACTCACACACTTCAACCTCTGCTGCAGACACACTCTGTGTCTTCACTGAGAGCCGTGGGCTCGCTCCCGGCGCGCACGCACGGCGCCGGGAGAGGAGCTCGTGACGGCGGTATGATTTAATAAAATCCTACTTAAAACCTCCAACAACGCCGCTTTATTTCATGCCGCCGCACTGGTGACCCGACGCTGAAACGAACACGCTGCCAGCGAACGCAACGCCCGGCGGTGATTCTCCGACGACCAGCGAACGCAGCAGCCTGACTGATCTGCCCTCCCTCCTGCTTCAGGGAGTCCTCAACGCAGAGTTTTCCAGACGAAACCCCACGGAGAACACCCACGACCGGGAAAGCTGAGCAGCGTTTCATGGTGAGATCTGCACGCCTAGATCGGCACATCCACGCTGGACCGGCCGCGCTCACAGCTCCTCCACACCGTGAGCGCATGCACCTCGTCCCCCTCTCCACGACGGCGATCCCCATGGCCGACGGAGCACACGTGGACCTGAACGCACCATGACCGAGCGAGTGACAGAGCGTCTACTTTCCTTCACCGCTCCAACAGACAACAGGGATGATCTCCAGCAAGCTCCCTGACCCTGGTTCTCCTCTCCAGCGGCCCACCCACGCACGGGACCCCGACACAGGCACCGGGGAGTTACGAGGACGGCGCACACCACGCACGGGACAAATACGGCTTTTCTGACCGCCTTCCTTCCGCTGCACACTGGCCCTTCAGGCTTGCTCGTTCACCTGAGGCACGCAGCTTGCTCACTGGATTTTATGGTCTTAGCCACGGCACACAAGGGGAATTCAGCTGTCTGCGGTTCCCGAGGCTTTAGGGTTACGCCTGAACCTTAAGTCAACACGCCAGTCCCTCTGCCCTCGTCACAGCCGCCACTCAGCCTCGTCTTTTCTTCATGGCTGCTATTAATCCTTGCAGGACTTAATCGCGAGAGGAGCCAGTGACTAATTTTTCTTCTTGTGGACCTCTGCACGTTCAACGGGACCAGCCCTTCGACATCGCGGACCCACAAGCAATTTTTGCGCGGCCTGGACGTTTTCATCGTCTCCGGCCGGCTTTTACTACCCCCACCCCCCTCCACCCCCTCCTGCACAGAGCTTTTCCCTGCTCGCTGCCCAAGCTGCACTATCGAGGTCTCGACCACCTGCCGAGCCCTCTGGGGGGGAGCTGTGGCGGTTTGGGAAAACCCCCACAAACAGACTAAGGACAGACAACTCGCTACTCCTGGTTTTTTCCGCTACACTACTGTGATAATGTCACCTTTCATGCATTGTGTTCATGCGTCCTGTCCTTACTGTGACCTAGAGACTCAGATCAATACGTAGATGTGCCTGTTAACCCCTTTGTTCTGCACCTAGAGCACAGTCTAGCAAATCTGTCTATTGTGATGTATGTCTCACAAATGCAAATATCTCATGCCTGTTCTGCAGTCCCTTTGATCAGACAAACTGCTGTGAATCTGCTTTGATGTATTGTTTGAGTTGGGTATAAATACTGCACAGGTTCTGTAACACTTGCTCTCACTCACACACTTCAACCTCTGCTGCAGACACACTCTGTGTCTTCACTGAGAGCCGTGGGCTCGCTCCCGGCGCGCACGCACGGCGCCGGGAGAGGAGCTCGTGACGGCGGTATGATTTAATAAAATTCTACTTAAAACCTCCAACAACGCCGCTTTATTTCATGCCGCCGCACAAGATTCAAAACTGCTTCTGTGATAATATTGTGATCTCTGATCATGCACCCTGTTGTCTAATATATGTAGATAAGAAATTGACAAAGGAACCAGGTAGGTGGCAATTTCAGCATAAATGGCTTCAGGATGAGGAATTTGTTAAGTACATAGAAAAACAGATAGATGAGTTCTTTGATATCAATACTACACAAACATCAGCATGTATAAAGTGGGAGAGTTTCAAAGCTTTTATTAGGGGGCATATTATTAGTTATACAGGTTCAAAATCTAAGAAGACTCGAGAGGAGAGAGTCCAATTGGAACATAAAATAAAAATCCTTCAAGAAAAAGTGTATGCAGGAAGTGACCCAAAGTTAGAGAACGAATTACTGATTCTGAGAGCTGAATATGACAAAAAAAATCAGTGAATAGAGCTGCCTCGAGTCTTCTAAGATTGAAGCAATCTTTTTATGAACAAGGTGAAAAATCAGGAAAATTATTGGCATGGCAGATTAAACAATTAGAATTTAAAACACCAATTACCAGTATTATAAGTAACGGACAGGCAGTTGTAGATCCTTTAGAAATTAATAGTGCCTTTAGAGATTATTATGAAAAATTATATGATACAAAAAATGAAACTGACTTAATAAAACTAAATGGGTTTTTGGACGGATTATCTATACCGTGTATTCCAAATGAAAACAGGGAGATACTGGAGTCTAAAATTAGTCAAGAAGAAGTTGGGCTAGCCATTGATAATATGAAATCAGGAAAAAGTGCAGGACCAGATGGTCTTCCAGTTGACCTCTATAAAAAAATTTAAGATTAAATTAATAAAACCATTTTTGGAAATGGTTTTAGAAGCATTTCAAAATAGTAATTTACCACCATACATGAATAATGCCTTAATAATATTGTTGCCAAAACCAGGTAAACCTTCTAATAAATGTGAAAATATGAGAGCAATAAGCCTATTAAATGCTGACCGTAAGATAATTTGTAAAATTTTAGCAAGACGACTACAAGAAATTTTACCAAATATTATTAACCGAGATCAGAATGGCTTTATAATGGGAAGACAAGGCTTCCATAATGTAAGAAGACTATTTAATATTATCTATTCTAATAAAGAAGCACCGGATACAGCTCTCCTATCATTGGATGCCGAAAAGGCCTTTGATAGGGTCGAATGGCCCTTTCTTTTTGAAGTCTTACAATGGTTTGGACTTGGAAATAATTTCATAAAATGGGTTCAGATAATATACAATAATGCTACAGCAGAAATCCTAACAAACAGCAATATTTCAAAATCAATAAATATCAATAGAGGATGTCGACAAGGCTGTCCACTTTCACCTTTACTGTTCACTATGGCAATTGAACCTTTAGCAATGGCAGTACGTTTACATCCACAAATATATGGAATTAAAGTAGGACTAAAACAGACTAAAACCTCCCGTCACATGAACAGCTTCTTCCCCTCTGCCATCAGACTGCTTAACACTGACTTATTGACTCTCGTGCACTATGTACAGCAGCTCAACCAGACTCATGTCAATCATCACTGTTTTCTTTTTGCATTACCGACTGCACTATATGGTTCTCCACAATATCTGCTGCTTAATATATTTAAAACTGCTGACTAGTATTACTCATTCTTATTCTACACTTTATTGCATGTATAGTTTATTTCTTTTATTTTATCATGTTTAATGTTGCAGCATTGCACCGAGACAAATTCCTAGTTTGTGTACTACATGAACAATGGCAATAATTCTGATTCTGATTCTGACCAACAGAACATAAAATCTCCCTGTATGCCGATGACATAATTTTGTTTATGTCGAATCTTAAAAAATCAATTCCGACCTTGTTGAATTTAATAAAGAATTTTGGGGAAATATCAGGATATAAAATAAATAAAACTAAATCTTCAATATTAATGCTAAATGAGACCCAGAGAAATCACCCAGCTCCTGAGGTAAATCAATTCAATGTTGTAAATCAGTTTAAATATTTAGGAATTCAAATTGTGCCTATGCTAGAATTAGTTGCCAGTGCCAACTATGAAGCCTTAATGACAGACATTAATGAGTTACTTCAGAGATGGATGTCACTACCAATGTCGACGATTGGGAGAATCAATATACTTAAAAGTAATATCTTACCCAAAATTATTTATTTCAATACATTCCTTTACCACCACCTTCAGATCTATTCTCAAGAATTAAAAAAAAGTTAGTGGAATTTATATGGAACAATAGGAAGGCTAGATTACGTCTGTCCTTACTATATTTACCATTTGATCGTGGAGGTCTGAAATGTCCAAACTTTATGTTGTATTACTGGTCAGCACAACTGAGGTCTATGGCATATTATTTTTCATCAAATGACCTCCCTCACTGGACTGAAATGGAATCAAACAATTTACCTTTACCTCTTCCCGTATTCATATACTCAGACTCGGCAAAAAAATTACAGAAACTAGTTAAAAATCCATTTGTAAAGCATATGATCAAAATATGGTGTGAAACCAAAAAATATTTAAAAGAACCACACTTATTGTCACAATTTAGCCCAATATGGGGTAATCAATATTTTAAACCAGGGAGAGATGCTGTATTTAAAGTATGGAATTTAAAAGGGATTCAAAAGATTCAAGACTTATATCTGTCAAGTTCAGATAACATAATGTCTTTTGAAGAACTGAGGATCAAATTTAATCTTAATAGAACACATTTTTTTAAATATCTTCAGCTTAGGAACTTTATTCGATCAAATCAAAATAATGCTCTCACCCGACCTACTTATTCTTCCTTGGAAAAAATTTTGACGAAAGATAGTAAGAGAAAGGGTATTATTTCAGAGTTTTATAACTCATTGACACTATCCTCAAGTGAAAACTCACAGAAAAGATTGAATTATTGGAAAGAAGACCTGCAAACTGAAATTTCAGAGGAACAATGGGAATTGGCTTGTACAGAAGCTCAAACCAAATCAATAAATGTACGCCTTAAATTGATACATTTTAAATGGTTATTGCGGATGTATGTTACACCGGTGGAGTTAAATAGATATAACAAAAACATACCAGATACGTGCACAAAATGTATGGAAAGTAAAGGAACCCTATTTCATTGTTTATGGGAATGTAGAAAAATTAGAATGTTTTGTGAAGAGGTGAGGGTAACAACATACCTGCCAACTACTCCGGTTTTGCCGTAATGGTTCCGGTTTTCAAGACCCCATTCTGGGTTACGGCTTTATTAATCAAAATTGTGGTTTTTCACTAAAAATTCAGTCAAAGATTTTAAATTGTTAAAAAAAAACACGAAAGCAATTCGAAACACGAGATCGCTAGGAATCGTATCTAAATTTAGAACAGAGCAACATGTGATGGCGGCCGGGATGGTCACACTTTTTCAGTGCTGAGACAAAGTTGCTGATTTTGCCACAAAAATCACTAACCAACAGCGAGTATCGGATCAACATTTGTGACGCACACGCACAGGCTGAATTTCCACCTTGGTTGAACCAGCTTTTGAAGTAGAAATACCCCTTTATTCGCCTTTCACCATGATCTGTGAGTAAACTGAGTAGCGTTTCTTTTCATGGTTCGCTGCTACGCTTTACCTGAAGCGTTTGCTAGGCTAACGCTATCACTATTATTGATAAAGTATAAAGATATAGTATTGAGGTTTCTATTCTCGCGCGAAATCCCGGAGAGGCGTGCGTACATGGCGAGATGTAAACACGATGTAAACTGCTGCAGACGTTCGCACGACTGCACTTCAGCCCTGGCAAATGGACCATGGATTCGAAATCTAAAGGGAGAATACATTTTATATAATGCCTAAGATTCTGAAGAACATGTGCTGTGTAATTGCAAGCCTTGTCATGCTTGGTGTATCATGTAAACACATAAAATATCAGAGCGATTTTGCCGTCATTACGCACGTGTCATACAGTGCTAGTATACCCTGCTGATATTTCTAGTCTTCTAGTTACCTCCGCCAAGGAGGTTATGTGATCATCAGCGTTGGTTTGTCTGTCTGTTTCTTTGTTAGCAAGATAACTCAAAAAGTTATGGATGGATTTTCATGAAATTTTCACAGATTGTCAGAAATGGGGTATCCTAAAGATGATTAGATTTTGGTGGTGATCCAGATCACCGTCTGGATCCAGGAATTTTTTTAAAGGATTCTTTTTTTTTTTTTTAATTTTTATTTAACATTGCGAGATAGGGCCATTTTCAATATTTTATTTATGATGTTAAACACTGTATGGGGGAACTGTGGCGCTTGGCGGAGGTCTGCGCTCTCCGAGTGCTTTTCTAGTATTCATAATACATCACATCTGGCCTATTCGAAGTTCTATGCAGTGTTAAGATAGTCTTTTGAATGCAAATTTAATGAATGAATGAATCTTTATTTCGGATAGATTAAAAGTAAAGATTAAAAAGAAACAGAAGAATATAACAAAGGCGAAAAAATCCAACAAGGGCAAATTAAACAAGAACTCCTCTGATTATACAGTTCAACATAAGTTATCTGAAATGGGTGATGGCTGAAGCCGCAGCTTATATTGCCCACCCATATTCCATCCAAGAATTCAAAAGAAAAACAAAACAAGAGCGATTACAATTCAGAACAAAGACAAAATGTGACCAAAAAAAAAAGTAACAACACAACACAGACTGGATATGACAATCCTTATGTGATTTTACATGTCATTTTGTATATATGTTTGGAGTATTTCTTACTTTAGTTTTTGTTTAAATTGTCCAAGCGTTTTACATTATTTTAATTCAGGTCCAAAATCGTTCCATAATCTGACTCCTTGCACTGAAACACAGTGTTGCTTGGTGGTAGTTCTCACTGAAGGTTTTTGAAATATACATGTTCCTCTGAAATGATATTGTTTCTCCCTTATTTGGAACAACTTTTGGATATTTGCGGGCAGTGATAGATTCTTAGCTTTAAACATTATTACTGCAGTTTTAAAGTCAACCAGATCTTTCAACTTGAGAGCTTTTAATTTAAGAAAAAGTGGGTTTGTTGGTTCCCTGTAAGCAGCTTTGTTTATTATTCTAATAGCTCTCTTCTGAAGCATAAAGACTGGATATATGTTTGTTTTATATGTATTTCCCCATACTTCAGTACAATATGTCATGTATGGGAGTATTAATGAATGATACAAAGTATATAATGTGGGTTGATTCAGCAAATATTTCACTCTGTGTAGTATTGCAATTGATTTAGATATTTTACCTTTAGTATAATTAATATGTGACTTCTATGTCAAATGCTAATATTTGTTTGACACTGCGGCCCCTGGACCCCGGCTAGCTACTAGGCTTTTCAGGTTTGAAAGTTGAAGAAATATGAGGTTGTTAGCTACATTCTAACTTGATTTAATGCTAATATTTGTTTGGCGTCGGGGTGCTTCGCCCCCCTGAACCCCCCACCAGGACTTTGTCCTGGACCTACCGGAGCCTGCAGCCACTGGACCCCAGCTAGCTACTAGGCTTTTCAGGTTTGAAAGTTGAAGAAATATGAGGTTGTTGGCTACATTTAACGAGATTTAATGCTAATATTTGTTTGTAAATTCCAAACTGGTGAATGTGTAATATGTATACTTATGTAATGGATTGCCTAGACTAAACAGAGGAGCATTGTTGAAGACCTGTCTTTGTTAGTGGTTGTTGGTGTTTTTAGTACATTTTTTTAAAAAATTAGTTTAATGTTAGTGTTTGAGTGTTTGTGTTTTGTTTGTATAAAAAAAGGTTCAATAAAAAAATATTGTGCAAAAAAGAATGAAAAGGAGCCGTTTTTAACCTTTACTTTAGTTAATATTAACTAAATTATATTCATTATTCAGTGTTTCCTCTGGCTTAAAGACCTTGGCACGGTGGCAACATATTTTTCCGGGGGGGGGGGGGGGGTGCAGAAAACGCATGACACGATTGTAACCGGAAATGTTAATTTTACATTATTTTTTATTTTTTAAAATTTTGCACAAAAATATTGCATCATGGAACTTACCATTTAAAGTATTGTACTACCAGGAAAATACCAAGGGTCATGTTTTGTCCTGCAGGATTTTTTTTTTCATGGTTTACATAAATAACCAAAATGTGTATTTTTTGTATTGTTATTCTAGTGTTTCTTTTTTCCTTTGACAAAGAGTAGGAAAGGGAAGGGGAAAAACATAGTAATGTACTCATGCATTCTTAAATTATATGATCAGAGGTTGGTATAGTAGCCAGAAATTCTACTCATGTAAAAGCAGTGCTTTTAAATTAAAAATTAAAAGTAGACAACCAAAAATTTCTAGTTGAGTTAAGGGTACAAAGAGCACCGACTTAAAAACTTGAGAAATGACTTAAGTCTTGAAGGTTTGAGGTTTTTCTCCAAAATTTGTAACAATTTTCTTGTAGTTTTCTACTTTTCTCTTTAAATTTATCTAAATTTGCAACCATTTTCCTTAAATTTGTAATTTTCTCTTGTAACATTATGACTTTTCTTGTACATTTGAGACTACTATAAATTTGTGGATTATTTTGTTGCCAATGTTTATCTTTTTTTAATCCAATCCAACTTTGGGGGCGGCGGTGGCGCAGGTGTAGTGTGACTGACTACTGATCGGAGGGTCATGTTTTCGATTCCCGCTCTTTCTACTGTCCGCTTGTGGAAGTGTCCTTGAGCAAGACATTGAACCCCCAGTTACTGTTGGTGGCCTGGTTAGCGCCTGTGTGTATGGCAGCTCTGCCGCCATCAGTGTGTGAATGTGTGGATTGCAGGATCTGTAAAGCGCTTTGGTCATCCTGGATGAGAAGAAAAGCGCGATAGAAGTGAACGCCATTTGCCATTTGCCATTTTACCATTTTATTTATAAAGCTCTTTAAAAACGACAGTTCAGAATCAGAATCAGCTTTATTGCCAAGTATATTTACAAGTAAACACACGAGGAATTTGACTTGACATTGGACGCGCACGTTAGGCGCATCCAATGACTCGTCGCCATACAAGGCGCCTGTCAACAGTGGAGGTAAAGAGGGGAGGGGAGGGGGAGGAAAACACAATAGGAGAGAGAAAAAACATAGTAATCAGAATAAACGCTCGTATATGAGCCAAATTTTGACTACACAGAAAAAAAACCCTCATGCACAATTAACAGGCAGACAATAGATCACACAAACAAGAGTTGAGAGAGGCAGTGTATATATGAGTCAGTATAAGTGTGTCAGTTCGTGTAATGTTGTGTGCATTTGTGTAGTGTAGGTGTGACAGTTGCTAGTGAACAGCAGAGGGCGCCTCCAGGCAGTAGATAGATGTTAAAGTCATGTGACTTATAAACAAGTCCGGAGTCTGTCTCTTCGCTTGCAGATAAAGGCACATGGACTGTCCCTGAGAAGTTCATCCGCTGAAAACAGCAGCTGTCTGTCGAATGTTTGGGTTAAGAGCCGCTCCTATCACTTATCTTGCAGGAGGAATGTAAATACCGGGCACCAAAGAAGGTCAAATCTGCACAGCACTCAGAGAATAGAATTCCTCACCCGAGCAATTCTGTGCTTCAGAATTTCCATGTGCAGGCTTAAACATTAACATACTCTGAAGAGCACTAGCGACTTCAAGATGTATTCCACCATCTGAATCTCCATTCAGTTCGCCATGCCGCCTCGTGCCTTCCCAACTAGTCGAATTGGTGAAGGAGCTCGCTTGGATCCGCATTTGAACAGCTCCCATCTTCAATTTTGAAACAAACACCAGGAAACTCCAGAGCCAAAAATAGAATCCTGTGTCGTAGCCAATAGATGTCTTCTGCATCTCCAGTCGAATCATACACTCAGCAGGTTCCAATTCTTGGGCTCCCCCTTGGCCCGATTCTTGTTGAAAAAATAGTGACAATAGCCCGTTTAAGCCGCTACCAAATCCATAATTTCCGTTTAAATTAAGATTCAGCAGACAAGAGCGACTAAACACAGACAAAAAACGCAACATTGCAAGCTGGGATCAGAAGGGAAAAGAGAGGATTAGAAAAGGCGTCTGCTCTCTCTCGAAGCCGGAAGTAAGACAGTTGACACAACGTGCTGTACATCAACGATAAATAAAATACAAAAACAATAAAATACAGTTGAAGTTCAAAACAGCACAAACAAAACAATCGTCATCCAGTAGAGACAATAAGAAGAAATAAAATCAGTGTCTCAAACTTGGTCAAAAGCCAGAGAATAAAAATGGGCTTTAAGAGGAGTTTTAAAACTGGACAGTGAAGAGGCCTGTCTGATGGACAAGGGCAGATTATTATAAAATTGATGGTTTTTTTAAAATAAATTTTCAACAGAATGTGGCAGATTTTTACTTTTTTCCTCGGACAACTTAAACTTTTGACCATAATTTTGTAGAGCCAGAACAGAACAATAACTCTGAATTCAAAGAAATATAATTATTGAAATTATGTTTAAAGAAATAAATTAACTTAAATGAACAAATATGTAGTAATTTATGTTATAATATTTCTGTTTATTTATCATTTTTTAGAAATCTCACCAACCAGACAGCAGGAAAAACCTCCCTTATTTTGAAATCCACATGTTGGCACGTTTAGTTTGTCTGAAGGCTGCTGACGGATTAAAGTCATTGACTTTGTGAATTTCGGTCATCTTAACCTGCCAGGTACATAATAATGAACATAAATTATTAGTTTCCCCTCATGGATGGTCACCTTATCGTGGTGGTGGTGGGGGGGGGGGGGGGTTTGCACGCCCCAGTGATCCCAGGAGCTACTGTATGTTGTCCAGGGCAATTTGCCTCTGGTAGGGTCACCCAAGACAAACTGGTCCTGGGTGAAGGGCCAGACTAAGAACGATCCAACAGACTCTCATGAATATGGGGTTACCGGGGCCCCACCCTGGAACTAGACCTGGGGGAGGGGCTCGATGGCTAGTGTCTGGTGGCCGGGTTTCCACCCATGGGACCCGGCCGGGCTCAGCCCAAAGGAGTTACCTAGGTCTGCCCTCCAGTGGGCTCACCACCTGCAGGAGGGATCATGAGGGTCCGGTGCTATGTGGATTAGGTGGCAGTTAAAGGCGGAGACCTTGGCGGACTGATCACAAGCTTTCTAAACTGGCTTTTGGTATGTGGAATGTCGCCTCTCTGGTGGGGAAGGAGCCTGAGCTGGTGTACGAGGTTGAGAGATACCGGCTAGATGTAGTCGGCCTCACCTCAACACACAGCTCCGGTTCTGGAACCAGTCTTTTGGAGAGGGGCTGGAGCTTGGCCTTTTCTGGAGTTGCCCCGGGCGAGAGGCGACGAGCAGGGGTGGGTATTCTTGTATCGCCCCACCTTGCTTCCTCTATATTGGAGTTTTCCCCGGTGGACGAAAGGGTTGCTTCCCTGCGCCTTTGGGTTGGGAAACGGGTCCTGACAATCATCTGTGCCTATGCACCAAATGATGTTTCAGAGCACCCACCCTTTTTGGAGTCTGTGACTGGGGTGCTGGAGGGTGCTTCTCTTGGAGACTCCATTGACCTACTGGGGGACTTCAATGCGCACATGGGCGACGACAGTGAAACCTGGAGGGGGGTGATTGGGAGGAACGGCCTGCCTGATCTGAACCCGAGTGGTGTTCAGTTATTGGACTTTTGTGCTAACCACAGTTTGTCCATAACCAACACCATGTTCAAGTATAAGGGTGTCCATATGTGCACCTGGCACCAGGACACCCTAGGTCGCAGGTTGATGATCGATTTTGTTATCATGTCATCAGACCTGCAACCATATGTCTTGGACACTCGGGTAAAGAGAGGTGCAGAGCTGTCAACTGATCACCGCCTGTTGGTGAGTTGGATCCGATGGCAGGGGAGGAAGCCATTCAGACCTGGTAGACCCAAACGTATAGTGAGGGTGTGCTGGGAACGTCTGGCTGAGGCCGCTGTCTGGGAGATCTTCAACTCCCACCTCCGGAAGAACTTCAACCACATTCCGAGTGAGTCTGGAGACATGGAGTCTGAATGGACCATGTTCAGAATCAGAATCAGGTTTATTGCCATTGTTCATGTAGTACACAAACTAGGAATTTGTCTCGGTGCAATGCTGCAACATTAAACATGATAAAATAAAAGAAATAAACTATACATGCAATAAAGTGTAGAATAAGAGTAAGTGATACTGGTCAGCAGTTAAAATATATTAGCGAGCAGCAGATACTGTGGAGAACTATATAGTGCAGTCGGTAATGCAGGAAGAAAACAGTGATACTCAGATATTCTCCACCTCTGTTGTTGAAGCGGCGGCCCAGAGCTGCGGCCACAAGGTGGTCGGTGCATCTCGTGGTGGCAACCCCCGAAACAAGTGGTGGACACCAGTGGTGAGGGGGGCCATTAAGCTGAAGAAGGAGTCGTATCAAGCTTGGTTGGCTTGTGGGACTCCCGAAGCAGCTGAGGTGTACCGGCAGGCCAAGCAGAGTGCAGCTCAGGCGGTTGCTGAAGAAAAAACCCGGGTATGGGAGGAGTTCGGTGAGGCCATGGAACAAGACTTTCGGTCGGCCTCGAAGAGATTCTGGCAAACTGTCCGGCGGCTGAGGAGGGGAAAGCAGCTCCCTGTCCACACTGTGTATGGTGCGGATGGGGCGCTGTTGACTTTGACTGGGGATACCATCGGGCGGTGGACGGAATACTTCGAGGATCTCCTCAATCCCACTGATACGCCTTCCACAGAGGAAGCAGGGTTTGTGGACGAGGGGGATGACTCACCTATCACAGAGGCTGAGGTCGCCAAGGTGGTTAAAAATCTCCTTGGTGGGCGGGCCCCAGGGGTGGACGAGATTCGCCCTGAGTACCTCAAGGCCCTAGATGTTTTTGGGCTCTCATGGTTGACACGCCTCTGCAACATTGCATGGAGGTTGGGGGCAGTGCCTTTAGCATGGCAAACCGGGGTGGTGGTTCCTCTCTTCATAAAAGGGGACCAGAGGGTGTGCTCCAACTTTAGAGGGATCACCCTCCTCAGCCTCCCTGGGAAGGTCTATGCCAAGATACTGGAGAGGAGAGTCCGGCCGTTGGTCGAACCTCGGATTCAGGAGGAGCAATGTGATTTTCGTCCTGGCCGTGGCACATCGGACCAGCTCTTTACCCTCTCGAGCATTCTCGAGGGTTCGTTGGAGTTTGCCCAACCAGTTTACATGTGTTTTGTGGACTTGGAGAAGGCATTTGACCGTGTCCCTCATGGTTTTTTGTGGGGGGTGCTTTGTGAGTATGGGGTATCGGGCTTGTTGTTACGAGCTATTCGGTCTCTGTACGACCATTGTGAGAGTTTGGTTCGCATTGCCAACACTCGATCGGACTCATTCCCAGTGAGAGTTGGACTCCGCCAGGGCTGCCCTTTGTCACCGATCCTGTTCATAAATTGTATGGACAAGATTTCTAGGCAGAGCCAGGGAATGGAGGGTGTCAGGCTTGGTGACCACACGATCTCATCTCTGTTGTTTGCAGATGATGTTGTCCTTTTGACTTCATCCAGCAATGACCTACAGCTCTTGCTGGGACGGTTTGCCGCTGAGTGTTAAGTGGCTGGGATGAGAATCAGCACGTCCAAGTCCCAATCCATGGTCCTCAGCCGGAAAAAGGTGGATTGTCCTCTGTGGGTTGGGGACAGGCTCCTGCCCCAAGTTGAGGAGTTTAAGTATCTTGGGGTCTTATTCACGAGTGAGAGGAAAATGGAGCGAGAGATCGACAGACGGATTGGAGCAGCATCTGCAGTGATGCGGACGTTGTACCGGTCTGTTGTGGTGAAGAGGGAGCTTAGTTCTAAGGCAAAGCTGTCGATTTACCAGTCAATCTACGTTCCTACTCTCACCTATGGTCACGAGCTTTGGGTAATGACCGAAAGAACAAGATCGCGGTTTCAAGCGGTTGAAATGAGCTTTCTCTGTAGGATTGCTGGGCTCACCCTCAGAGATGGAGTGAGGAGCTCAGTCATCCGGGAGAGGCTCAGAGTAGAACCACTGCTCCTCCACATTGAAAGGAGCCAGTTGAGGTGGTATGGGCATCTGATTTGGATGCTTCCTGGACGCCTCCCACTTGAGGTGTTTCGGGCACGTCCCACTGGTAGGAGACCCCAGGGCAGACCCAGGACTCGGTGGAGAGACTATGTCTCCCAGCTGGTCTGGTAATGCCTTGGTATCCTCTCTGAAATGATGGAGCTGGTGGCTGGGGAGAGGGAAGTCTGGGCTTCTCTGCTTGAACTGCTGCCTCCGCGACCCGGACCCACGGAAAAGCGGTAGAAGATGGATGGATGGAATTATTAGTTGATATTGCAGTAGCTGGTGAAGTAAATCCTCAGCGATTCATCAGTCTCTCTTGCCTTTCCCTGCAATGAAGCCTAACCAGACCTGTTAGCTAAGCAACTCCTCATTGTTGTTCCTGTTATCAGCAGGTTAAAATCACCAGAAATGCCTCCACTGCTTATCTCTCGTACTTTTTTCCGTGTTTAAAGTACTTTAATAAGCTCATGCTTCTCTTGGACAGCAACACTAGAGAGACACACTTTGTCTGCAGAAACGGTCACGCGGGCGCTGGGTGGGCGGGGCGCTTCCACGCGGATGACAGTCACGCACGTTGTACATGTGCACATTTGCAGAGCGTTTCTTTCATATTTAATTTTTCTTAAATTAATAAATTATAGGCACGGCGGCATACTTCCTTAGGGAGGCGGGCCACCACACAGAAATGTTACCAGCGGAAACCCTGATAATGGAGTTGGATGTCTCGATTACTTTGGAAGATGTGTGTAAAGAGTGACATGGATACCAAAGTCTAGAGAAACCTTCAGCTTAAGACAGAAGAATTCAGCCCAGTAGAGAGAGGTCTCTTGTTAAGCCAGTGATTTAACAATTTCTGTACATCTCTAGTTCTGGGAGCAATATTTGAAGCAGTTCTTTTAGTTGTATTTTTTGTAATTATAATCACCTCCGCCAAGGAGCTAATGTAATTCGGGTGGTCTGCTTGTTAGTATGATTATGCAAAAACTACTGGACAGATTTATATAGATTGATGATACGATCTTTCAACAAGGAGTGATGATATAGAGTGAAGTACGTGGCGGTAATGCACCCATAAGCTGGTTGCCAACCGCCAATCAAATCTAAAAGAAGAAGAAGAAGATGATTTTGATAAAAAATTTCACCAGAGGTGGTTCTTGGCCTAGAGAGAAACCCATTCCATTTTAGTCATGATCCAAGAATGCATACCTCCGCCAGTGTCATGAATTGCCCCTCAAGGCAGGAACAAAGATCCACATGCTGATGTGTAGTTGCGAGATTCGTTGAAGGGAACAAAAATTCCAAACAGTGCGCAAAACACATAAATTCCAATAGTGCCCAAAATAACTTAAGGGCCTTTTCCACTAGCACGCTTTAGCGCGACACGGGACGGCTCAGCACGCTTTGTACGCTTTTCCACAAGCACCAACACGGTTTAACAGCCGCGATTCTCAGCCCCACTCCAGGGCAGGGTACAGCAGTGCTGAGCTGTGCCGTGTTGTGACGTTAACAGACTGGTCGCCGCTGATTGGTCAGGTCGTAACCGGCGCTGATTGGTCAGGTTGTAACCGCCCCTGTCCTCCTCCTCTTCTACCGAATCTTCACGGACCTTCTCAATAAAGTTTTTGAAAAAAAAAAAAAAGAATCTTCACGAGCGCCATTACTCAGCCCACAACCACTGTTGGTGGTTTCTTTTCAGTGTATTGCTGTGCTATTTTCATTTATTCTCTATCAAAAATGGCTTCGCGTAATAAGGGTGTTCCATGGACCAATAAGGAGGTGCAGTGTCTGCTCACTGCATTGTCAGACGAACGTATCCAGCGCGAGTTAGACGGAGCCACCCGGAATGAAAAAATATACCGGGAGGTCTCGACATCAGAGTCCTTTAACGGTGAGTTTTAAATTTTTTTTATTGTGCGTTTTTTCGCAAATATATTCGGTAAGACGCTCAGTTTATTTATGCAATAAAAAAGCTGTTCATTTGTGGATGATGATCGCTGCTTTATCGCAGCACACTGCGGACTAAAGCTTTTATTTTAATTATTCATGTGAACAATACGCTGAAATAAGCTTATGTAATCTTGTTAAAAACTATTGTCTTTTCTGTATATCTTGCACTTTCGTGCTGTATTTTATTGTGTGCATTTTCCTTGTAGAATCATCCCACGCGTCCGCCGCGACAGCCCGTCCGGATTCATTCAACCGAGCCTTCCTGAACCAGAGCAGGCAGAGACGGCTTCATTCAACCGAGCCTTCCTGGCCCAGTTTGCGAAGCTGGTGTAGAGGCACTCAGTGGTTGGCGTGTATAAAATGTCGATTAACCTTCATGTTGTGTTGCAAAGTTTTTTTTTTTATTTTAATATTTTGTATATAATAAAATGGAATTGTTTTGGAAAGTGTGGTTTGTCTGTTATAACACTGAATTATAAAACAGTATAATTACATAGAAATTCCATTGCCTAGTCTGATGAAAATGATGCTGATCATCTTGTCAGGGGTCAACCATTGTAAAGGTAATGTAATTTTTAACTAGACCAAAAAACAAATGTTTTTGTAAGCTTTCTCTTCTTTTTATTGAAATATCATAAAAAATTAGCACCAAGTCAAAGTAGGTACAAGTATATGTAAATTGAATGTTCTATCGGCATTCCAAATTCAGAGAATTACAATACTTTAGGAGTGTAGCATCATCTAAACGGAAAATAATAATACTGTTGTTCCAAACGTTGACCTGAAGGTGAAAAACATGATTTTTTTTTTATTCAGTACATCCAAAATGCCCTAGGATGTAAAAAATAATACAATTTGGTGTTGGCCAGTGTGCCACTGTCTCATTATTTAATAGGAATAAAAACAAGTTTCAGCTCATTATTTCTAGGTCATTTGGCAGTTAATTCAAAACAAAAGTGACTTGTGTTGTTGCAGCTTAATTATGAGATAAAATTAATTGTGAGATAAAACCACAGAGCGAGCAAGGCAATAATCCTTGGATCCTCCATTTTTTGTCTCGTGTAAATAAGGACTCAGTCGGGTGCGTAACGTCACGGGAGTGTGGCCCCGCCTCGCTGGGAATCTGCCGCCGCCCTGCTTCTAAAACCTCCTAACACAAACCATCACAACACAAGCACAGCACCGTGCTAATGGAGACGGAAGCATTCCAAGCCGTACTGAAGTGAATCGAGCCGTACCGAGGTGTGCTGGGCTAGTGGAAAACAGGCTTTACAGGCAGAGAACGTGGGATTAATCATGAAATTGCACCCAAACGGGGAATGGGTTCTGAGGCACAGTGACAGAAAACAGAGGCTCCAACAATGAATGACAGAAACAAGGAACTTAAATAGGACATGGAGTCAATGAACACAACTGGATGCAGGTGTGGATCGCATGAGCTGGCAAGGGGTAACAAAGATTACAATAGAGATCAGCTGGGAGTAATGAGAGGAGAAGACGGGACTGACAGCTGACAGGAGCACCGCCCACAACAGAGCAAAACACCTGGAACCGCCACTCACAGCAGCAGCCCCGGAGAGGGAGAGAAAAAACAAAACAGAATGCAATTATGATATGCTGCCAAATAAAGACAAGTACTTGAAATATGTAAGTAACAAAACGATAATGAACGTAACCAGGAAAATAAATCATCCTAAGAAACAATACAGAATATGCGAAAATCAACCAAAGATGAAATAACAGGAATAAGAAAACAACCCCACCCTGGGCGGTAGGAGACAGGGATGGCAATTTTCCGCCGATCCACGGATTTCCGCCGATTTATTTTGAAATTGATCATTTCTGTGAATCGTCTAAATCCGTTGAGAAAATTTTAGGGGGGCGGGGGGTAAGGTACCTTATTGTTACCGATTTTAGCAAAAATCAACATGATTACATAAGCGCTCGGCGCTTCCCCAGGTCAAGTCTCCCGCCATAACCCGGATGTTTTGTACTGAAGCTACTGCTGTATTGTAAACAGCCCTGCGATTGGATAGTTGCAAACGATTGGACCAATCAAATGGCTCGTTGTATGCTTTGTCAAAAATTCATGGCGAGGTGTTCTCAGGGATGTGATTTTTCTGCTAATTCACCAAATTCTGCTTTTTTTTAATCTTCCAGGAAGATAAAGTACGTTAAGTACATTAGCAGCTTGTGGTCCACGAACGCAGTGAAGGTGCGCCCTTTCAGCCAGAACTGGAAGTGACGTATGGCCAGGTGGAGAGCCAGCAACTCTGTCGAACACGCTGTATTTATGCTCACTGTCGTGCAAAGACCTGCTAAAAAAAAGGGTGAGCGGCTGCCAAGAACCAGCAACGCATTGCTCCATGACGGCCGCTATGCCCATCTCCGAGGCGTCGGTAGTGAGCGCTATCCGAGCCGCCGGGTCTGGGTGCGCCAGTAGTGCAGCGTTTGCCAGAGCTGTTTTAACCTCAGAGAACGCCTGCTCCCGTTCTGGAGTCCAGTCGACTCTGTCCACCGGTTTCCGTTTTTTGAGTGTGGCGTACAACGGCTGTATGAGCTGGGCTGCGCGGGGGAGGAAATGGTTATAAAAGTTAACCATCCCCCAAAACTCCCGCAGTGCCCTGACATTGATGTTGAGTAGAAAAAATAGCAAAACAATTTAGTTAAGATTACTTTTATGATTCCATGCAGTTTGAAATTGACAGTGCACAGTGGACATTGACTCATAACTTTTGAATATTTCTAAGACTTAGCTACATCAGGCCTGGATGAGGAAACTATTTTGACTCTCTGTAAAAGGTCAATTGGAATAAACTGATCCCAGCAGATGTCAATTGAAGGAGTTGTAGTAGTTACTGTATTTATGTTAACTGTGGGAAGAATCTGACTGATTTTATCTCTGATGGATGATATTTTATAATTGAAAAAGTTCATAAAGTCCTGACTAGTAAGCTCTAAGGGAATGCTAGGATTGACAGAGTCCTTACTCTTTGTCAACCTGGCTACAGTGCTGAAAAGAAACCTGGGATTATTTTTATTCTCTTCTATTAATGCAGAATAATAACTCGTTCTAGCTTTCCTAAGAGATTTTTTTATAAATTAAAAGATGATTTCTCCAAGCTAAATAGATTTCATCTAAATTAGTGGAGCGCCATTTTCTTTCTAATTGACGAGTCTTCTGTTTTAAGCTACGAGTTTCTGTGTTGAACCAAGGAGTTAGAAATCTCTGATTAGATTTTTTTCTTTTTTAAGGGGGCCACCAAGTCTAGAGTCTGATGCAGAGAAGCTGTAACGCTATCCACCGTGTTATCAATTACAGAAGGAGCAAGCTGTCTATAGCTTATTTCTGTTGTGTTGACACATGGCATAGAGGAAACAATCTGCATAAATTTGGTAACAGCATCATCTGAGAGGCATCTACTGTAGTAATATTTTTCTTTAGGAGCCAAATAGTCAGAAATGGTAAAATGAAAGGTTAACAGACAATGGTCTGACAGTACAGGGTTATGAGGAGACACTACAAGATTTTCTATTTCTATGCCATATGTCAGAACAAGGTCCAATGTATGATGGAGGTAATGAGTAGAATTTCCTACTTTCTGAGAAAACCCAATCGAGTCTAATATTGAATTAAATGCCACATTAAAGCCTCTTTTCCACTAGCCCAGCACACCTCGGTACGGCTCGATTCACTTCAGTACGGCTCGGAATGCTTCTGTCTCCATTAGCACGGTGTTTGGCATGGGTGTTGTGCTGGGGTGGGTGGGTTTATAACAGCGAGACGGTGCCACACTCCCGTGACGTAACGCACGCAACCCAAGCAAAACATTTTTTTTTCCAAAACTTTATTGAGAAGACCCAAGCAAAACACATACCTGCCAACGACTCCGGTTTTGCCGTAATGGTTCCGGTTTTCAAGACCCCATTCCGGGTTACGGCTTTATTAATCAAAATTACGGTTTTTCACTAAAAATTGAGTCAAAAATTTTAAATCGTAAAAAAAAACACGAAAGCAATTCCAAACACGAGCTCGCTAGGAATCGTATCTAAATTTAGAACAGAGCAACACGTGATGGCGGCTGGGATAGTCACACTTTTTCAGTGCTGAGACAAAGTTGCTGATTTTGCCACTAAAATCACTAACCAACAGCGAATTTCGGATCAACATTTGTAACGCACAGGCTGAATTTCCACCTTGGTTGAACCAGCTTTTGAAGTAGAAATACCCCTTTATTCGCCTTTCACCGTGCTCTGTGAGTAAACTGAGTAGCGTTTCTTTTCGTGGTTCGCTGCTACGCTTTACCTGAAGCGTTTGCTAAGCTAACGCTATTGCTATTGAGGTTTCTATTCTCGCGCGAAATCCCAGAGAGGTGTGCGTACATGGCGAGATGTAAACACGATGTAAACTGCTGCAGACGTTCACACGACTGCGCTTCAACCCTGGCAAATGGACCATGGATTCGACATCTAAAGGGAGAATACATTTTATATAATGCCTAAGATTCTGAAGAACATGTGCTGTGTAATTGCAAGCCTTGTCATGCTTGGTGTATCATGTAAACACATAAAATATCAGAGGGATTTTGCCGTCATTACACACGTGTCATACAGTGCTAGTATACCCTGCTGATATTTCTAGTCTTCTAGCTACCTCCGCCGAGGAGGTTATGTGATCATCAGCGTTGGTTTGTCTGTCTGTTTCTTTGTTAGCAAGATAACTCAAAAAGTTATGGATGGATTTTCATGAAATTTTCACAGATTGTCAGAAATGGGGTATCCGACAGGTGATTAGATTTTGGTGGTGATCCGGATCACCGTCTGGATCCAGGAATTTTTTAAAAGATTCTTTTTTTTTTATTGAACATTGCGAGATAGGGCCATTTTCAATATTTTATTTATGATGTTAAACACTGTATGGGGGAACTGTGGCGCTTGGCGGAGGTCTGCGCTCTCCGAGTGCTTTTCTAGTATTCATAATACATCACATCTGGCCTATTCGAAGTTCTATGCAGTGTTAAGATAGTCTTTTGAATGCAAATTTAATGAATGAATGAATCTTTATTTCGGATAGATTAAAAGTAAAGATTAAAAAGAAACAGAATAATATAAAAAAGGCGAAAAAATCCAACAAGGTCAAATTAAACAAGAACTCCTCTGATTATACAGTTCAACATAAGTTATCTGAAATGGGTGATGGCTGAAGCCACAGCTTATATTGCCCACCCATATTCCATCCAAGAATTCAAAAGAAAAACAAAACAAGAGCGATTACAATTCAGAACAAAGCTAAGACAAAATGTGACAAATAAAACTAAGTAACAACACAACACAGACTGGATATGACAATCCTTATGTGATTTTACGTGTCATCTTGTATATATGTTTGGAGTATTTCTTCCTTTAGTTTTTGTTTAAATTGTCCAAGCGTTGTACATGATTTTAATTCAGGTCCAAAATCGTTCCATAATCTGACTCCTTGCACTGAAACACAGTGTTGCTTGGTGGTAGTTCTCACTGAAGGTTTTTGAAATATACATGTTCCTCTGAAATGATATTGTTTCTCCCTTATTCGGAACAACTTTTGGATATTTGCGGGCAGTGATAGATTCTTAGCTTTAAACATTATTACTGCAGTTTTAAAGTCAACCAGATCTTTCAACTTGAGAGCTTTTAATTTAAGAAAAAGTGGGTTTGTTGGTTCCCTGTAAGCAGCTTTGTTTATTATTCTAATAGCTCTCTTCTGAAGCATAAAGACTGGATATATGTTTGTTTTATATGTATTTCCCCATACTTCAGTACAATATGTCATGTATGGGAGTATTAATGAATGATACAAGGTGTATAGTGTGGGTTGATTCAGCAAATATTTCACTCTGTGTAATATTGCAATTGATTTAGATATTTTACCTTTAATATAATTAATATGTGACTTCTATGTCAAATGCTAATATTTGTTTGACACTGCGGCCCCTGGACCCCGGCTAGCTACTAGGCTTTTCAGGTTTGAAAGTTGAAGAAATATGAGGTTGTTAGCTACATTCTAACTTGATTTAATGCTAATATTTGTTTGGCGTTGGGGGGGCTTCGCCCCCCTGAACCCCCCCACCAGGACTTTGTCCTGGACCTACCGGGGCCTGCGGCCCCTGGACCCCGGCTGGCTACTAGGCTTTTCAGGTTTGAAAGTTGAAGAAATATGAGGTTGTTAGCTACATTTAACTAGATTTAATGCTAATATTTGTTTGGCAAATATTAGCATTATTATTATTAGCATTAGCATTAGCATTGCCCCCTGGACCCCGGCTAGCTACTAGGCTTTTCAGGTTTGAAAAGTTGGCAGGTATGAAAACATAACACATAGCTGTACAAGGCCACTCCTCGATCTGTGGCTTTTTTCACCGTAAACGCCAAAAAGGACCGCCAGACAAGGGTACAGGCAGCGAGATGAAATATGAATGAATATTTCAATTTAATACTATCCCACTTGTACTTACAAAAAACGTGTGAATATTCATAAAAAAGCACACACATGAAAGGTAGCACCACAAGCAGTGGGTCACAGCGGTTTTGGGCAACAGCTACACAATTGTGTATCCTTTCAGAATCGGATTTATTGCCATTGTTCATGTAGTACACAAACTAGGAATTTGTCTCGGTGCAATGCTGCAACATTAAACATGATAAAATAAAAGAAATAAACTATACATGCAATAAAGTGTAGAATAAGAGTAAGTGATACTGGTCAGCAGTTAAAATATATTAGCGAGCAGCCGATACTGTGGAGAACCATATAGTGCAGTCGGTAATGCAGGAAGAAAACAGTGATGATTGACATGAGTCTGGTTGAGCTGCTGTACATAGTGCACGAGAGTCAATAAGTCACTTATGGCACTTTTCCACAAGTATCACCTTAGCTTTACTTACTTTTACTTTACTCAGTTTCTCGCTCTTTCCACAGTACCCTACACGCTTTAACCGATACGATTTTCGTGCCAGTTTAGGGGCAGGGGACAAGCGAGAAAAAGCGAGGTGTGATTTTTCGTCAATCGACTGCTAGCCGCTGATTGGTCAGCGCGTAACGTCACAGAGAGAGCGTCCGTTTTCAGTTTTGTGTTGAAGCTGCACGACCGCCATTTGTAATCGGTCACGGAGTGAATATGATATTAATAGAGACAGCGTTGTAGGTTAGGTTTTGCGGAAATCTACACTGTGGTCCAACGAAGAGGTGCGGGGTTTTCTCTGCTTGCTGGCAGATCCACTGTCAGAAGAGTGATCCGGACCCTACAGATGACTGCGCAGAATAGAACCGTACTACTGACAAGCTGAATACGAAGTTGAGAGAACCATCCATGGTGAGTGATTTGTAATATTGTGCATCTGTTTGCTTATTTATCCTGTTGGTGGTAAGCTCACTTTTGAGCCATAAAGCCGCGTTCTGTGCTGGCTAACTCGTTGTAGCTAACGAATTTTGGCTAGTAGCTAGATAATACCAACTGTTGATTCGCGCTTGTTTTCTCCTAAATATTCGCTTGTGAGAGCAAAAGATGACATATATCAATCCTGGTTATAGTCCTGGTTTTTGTTTTGTATTGCACTTGGTGCTGCGCATTAAATTGTGTGCAATTTAATGCCGTTTTTTGCTGGCTAACTCGTTTTAGCTAACGAGTTTTGGCTAGTAGCTAGATAATACCCACTGTTGATTCACGCTTGTTTTCTCCTAAACATTTGCTTGTAAGAGCAATACGCTGAAATATATCAATCCTGGTTATAGTCCTGGTTTTTGTTTTGCATTAAATTGTGTGCAATTTAATGCTAGAATGTGTTTCCACATGCCAGGGTTAGCCTCCCTGTTTATAGTGGATACTGGTGAGATATACTGTATATCTCAACAATATAAGATAAGATAAAATAAGCCTTTATTAGTCCCACAATGGGGAAATTCCAGGATTGCAACAGCATAGGGATAGCAACACTCAGAGCAACAATCAGAAGGCAAGAAAAAACAACATCTAGTAAACATATGTCCATATTACTATAAATGTATATATATAGACACACAGTGCAGAGCATTATGGCTGGTGAATGTGCAGCAGAAAGTCTAAGCTCTCTCTCCGCGGATGCAGCGGGCCAGCTGGAAGTCTTTGGGCATGACAAAGACTTCCAGACTACACAATGGTCCTCTCCGGCATACAACTAGGAACTTACCGGTCGCTATGGAGGGTGAGAATATGTATGGGCACATAATCATACCATGTAGGATAACTAAGTAGACGGTTATGCTGTTTCATTCCATCTAGCAACAATGCTCTGCACTGTGTGTGTTTATATATTTGCATATTTATTCCATCTAGCTACAATGCTCCGTACTGTGGGTGTTTATATATTTATATATCTACATATTATTCCATCTAGCTACATTGCTCCGCACTGTGTGTGTTTATATACTTGCATATTTATTCCACCTAGCTGCAATGCTCCGTACTGTGGGTGTTTATATATTTACATATTTATTCCATCTAGCTACAATGCTCTGCACTGTGTGTTCATATATTCATATATTTATTCCATCCAGCTACAATGCTCTGCACTGTGTGTCTGTGTGTGTGTGTATATATATATATTTTATAGTAATACGTACATATGTTTATTAGCTGCTCTTGCTTGCTTGTTTTTTTTCTTGCCTTCTGATTGTTGCTCTGAGTGTTGCTATCCCTGTGCTGTTGCAATCCTGGAATTTCCCCGTTGTGGGACTAATAAAGGCTTATCTTATCTTATCTTATCTTATCTTATGATGGTGACCCCCTTAGCGAAGAAGAGACCCACCAGGTGGGTCTCGCTGGTCTCCTGCAGAGCCATGACGGCGAAGCTCAGGAAACGCAGGTCGGTCTTGAAGTCCTGAGCGATCTCCCTCACCAGGCGCTGGATGGGCAGCTTACGGATGAGCAGCTCCGTGGATTTCTGGTAGCGACGGATCTCTCTCAGAGCCACGGGCCTGTGACGGCGAGGCCTCTTCACTCTGCCGGTGGCCAGAGCGCCTCTCCGAGCAGCCCTGGTGGCTAGCTGTCTCCTGGGGGGCTTCTTCCTCCAGTAGATTTTACGGGCGGTCTGCTTGGTTCTTGCCATCGCTCTTTATTATTCTGTCTTATATTTCTTTCACGCCGCCTAAACTCCAGCCCGGCACCCGCGTCGTTCTCGCTACAGCTCCCGGTATGTCGAGTTTTCCATTAGCACCGGGCGGCGGCCAAGTGCTAGCTAGCACTAGCTCCTCCCCGCTGTAACTTCTCCCGCTGCAAACCGTGGCTCCGTCCGCCGACCCAGGAGACACCCGGGGCGATCCGTGCGTCCGTGATATATATACAGAGTGAAAGGTGTAGAAAGAAGAAGGAAGATAAAAAAAAAAGGCTGTTGCAACAGGCAGCCGACTCGTGTGGCGCCGCCGGTCCGGCGGAACCGGAACCGGAAAAAAAAAAAAAAAGGGCTATAAAAGGGCTTTTTCAAACCAGTGATTTATAAAGTCATTCATATAATTTTCTAAAGCGTCAGAAAGAGAAATCCATATATTATATCATTCATTACACAGACCATGATATATTTCAAGCATTTATTTATTTTAATTTGGGTGATTATGGCTTATAGCCCCTGAAAACCCCAAATTCCATTTGGCAAAAAATTAGAATATTACATAAACTTTAAAAAAGTTTATGTAATATTCTGATTTTTTGCCAAATAAAAAATTAGAATATTACATAAACTTTAAAAAATAGTTTTTAAATAGAAATGTGGGCCGATGAGGTGTTGGTTAATATGGGCTGTAGCCATAATCATCAATATTAAAATAAACACTTTCAATATATCACTGTCCCTGTAATGAATCTATATATGGGTTTCACTTTCTGAAATGAGTGACAAAAATATTTCATGATATTCTAATTTTTGAGATGTGCCTGTATAAGTGTTGAACTTGCTTGAAAAAACTAAACACCATCCATTTCTATTGTTCGTCTAGGCAGGAGGGAATCAGCCGCTCAACAACGGACGTCGCCACTGTGGAAAGTACTGAAATCCTTTGCTTTTATAGGTAAGTGTCAAAACCAAATTAGCACAATTTCCACTTAATGTAAAAGGGACTGAACTGAATTTTATTTGATTGTGTGAGTATTAATTACAGAATAACTGAAAAAGACTGGCGCATCAACTGTAAAATAAACCACTTGTTAATGTATTTATTTGTCAGATCACTTGTGTGATCCTTTGAGTTATGTTCATAACTGTATCTTTTGGGGAATGGCAGTTGTTCAGTCATCAATATAGTTTAGTTTATATGTGTAGTTTATACTCTATCATCAATAAAGTCATGCAGTAACAGGACACATTACAAATATTTGAGACCCATTGTAGTGCTTCCTTTTATATTTTAGCAATGCAAGTACAAAACACCGCCCACACTTGAAGCCAGTGCAAGAAGAGACACTTTTACATTCCAGACAAACTTTTATTGATAAAAACTCCATATTTTGACTGAGCGACTCCATAATCTGTGATGCACACCTTCAGTTAAAGTACTAGATTCCATTCCACTGAATGTATTAATTCATTCTGATTGCTGAGGCCACAGTAAAAGCAGATGACTTTAAATGCAACCCAGCCCTTGTAAAATCGACTTTACATCAGTGCAGCTATATGAAAATTGTGGTTAAATACAACAACAAAGTACTTTATTGTCACATTGGAATTGGAATCGCTGCTGTTTTGTTTTTCTTTTGAATTCTTGGATGGAATATGGGTGGGCAATATAAGCTGCATCTTCAGCCATCACCCATTTCAGATAACCTATGTTGAACTGTATAATCAGAGGAGTTATTGTTTAATTCGACCTTATTAAATTTTTTTCCCCCTTTGTTATATTATTGTATTTTCTTTAAATCTATCCGAAATAAAGATTCATTCATTCACATTCCACCACTGGCTTTTAGTAACAAGTGTATTTCCCAAATATGTTTTAAACTTCATTTATTTAACCTCCACACATTTCTGTCTTTTGTCTAGGCAAGAGGTAAACGATCGATCCACCCCAAACTGGACCTTGCGTCACTATTTACAGAGATGCAGGCCTAAGATCTGCTGATCTGAGACCAGTGTGAGCTGCACATCCCAGCTGCTGAGTGAACCAGTCTTACAGTTTGAGTTTTGCACATTCTGAATAATCTGGAATTTGCTGCTGATTGTAATAAACAATTTAGTGACTTATGTGTTTGCATCATGATTTCTATTTTTGTCTTTTAATACACTGGTGGGAAAAGAGTCAATAGTACAAACCATTAATGGGTGACCTTGAAAATAATGACTCATTTTTAAGACATTTATGTCACATGGTGGTAACCTTCACATATAAAAAGACATCTGCAAAAACTTCAGAGGTTTGTCAGTGCAATACTACATGAATGCATGTATAGTACATTGTTGATGCAGAGAATATATATTTCTACAGTATATGTATCGAGTAAATCAAGCATTTTCCATGTAACCTTGTGACTGCATTATTTTAATTGCTTTTAATGCTAGATCAAGTTTGTTTTGGCCTAAAATGCATCATAACTGTCAAATACATCTTATTATACCGAACTCAGTAATGTTTACTTTTGAATATACATTTTGTGGCTAATATAGTTATTAACCTGGCGATCGAGTTGTGTCAGCTGATCATTTTTTGCTATGACACCACCTCAGACTCAGTGCAGCTGAAGCAGGTACGTTCATGATGTCTCAACAGTCCAGGATTTTCACGCAGATTAGAGCAATTTTTTTTCCCACAATATTTTTATTGAACCTTTTTTTTTTTTTACAAACAGCACACACAGTCAGACACTAACACAAAAGTAATTTAAAAACTAAACAATAAAATGACAAAAGGTTAAAAAACAGAAACCATTAACAAAAACAAGTCAACAATGTTCCTCTGTTTAGGTAATCTATTACATTAGAATACATAATGTACATTCACCAGCTTGGAATTTGCAAGGTCCACACATATCATTCACCTTCTTCAGAAGTTATGTTTACTTAATTTACATAATCAATGAAAGGTCTCCATATATTCTCAAACACATTTCCTTTGATTTCAGTATGTATGTTATTCTTTCTAGTGGAAACCAAAAGTGAGTTGGTTGTAGTCATTTTTCTAAGGTGTTTTGACGTGTAATTACCCATCCCTGAACACATATGCCTTATAAATATCAAGAGATGGGAAAATGATACTCAAATGACACTCAACATGCAAAATGGTGCTACAGTTGGATTGCCTTTCTTTAAAATTTTTAAAGTTATTTTGTAAGTAAAAGTGGGCTAGGATTAACTGGAAATATAACAAGTTTCCACATATAATACCAAGGTCAATTGGCAATTCAATCAAACCAAAAAGGAGTTGTTCAGCTGCTGCATTTTTCTGCAGTCATTTTCTACGGTGTTTTAGCGTGTAATTTCCCATCCCTGAACACATATCCCTTAAAAAGAACTATCAATGGGAAAATGATACACAAAAACAAGAATTTTACTACAGTTGAATTGGCTTTTTTTAAAGTAATTCAAATTATTTTGTACGTAAAATAGGGCTATGATTAATTGGAAATATAACAAGTATCCACATATAAGTTCTTCATATAAGTTATAAGGAAGTTCTGCAACCACTGTGTGCTTGAGAAGCTGGGGACAACATTCTCCCACCACTGCGAGCTACGGTTTACTGCCCAGGTCCATGGTCTGCAGCGTTGATTTTGCAACAACGCAGCCAACTAGAACACACACACAGCATACATATTAATACTGATAACCTGGCGACATCAAAATGCTGTACACAACAATGACATGATGATAAAATGACAATAGAAAGCATTAAATTACCAAAAACTTTTTCCTCGTGTGCTTGATGTGCCTGATGTGCTGGGTAATTAAGCTCTCTGCTTCATATTCACCAATGGCAACAACGAGTCTCTGGTACTGCTCCAACGTGTGTTCTCTCAATGCACGTCGACTTCTCCTGTAAAACTCTCTTCTCCGCTTAAAAACATTCATTGTGTTCAAAAGCCAGAGAAGAACCAACGTGGAAATCCTCCGCTCGTAATCCGCCATTTTCTTTGTTGTTAAGACATCGGTCGCCGGAGATGACGTCAGCAGAGTATGGGACCGCCTCAATCACGCCCACTACAGAGTTTACGCGGCTTTACAGGGTTGTAAATGGGTGAACAACCCAGGGAGAAAGAAGCAGTGGAGAATCGAAACAAGTAAAAAAGAACTGTGACTATGGAAAAGAGCCATTAGTGTTCAGCAGTCTGATGGCAGAGGGGAAGAAGCTGTTCATGTGACGGGAGGTTTTAGTCTGGATGGACCGAAGTCTTCTACCTGAGGGGAGGGGGGCAAACAGTACGTGACCAGGGTGTGAGGGATCGGCTATGATCCGGCCAGCACGCCTCCGGGTCCTGGAGATGTACAGATCCTGGAGAGATGGGAGCTTGCAGCCGATCACCTTCTCAGCAGTGCGCACGACCCTTAGTCTGTCCCTGGCAGTGGCTCCTGCGTACCACACGGTTATGGAGGTGGTGAGGATGGACTCGATGATGGCTGTGTAGAACTGCACTAACATCTTGGTGGGTAGCTTGAGCTTCCTCAGCTGCCGCAGGAAGAACATCCTCTGCTGGGCTTTTTTGATGAGTGAGCTGATGGTCGGCTCCCACTTGAGGTCCCTGGTGATGGTAGTGCCTAGGAAGCGGAAGGAATCAGCAGTGGTGATGGGAGAGCCTGTGAGGGTGAGGGGGGGCAGAGGGGTTGTGACTTTCCTGAAGTCCACAATCATCTCCACTGTCTTCAGAGCGTTCAGCTGCAGGTTGTTGTTGTTGCACCAGGACGCCAGCTGGGCCACCTCTCTCCTGTAGGCGGACTCGTCGCTGTTGGAGATGAGCCCGATGAGGGTGGTGTCGTCCGCAAACTTGATCAACTTGACAGACTGGTGGCTGGAGGTGCAGGAGTTGGTATAAAGGGAGAAGAGTAGGGGGGGAAGTACACAGCCCTGGGGTGATCCGGTGCTGATGCTAGTAGAGTCTGAGACAGTCTTTCCCAGCCGCACATGCTGCCTCCGGTCCGTCAGGAAGTCGGTGATCCACCTGTAGAGGGAGTCAGGCACGTTGAGCAGGGACAGCTTGTCCTGGAGCAGAGCAGGGCGGATGGTGTTGAATGCGGAGCTGAAGTCCACAAACAGGATCCTGGCGTAGGTTCCTGGGGAGTCCAGGTGCTGCAGGATGGAGTGGAGGGCCAGGTTGACTGCGTCATCTACAGACCTGTTGGCTCGGTAGGCAAACTGCAGCGGGTCCAGGAGAGGGGTGGTGATGGACTTGAGGTGGGGCAGGACCAGGCGCTCAAAGGACTTCATGACTACAGAGGTGAGCGCTACAGGTCTGTAGTCGTTAAGTCCAGTGATCCGTGGCTTCTTGGGGACAGGGATGATGGTGGAGGATTTGAGGCAGGTCGGCACGTGGCATAGCTTAAGGGAGGAGTTAAAAATGTCTGTGAAGACAGGAGCCAGCTGTTTCGCACAGTGTCTCAGGGTGGAGGGAGACACGCCGTCCGGACCGGGGGCCTTGCGCGGGTTCAGTCTGGAGAACTGTTTGAGCACGTCCTGCTCACTGATGATAAGGGCAGGGGGGGAGGAGGGGGGGTGCCTTTAATGAAGTAGGGATTGTGGAGGCTGTGGAGCTGGAGGGAGGGGGGGAGTTGGACACAGATGACGAGGTGTCAAAACGGGCATAGTGTTGGGACAGTCTTTGACAAAGGGCTTTGTCATCCTGACCTTTAGGAGCCTGAGGCCGATAGTTGGTGATCTGCCTCAGTCCTCTCCACACAGAAGCCGAATCATTAGCAGTGAACTGCTGCTGGAGTCTCTCAGAATACACAGATTTAGCTCTCCTCAGCTCTCTGCTAAACCGGTATTTAACCTCCTTGTAGCAGTCCCTGTCTCCACTTTTCAGCACTGCTTCCTTCTCCTTCCTGATCTGTCTGAGCTTAGCTGTGAACCAGGGCTTGTCATTTGCGTACCTCACCCTGGTGCGTGATGGAAGAATGTCCTCTTCACAAAAGTGGATATATGAGTTCACAGTGTCCGTGTATTCATCCAGAACATGCGTGGCTCGTTTAAACATGCCCCAGTCAGTTATTTCCATGCACGTTTCCAGCTTCTCCTCAGCTTCACTGGTCCGTTTCTTCGTAGTGCTCACGACAGGTTTAGTGAGCTTCAATCTCTGTCTGTATGTGGGAATGAGGTGAACCATCACGTGATCAGATAATCCCAGCGCAGCGCGGGGAACAGCGCGATATGCGTCTTTCACTGTGGTGTAACAGTGATCCAGTGTGTTTAATCCTCTGGTGGGGCATTTAATAAACTGTTTGTAGCGGGGGAGATCGTGGCTCAGATTGCTCTGATTAAAGTCGCCAGCCACAATAACCAGAGAGTCTGGGAAAATCCGCTCCGTGTGTTGGATGTGGTCCGCGAGCACGCGCTGAGCTTCACACGTGTCCGCGTCGGGAGGGACGTACACAGCGACGAGGATGAATGAAGCGAACTCCCGCGGGGAATAAAAAGGCTTGCAGTTAATAAAAAGGAATTCCAGGGCGGGAGAACAGTGTTTGGAAATCACCGTTACATCAGAGCACCAGCTGCTGTTGATGTAAAAGCAGACTCCGCCTCCTGTAGTCTTGCCGGAAAGCTCTGTGTCACGATCAGCACGAAACAGCTGAAATCCCTCGAGGCGCAGCGCGCTGTCCGGTGTATTTTCCCTGAGCCAGGTCTCAGTAAAACAGAGGGCAGCCGAGGAGGAGAGGTCCTTAAAACGCATCAGCAGTCTCAGTTCATCTACCTTGTTAGAGAGAGAGTTGGTATTGGACAGAAATATGCCAGGCAGCGCCGTGCGCGTGCCTCTCCTGCGAAGCTGCACGAGAGCGCCCGCTTGTCTTCCTCTCTGTCGCCGTCTCACTTTTCGAGCCAAGCAATGAACCAGATCGGCGGCAGGAGCTAAAAAAAACTGGGATTAGGTCCGTGGGAGTGAAAGTCCTGATATTTAGAAGTTCTTCACTGGTATAAGTGCATCCTTTGCCAATCTGTCTGCTGTTATTTAATGTTTAACAGTTAAGGGACGGATGATTATATGCTCCAAAACTGGAGAAACTCTCTGATAAAAAATCTGCAACAACACAAGTCACTTTTGGTTTGAATTAACTGCCAAATGACCTAGAAATAATGAGCTGAAACTTGTTTTTATTCGTATTAAATAATGAGACAGTGGCACACTGGCCAACACCAAACTGTATTATTTTTTACATCCTAGGGCATTTTGGATGTACTGAATAAAAAAAAATTCATGTTTTTCACCTTCAGGTCAACGTTTGGAACAACAGTATTATTATTTTCCGTTTAGATGATGCTACACTCCTTCTAAAGTATTGTAATTCTCTGAATTTGGAATGCCGATAGAACATTCAATTTACATATACTTACTTTTTGACTTGTAAGCTTGATCAGTCTCTCCTGCTGCATTTTAAAGTCCAACTGTGCAACTTCTTATAAGTTAACATAAAAAATTTACCCAAAGTTTAGAACTGTATCATGTGGTGCTAATTTTTTATGATATTTCAATAAAAAGAACAGAAAGCTTACAAAAACATTTGTTTTTTGGTCTAGTTAAAAATTACATTACCTTTACAATGGTTGACCCCTGACAGGATGATCAGCATCATTTTCATCAGACTAGGCAATGGAATTTCTATGTAATTATACTGTTTTATAATTCAGTGTTATAACAGACAAACCACACTTTCCAAAACAATTCCATTTTATTATATACAAAATATTAAAATAAAAAAAAAGCTTTGCAACACAACATGAAGGTTAATCGACATTTTATACACGCCGACCACTGAGTGCCTCTACACCAGCTTCCCAAACTGGGTCAGGAAGGCTCGGTTGAATGAAGCCGTCTCTGCCAGCTCCTGCCTGCTCCAGGGATACCCTCGCGTTTTCTGCAACCTCATTTAAATGTTGCAAATATTTATCATTGAATACATTTTGCGCCTGGTGGCGGGACAGATTCACATTGGAGAATCCGGGCGGGCTGGCGCGGCGGACGCGTGGGATGATTCTACAAGGAAAATGCACACAATAAAATACAGCACGAAAGTGCAAGATATACAGAAAAGACAATAATTTTTAACAAGATTACATAAGCTTATTTCAGCGTATTGTTCACATAAATAATTAAAAGAAAAGCGAGTCCGCAGTGTGCTGCGATAAAGCAGCAATCATCATCCACAAATGAACAGCTTTTTTATTGCATAAACAAACTGAGCGTCTTACCGAATATATTTGTTAAAAAACGCACAATAAAAAATAATTAAAACTCACCGTTAAAGGACTCCGATGTCGAGACCTCCCGGTATATTTTTTCATTCTGGGTGGCTCCATCTAACTCGCGCTGGATACGTTCGTCTGACAATGCAGTGAGCAGACACTGCACCTCCTTATTGGTCCATGGAACACCCTTATTACGCGAAGCCATTTTTGATAGAGAATAAATGAAAATAGCACAGCAATACACTGAAAATAAACCGCCAAAAGTGGTTGCGAGCTGAGTAAGGGCGGTCGTCTAGATTCTTTTTTTTTTTTTTTCAAAAACTTTATTGAGAAGGTCGTGAAGATTCGGCAGAAGAGGAGGAGGAGAGGGGCGGTTACAACCTGACCAATCAGCGCCGGTTACGACCTGACCAATCAGCGGCGACCAGTCTGTTAACGTCACAACACGGCCCAGCTCAGCACTGCTGTACCATGCCCTTGAGCGGGGCTGAGAATCGCGGCTGTTAAACCGTGTTGGGGCTTGTGGAAAAGCGTACAAAGCGTGCTGAGCCGTCCCGTGTCGCGCTAAAGCGTGCTAGTGGAAACGGGCCTTAAGGCAGTCACTATCTACATCCACATGTATATTAAAGTCCCCTACTATAATTATTCTATCAGATTTCAGCACTAAATCACTACCCCAAGATGGTGCCCACAGTGGTCGCCATGGTGCTTCGCTGCGCTTTGTTTTGTTTGTTTTTGTTTGTCAATTGTGCGTCTGCCTGCTCTTACACCCGTGAAGAGCTACTAAATATCAGGACTTTCACTCCCACGGACCTACTCCCAGTTTTTTTGGCTCCTGCCGCCGATCTGGTTCACTTTTTAGCCCAAAAAGTGAGACGGCGAAAGAGAGGAAGACGAGCGGGCGCTCTCGTGCGGCTTCGCAGGAGAGGCACACGCACTTCTTTGCCTGGGATATTTCTGTCCAACGTCAATTCTCTCTATAACAAGGTAGATGAACTGAGACTGCTGATGCGATTTAAGGACCTCTCCACCTCGTGTGCCCTCTGCTTTACTGAGACCTGGCTCAAGGAAAAAACACCGGACAGCGCGCTTCCCCTCGAGGGATTTCAGCTGTTTCGTGCTGATCGAGACTCGGGGCTCTCCGGCAAGACCACAGGCGGAGGAGTCTGCTTCTGCATCAACAGCAGCTGGTGCTCCGATGTAACTGTGATCTCCCAACACTGTTCTCCCTCTCTGGAATATTTATTCATCAACTGCAAGCCATTTTATTCCCCGCGTGAGTTCACTTCATTCATCCTGGCCGCTGTTTACGTCCCGCCCGACGCGGACGTGCGCGAGGCTCAGCGCACGCTCGCGGATCACATTCAACAAGCGGAGCGGACTTTTCCGGACTCTCTGGTTATTGTGGTTGGCGACTTTAACCAGAGCAACCTGAGCCACGAACTCCCCCGACACAAACAGTTTATTAAATGCCCCACCAGAGGAGAGAACACGCTGGATCACTGTTACACTACAGTTAAGGACGCGTATCGCGCTGTTCCCCGCGCTGCGCTCGGACTATCTGATCACGTGAAGGTCCACCTGATTCCCACATACAGACAGAAACTGAAGATCACAAAACCTGTTGTGAGCACTACGAGGAAATGGACCAGTGAAGCTGGGGAGGAGCTGCGCACGTGCTTGGAAATAACTGACTGGGGCATGTTTAAAGGAGCCGCGCATGATCTGGATGAGTACACGGACACTGTGACCTCATATATCCACTTTTGTGAGGAGAGCACTCTTCCATCGCGCACCAGGGTGAGTTACTCCAACGACAAGCCCTGGTTCACAGCTAAGCTCAGACAGATCAGGAAGGAGAAGGAAGCAGCGTTGAAAAGTGGAGACAGGGACTGCTACAGGGAGGTCAAATACCGGTTTAGCAGAGAGCTGAGGAGAGCTAAATCTGTGTATTCTGAGAGACTCCAGCAACAGTTCACTGCTAACGACTCTGCTTCTGTGTGGAGAGGACTGACGCAAATCACCAATTATCAGCCTCAGGCTTCTAAGGGCCAGGATGACAAAGCCCTTTGTCAAAGACTGTCCCAACACTATGCCCGTTTTGACACCTCGTCAGCTGTGTCCAACTCCCCCCATCCCCCCAGCACCACTGCCTCCATGGTCCCCACTTCATCAAAGGCGGCCCCCCTCCTGCCCCCCTGCCCTTGCCATCAGTGAGCAGGACGTGCACAGACAGTTCTCCAGACTTAACCCGCGCAAGGCCCCCGGTCCGGACGGCGTGTCTCCCTCCACCCTGAGACACTGTGCGGAAGAGCTGACTCCTGTCTTCACAGACATTTTTAACACCTCTCTGAAGTCATGCCACGTGCCGACCTGCCTCAAAACCTCTACCATCGTCCCTGTCCCCAAGAAGCCACGGATCACTGGACTTAACGACTACAGACCTGTAGCGCTCACCTCTGTAGTCATGAAGTCCTTTGAGCGCCTGGTCCTGCCCCACCTCATGACCATCACCACTCCCCTCCTGGACCCGCTGCAGTTTGCCTACAGAGCCAACAGGTCTGTGGACGACGCAGTCAACCTGGCCCTCCACTCCATCCTGCAGCACCTGGACTCCCCGGGAACCTACGCCAGGATCCTGTTTGTGGACTTCAGCTCTGCATTCAATACCATCCACCCCGCTCTGCTCCAGGACAAGCTGTCCCTGCTCAACGTGCCTGACTCCCTCTGCAGGTGGATCACCGACTTCCTGACGGACTGGAGGCAGCATGTGCGGCTGGGAAAGACTGTCTCAGACTCTGTTAGCATCAGCACCGGATCATGTACTTTCCCCCCTGCTTTTCTCCCTGTACACCAACTCCTGCACCTCCAGCCACCAGTCTGTCAAGCTGATCAAGTTTGCGGACGACACCACCCTCATCGGGCTCATCTCCAACGGCGACGAGTCCATCTACAGGAGAGAGGTGGCCTAGCTGGCGTCCTGGTGCAGCCACAACAACCTGCAGCTGAATGCTCTGAAGACAGTGGAGATGATCCTGGACTTCAGAAAAGTCACAGCCCCTCTGCCCCCCCTTACCCTCACAGACTCTCCCATCACCACTGCGGATTCCTTCCGCTTTCTGGGCACCACCATCACCCGGGACCTCATCAAAAAGGCCCAGCAGAGGATGTTCTTCCTGCGGCAGCTGAGGAAGCTCAAGCTACCCACCAAGATGTTGGTGCAGTTCTACACGGCCATCATCGAGTCCATCCTCACCACCTCCATCACCGTGTGGTACGCAGGAGCCACCGCCAGGGACAGGGACAGACTAAGGCGTTGTGCGCGCTGCTGAGAAGGTGATCGGCTGCAAGCTCCCATCCCTCCAGGACCTGTACATCTCCAGGGCCCGGAGGCGTGCAGGTCGGATCATAGCTGACCCTTCACACCCTGGACACGCACTGTTTGCCCCCCTCCCCTCAGGCAGAAGACTTCGGTCCATTCAGACTAAAACCTCCCGCTACATGAACAGCTTTTTCCCCTCTGCCATCAGACTGCTGAACACTAAGTGACTTATTAGACTCTCGTGCACTACGTACAGCAGCTCAACCGGACTCATGATAATTATCACTGTTTTCTTTTGCACTACCGACTGCACTATGTGGAACTCCACAATATCTGCTGCTTGTTAATATATTTTAAATTGCATAGATTAGTATTACTCATTCATATTCTACATTTTATTGCATGCATAGTTTTTTATTTTTATCTTTAATGCTACTCCATGTTTAATGTTGCAGCATTGCACCGAGACAAATTCCTAGTTTGTGTACTACATGAACAATGACAATAAATCTGATTCTGATTCTGATTCTAAATCAGCTAAGAAATCAGCAAATTCGTATAAAAATTCTGAGTAGGTTGATGGGGGACGATAAACTATGGCAAATAAAATTGGGTTTAACCTAAAATTGCTAAAGTGCCCAATACTGAGGACCAGACCCTCAAAGGAATTATAACATGTTTTTTGATTTACATTAACTAGTAATTTGGAATGATAAATTGTTGCTACTCCTCCTCCACGACCAGAACTTCTGGGATTTTGACAGTTTAAATAACCAGAGGGAGTTGATTCATTTAAACCAACATAATCCTCTTGCCCTAACCAAGTCTCTGTAAGGGATATTAAATCAATCTGATGATTAATTAACAGATCATCGACTAACAGAGACTTGTGAGTTAGAGACCTAATATTTAATAAACCACATTTAATTTTTAAATTATGAGGAGGAACAGAGGCCAAATCATTCAATTTAGAGGGTTTATGTTTAATTTGAGTTTTACCAATTTTTTGCTTAATCACTTTGGGATGCTTATATATTATATTTTTATTAACTTTGGAGGGAGCAGACAATGATTCTCTGATGGGGAAGACAGAGGCTAAGTTGAGGGGTGGCGGATGAAGAGGAGCTGCAGAGAGGTGTGTAAGACTGCGACTGTGCTTCCTGGTCCCAACTCTGAGTAGTCAAGGTTTTGGAAATTTGGATAAAAAATTTACTGGTTTTGGATAAAAAAATTTACTGGTTACTGGTTTTCCTGTGGAGGTGACAAACCCCCGAAGCTTCGAGGTAGCAGTATGCAAGTGGCATGCGTTATAAGCGTATTTACTGTCTGTGCAGACAGTTATATTCAGGTTAGTAGCCCATGTAAGTGCTGTATTCAAAGCCAATAGTTCAGCCATTGGAGGTGATGCAGTTTGTGGAATTTTTCTACAATCAGGACCCCAGACAATGTTGTCACAGCATAAGCAATGGATGTTGACCCATCAGGCTTTTTTAAAGATGAGCCATCAGTAAATAGTCACAAGGAATTTGGTACAAGCTTAATGTGTGGCTATGATAACAAGGTTATAGTGTACGACAACAGTCTAGCTGGTGACGATATGGAATGATTGTCCTGCTGCAAAACCCCCTCCACGGCGTGGGGAATGTGTAGGCTAATAGAGGGCATGATCTTATTATTATCTTATTATCCCATGAATAATAAGAAAGTGGTCTGTATTGCTGAGCATGTATTTGAGTTATAACTGCAGCCATATGTTTATCCTGGGCATCACTGAAAAACAGAAAATGAAATGAAATAAGTCCTGTCCTAATTTAGCAAGGCTAACACACACATAAGCACCAATAAGCTCTTTATGTTCAGCTCTCAATTCTAAGTTGGAGGCTGGTGTAACGTTTGCATTTTTCAAAATGTCATACACTGTAGCAGTTTCCCCCCCTTTTTTTCTCTTCATTTTTTCATCCTCTTTAGAGAGAAAATGACACTTCACTTATTTAGATGAAATCTATTTAGCTTGAAGAAATCATATTTTAATTTAAAAATCTTTTAGAAAGGATAAAACAAGTCATTAGTCTGTATTAATAGAAGAAAACAAAAATAATCTCAGGTTTCTTTTCAGTTTCTTTTCTTGTCAGGGCTCTGTCCCCTGATTGCTGGAGTCTTTCTGCAAGTATGGGGGTGCAAGTAAGGGGGGGGGGGGGTGCAAGTAAGGAGGTTGTCCCTATATTTCAAAGTGCAATGAGGGGTTAGCGCGTCGACCTCCGTCGGTCTATGATGACCATGGAAGAGAATCCTAAACGTCTACTCTGCTGGAACAGCACCGCCTGTGGCTGAACAGGCCGATGCGTGAATGGCAGTCCCTGTCGCACAGGTCGCACTTGTGAGTGGTCTCCATGCTGCTGGAGCTGTGGCGGTTCTTCCTGCGGGTCCTTTTTTCATCTGCTGCAGCAGTCAGTCTCTCTTCACCCACCTTGAGCTTTCTGGTCAGGGTGCCTCTCCATTTGAAGCGGTCTGTTGCAAGGTCCTCCCAGCGCTCTGTGTTGATCTCCAGGGCCTTCATGTCTCTCTTGCAGACGTCTCTAAAGCGCAGCTGTGGGCGGCCAACGTCTCTCCTGCCAGTTGCCAGTTCTCCAAAGAGGACGTCTTTGGGGATTCTGCCATCCTCCATACGGTGAACGTGGCCTAGCCAGCGTTGCCTGCACTGCCTGAGTAGAGTGAACATGGAGGGAAGGCCGGCGCGGGACAGAACTTCTGTGTTGGGCACTTTGTCCTGCCAGGATATGTCCAGGATGCGGCGAATGCAGCGCAAGTGGAAGGAGTTGAGTCTCTTTTCCTGCCGGGCGTATGTTGTCCACGTCTCACTCCCATAGAGCAGTGTGCTGATGACGCAGGCGTTGTACACTGCCATCTTCATCTTGACAGAGAGTTTGGGATTCTCCCACACTCGTGTGGTGAGGCGAGCGAGTGTGGAGGCTGATTTTCCAATCCTCTTGTCGATCTCTGTATCAAGGGAGAGGTTGCTGTTGATCGTGGATCCCAGGTACGTGAACTGATTCACGACCTCCAGCTCGTAGTCGTCAATGGTGATGGTTGGTGGTGCTTCCGTGCCTTGCGCCAAGACGTTAGTCTTCTTCAGGCTGATGGTAAGCCCGAAGTCCTTGCATGCCTGGGAGAAGTGGTCCATCAGGATCTGAAGCTCCTGCTGTGTGTGGGTCACGACTGCAGCGTCGTCTGCGAACAGTATATCTATGAGTAGAGCCTCACGTACTTTGGTTCTGGCTTTCAGGTGGGCGAGGTTGAAAAGCCTGCCGTCAGATCTTGTTTGCAGGTAGATTCCCTCTGTTGCTGTGCTGAAGGTATGCCTCAGGAGCATAGCAAAGAAAATCCCAAAGAGGGTTGGCGCAAGTACACAGCCCTGTTTCACTCCGCTGCGTATGTTGAATGGCTCTGAGACGTTGCCGTCATGCTGCACTATCCCCTGCATATTGGTGTGAAACGATTCGATGAGGCTTTGCAACTTTGGTGGGCATCCTATCTTTGGCAGGATCTTAAAAAGGCCCTCTCTGCTGACCAGATCGAACGCTTTGGTGAGGTCGATGAAGGCGACGTACAGGGGCATGTTCTGTTCTCTGCATTTCTCCTGGAGTTGGCAGATGGAGAATATCATGTCCACCGTCGATTGTCCAGCGCGGAAGCCACACTGAGACTCGGGGTAGACACGTTCGGCAAGCTTCTGTAGACGAACAAGGACAACTCGTGCGTAGACTTTGCCAACAATGCTGAGGAGGAAGATGCCCCTATCGTTGTTGCAGTCGCTTCTCTCCCCTTTGTTTTTGTAGAGGGTGATGATCTTGGCGTCCCTCATGTCCTGTGGTACGGCACCCTCCTTCCAGCACTGACAGAGGACGTCATGCAATGGCAGCAGTAGGGCGGTCTTGCAGTGCTTGATCAAATCGGGGGGTATGCCGTCGTTGCCGGGTGCCTTGCAGGCAGCCAAGCTATCAATGGCCTTGCTGAGTTCGTCGATGGTTGGCTCGGCGTCAAGTTCATCCATGGATGGCAGGCAATCGATGGCATCAAGGGCTGACGGTGTCACGGTGTTCTGTCTGGAGTAGATGTCGGAGTAGTGCTCCACTCATCTCTCCATCTGCTTGCTCTTTTCTGTGATCATCTCCCCAGTGGAGGATTTGAGGGGAGGCGTCTTGCTCTGAGCCGGACCAAGTGCTTTCTTGATGCCGCTGTACATACCACATATGTTCCCTGTTATGGCAGCGGTTTGAATGTCTTGGCTGATCTGAGAGTCCAGTACTCGTTGGTGCAGCGCCGAGCAGTCTGCTGAACTTTGCTTCTCGCAGCCCTGAGAATCTGGAGATTCTTCTCGTTTGGGTACTTCTTGTACACAGCAAGTGCTGAGCGCTTGGCTTCAATGACAGGGGTCATCACGGTCAACTTGGCATCACCAGTCCTGTGACTTCGAGGTCTTCCTCCCAAAGGTAGCCAAGGCTGTGCGGTGGATGATGTTTCGCAGCTCTTCCCACTTCTGCTTTGCAGACTCTCCTTCTTGTGGTTCACTAAGTTCCTTCACAAAGGTGGAGGCAAACTGCTCAACAAGTTCTGGTTGGGCCAACTTGCTGGTGTCAATCCGTGCCTTTCCAGTCTTTCTGGCATGGTGGAATTTCTTCAGCTGCAGCTTGACCTTGCAACACACCAATGAATGGTCTGTGTCGCAATCTGCACTCTGGAACGAGCGGGTGATTAGCACGTTCTTCAGTGAGGTGCGCCTTGTCAGGATCAAGTCCAGCTGGTGCCAGTGCTTTGAGCGCGGATGTCGCCAGGAAACCTTGTGTTGGGGCTTGGTCTTGAAGAACGAGTCTGTGATGCACAGATCATGATGTGTGCAGAACTCGAGCAGCCGCTGTCCGTTGTCGTTCATTCTGCCCACGCCAAATGGTCCAAGACAGGAGGGCCAGGAGTCGTGGTCAGCACCCATTCTGGCATTGAAGTCTCCAAGGAGAATAAGTTGTTCAGAGTTGGGGATGATCCTGACAATTGTTGCGAGATTCTCGTAGAACTCGTCTTTTGCCTCTGGTGTGGCTGTCAGTGCTGGAGCATACACACTGATGAGGGTGACTGGGCCTTGAGTGGTGTTAAGGCGGAGGGTGAGGAGTCGTGCAGAGCCATTGCTGCCCGGTTCCACCATCTTCAGCAAGGTGTTCTTCACTGCGAAGCCCACTCCGTGTTCCCTGTGTTCGTCACTGTCCTTTCCTTGCCAGTAGAACGTGTAGTCCTTCTCTCTCAGTGTGCCTGCGTCAGCCAACCGTGTTTCCTGGAGAGTGGCGATATCCACTTGCAGTCTCTTCAGCTCATTATTGATGACGGCAGTCTTCCTGATGTCGCTGATGTCCTTGAGGTTAGCAGTGAGTCCTGTCATCATAGTGCGGACGTTCCAAGTTCCCAGTTTTAGAGTTGGTCTCTTTCATTTTGTTGTCTTTCCTGGTGCGAAGGTTCTCATCCTGCCGTTCGGACTTCACCTCATCCCCATGCACCCAATGAGGAAAGCAGGCTGTGGCGGGACAACACCTTATTGGCTGGGGGCTGCCCAGCTTGAGGCGGGCGGTAGCTGTCCAGTGAGATCAGATAATCCCTCCCACCATCGGGAACAACCCCTGGTGCCACGCTCTATGCCAATTGAGCGGTGGCTTATAACCGGTAACTGTCATTCCCCGTGTTTTGTCTACGCCGAAGGCGAAGCTGGAGTGTCCTCTCCGGTCACGGTGTTCTACCTTCCAGCGTTGGGCATTGGTAGGATTCAAGCCTGGGTAGGAGGATATGGAAGACAAGATGTTTCCCATACAGCATGTCCCTCCTCTCCACGTTACTGATGAATCCAAAGGAACAGCAGGGCTGCTACAGTTTCGCACCAGCGCCGTCGCAGGAGTTGCCAGAACGATGTTGAGCACAACAGAGAACTGCCTTAGGGACTCCGACTCCGGATTTTTCCTCAGGGTTGACTCCCGAAGCCTTTCCCGTGACCGGGTGTGCCGCAAGGCAGCGGAGGTTTTAAATCAGGGTTTACCTTCCCCTAGATTGGCTACCTTCTCAGGTTAACGGGCCACCATCTACCCGAAGCATCTGGTTTTAAGGCGCCAGAAATCCGCCCTCGCCCCTTCTCCTATTAGTAAAAGCAGTTCCGCCGGGCTTAGAAACTAAACCACACGGGCAGGCTAGGAGTTGGACTTAGTTGTCAGCGGCTTTTTGAGACCCACGCCATAAGGAGCATTTTATAAGCACTGGGAGCTTAACCCCAGTGCCGCTCCTGGCTATGACAACCTTGGAACACACTGTCACACTACCACCACCATATTTTACTGTTGGCATGATGTTCCTTTTCTGAAATGCTGTGTTTCTTTTACGCTGGATGTAAGGAGGATCATCAAGGTGTTTTCTGGCAAAATTGAGATGAACCTTTGTTGTTTTTGCTCAGCAGTGGTTTTTGTCTTGAAACTCTTCCATGCAGGCCATTTATGCCCAGTCTCTTTCTTATGGTGGAGTGATGATCACTGCCCTTAACTGAGGCAAGTGAGGCCTGCAGTTGTTTGGATGTTGTTGTGGGGTCTTTTGTGACCTCTTGGATGAGTCATCGCTGCACTCTTTGGGTAATTTTGCTCAGCTGGCCACTCCTTCACCATTTGTGGATAATGGCTCTCATTGTGGTTCGCTGGAGTCCCAAAACTTTAGAAATGGCTTTATAACCTTTTCCAGACTGATAGATTTCAATTACTTTGTTCCTCATTTGTTGCTGAATTTCTTTGGATTGCAGCAGGTGTCTAGCTTTTGAGGATCTTTTGGTCTCCTTCACTTTGTCAGGCAGGTCCTATTTAAGTGATTTCTTGATTGAGAACAAGTATGGCAGTAATCAGGCCTTGATGTGGTTAATTTATTTATTTATTTTTTTTTGGGGGGGGGGCACTTTTTCCACACAGGACCATGTAAGTTTGGATTTTTTTTACCCTTAAAGGCCAAATGTCACGTAATTTTTTTTTCTAAATGACAACGAATTTAGATAAAATACACATAGCTTAAACCAAATATTCATACCAGAGACCATATCACCCACCTGTATTTTCATAATTGCACAAAATACACCAGGTGAAGGCCCCACCTTGCTTGCTGGCTTGTGACAGCCAGTCCAGACCACGCCCATGTTTTTGACGTCACAAGTTGTACCCTGGCTGCCCTGCCTATCCACATTCACACTTATCAACATTGGACAATCATGACGAAAAGTGACAGCGATTGTGAACAAATTAGTTTAGTTTTGTCTTTTTTTTTTGTCAGTGGTTCAGACAGTGACAGAGGCATAGAACCTTACAGGTTCGAGCCGTCCGAGACGGAATCAGATGCTTTGTCTGATGACAACAGTTCCGACGATGACCAGAGAGCAGAACCAGTGGAAAATGTCATTGAACTGGACATTAATCGCCTCCAGAATTGCGAAGCCGAAGGGGGTCTGTCGAGGGCGCCCCATAAATATTGATTTTTCGGAAGCCATTATTATTACAGTGGAGGAGAGCCGCTGCTGTCAAGAAATTGACTAGATCAATATGAAAATGGAGGCGCATACCTGTCAAGTGAGACGTTTTCGCCGTATTTTAATACCAAACGCGGCTATAAGGGACGGCGGAGTAATAAGGGACACTTTTCTGGGAAATGTTTTAAATGTAATTCGTGTTGTTATTGTCAAATATTTTAAGGAAAATACGGGGAAAATGCAATTTTAGCAAAAACGGGCGTATTGCCATTTCTGTACGCCCAAAAGAAAAATATACCGGAAAAAAAATTGAGTGTGTTGAGGAGCACGTCGTGTGTGTGATCCCCCACAGCTGGTGCTGGCAGATGGCTCAGCCTGAGCTATTCGCACTACATTGAGAAGTGTGGACTCAATCAGTCTGATGGCCGCGGCAGGCAGATCGCTCAGCGGGAGCTATTATCACTACAATGAGAAGTGTGGACTCAATCATTAGTCTGATTGTCGAGGCGGGCAGATCGCTCAGCGGGAGCTATTCTCACTACAATGAGAAGTCATTAGGACAATGGTTTAACACTTTCAGCTGTGCAGTGGTTGCGGAACAGAGAGAGATCGCCTTACAAATACAGAATTCTGCCTTTTTTTTTTTATTTTGCGCCGGACGCTGAGTTGTGTTGTTATTGTCAAATATCCATGAATCCTTAAAATATTTGACAATAACAACACGAATTACATTTAAAACATTTCCCAGAAAAGTGTCCCTTATTACTCCGCCGTCCCTTATAGCCGCGTTTTACGGTATTAAAATACAGCGAAAACGTCTCACTTGACAGATATGAAAACATTTCCCAGAGAAGTGTCCCTTATTACCCAGCTGTCCCTGATAGTCCCGTTTTAAGGTATGGGTGAAATATCCAATTTTTTCTTTCTTGTTGCTCACTTCAGCCTTCCAGTCTCCATATAAACAATCAATTGAAATACCCCAAGCATCAAACTAGGGTACAGTCTATTTCGTCACTTCCGCCTTCTTCCCCAGGCGAGTCCAGGGGCCGTGAGTAGGAATGTCAGGCCAAGCGCAGCAGTTTTAAATTAACGAATATTCCGGTGTTACTGAAGCATATGCACCAAGACCCGAACGGATCGGTTCCCTTTTATATCTAGTTTCAAGACATTTAAAGTACTCTGTTACGTGACATTTGGCCTTTAATAATAATCACCTTCATTTAAAAACTGCATTTTGTGTTTACTTTTGTTTTCTTTGTCTAATATTCAAATTTGTTTGATGACAAACATACAGAGAAATTAGGAAAGGGGCCAACACTTTTTCACACCACTGTAGGTGTGCCATGCTTGTGGCGTCATTTTCAAAAAGACTTGAGGCTGTAATTGCTGCCAAAGATGCATCAACAAAGTTGTGAGCAAAGGCTGTGAATACTGATGTAGATGTGAGTTCTTAGTTTTTTATTTTTAATAAATTTACAAAAATCTCCAAAAAACTTTTTTCATGTTGTCATTATGGGGTATTGTGTGTAGAATTTTGAGGGAAAAAATTAATCCCTTTTGGAATAAGGCTTTAACATAACAAAATGTGGAAAAAGTTCAGCGCTGTGAAGACTTTCTGGATCCACTGTATTTAATATTGGATCATTTTCCTCAATAAATAAATGAAAAAGTAAAATTTTTCTCATTTAACTGCATTTTCTTTGTCTACTTTTAGGACTTGTGTGAAAATGTGATGAGGTTTTAGGTCATATTTATGCAGAAAATTTTAAAGGGTTTACAAACTTTCAAGCACCACTGTACATAAATAGCAGATTTGGGTCCAAATACTCATCAGTTACTTTGTGAAATCTTGGAAAATAATTGTAAATGCAATCGATTGCTTCTGAAAAGTAATTGTACTTTTCATATAGTTTTGGTATATTTGAACAATGAATATTTCCATCAGACATTTAATGTTTTCAGTGTCTGTCAAGTTGATACACAAGTTGGTTTCCACATCAGTGAAGGTGTGGAATACTTTTTTGAAATACTTTTTCACAGCACTGTATGTTCACAGCCTGTTTTTTTCTCCGTCCTTGTTGCTACAGGAACATGAAAGGAAAAATAGAGTGAAACCTCAGCAGCTTCAGGAAGATGAAGATCCTCCAACTGCAGCAAATGAAGCAAAATCACACAGTGACAAGAGTAGAAAAAGAATACAGAGAAAACATCACACTAGGCATCAACAATACTTTTGTGAAGAATGTGGGAGAGGTTTCACATTGTTTGGTAACTTAAAAATGCATAAACTGATCCACACTGGAGTTAAGCAGTTTGTGTGTGGTCAGTGTGGAAAGGCCTTTACTCAGATGAGTAGCTTAAGAAGACATGAACTCGTTCACACTGGAGTTAAGCAGTTTGTGTGTGGTCAGTGTGGAAAGGCCTTTAATCGGATGAGTAACTTAAGAACACATGAACTCATCCACACTGGAGTTAAGCAGTTTGTGTGTGGTCAGTGTGGAAAGGCCTTTACTGAAAGGGTTAGCTTAAGAACACATGAACTCATCCACACTGGTGTTAAGCAGTTTGTGTGTGGTCAGTGTGGAAAGGCCTTTAATCGGATGAGTAACTTAAGAAGACATGAACTCGTTCACACTGGAGTTAAGCAGTTTGTGTGTGGTCAGTGTGGAAAGGCCTTTAATCGGATGAGTAACTTAAGAATACATGAACTCATCCACACTGGAGTTAAGCAGTTTGTGTGTGGTCAGTGTGGAAAAGCCTTTACTCTGATGAGTAGCTTAAGAACACATGAACTCATCCACACTGGTGTTAAGCAGTTTGTGTGTGGTCAGTGTGGAAAGGCCTTTACTGAAAGGGGTAGCTTAAGGAAACATGAACTCATCCACGCTGGAGTTAAGCAGTTTGTGTGTGGTCAGTGTGGAAAGGCGTTTACTCAAAGTGGTAGCTTAAGGAAACATGAACTCATCCACGCTGGAGTTAAGCAGTTTGTGTGTGGTCAGTGTGGAAAGGCGTTTACTCAAAGTGGTAGCTTAAGGAAACATGAACTCATCCACGCTGGAGTTAAGCAGTTTGTGTGTGGTCAGTGTGGAAAGGCCTTTACTGAAAGGGGTAGCTTAAGAGTACATGAACTCATCCACACTGGAGTTAAGCAGTTTGTGTGTGGTCAGTGTGGAAAGGCCTTTAATCGGATGAGTAACTTAAGAACACATGAACTCATCCACACTGGAGTTAAGCAGTTTGTGTGTGGTCAGTGTGGAAAGGCCTTTACTGAAAGGGGTCACTTAAGAACACATGAACTCATCCACACTGGTGTTAAGCAGTTTGTGTGTGGTCAGTGTGGAAAGGCCTTTACTGAAAGGGGTAGCTTAAGAGCACATGAACTCATCCACACTGGAGTTAAGCAGTTTGTGTGTGGTCAGTGTGGAAAGACGTTTACTCAAAGTGGTAGCTTAAGAAAACATGAACTCATCCACACTGGTGTTAAGCAGTTTGTGTGTGGTCAGTGTGGAAAGGCCTTTACTGAAAGGGGTAGCTTAAGGAAACATGAACTCATCCACGCTGGAGTTAAGCAGTTTGTGTGTGGTCAGTGTGGAAAGGCCTTTACTGAAAGGGGTAGCTTAAGGAAACATGAACTCATCCACACTGGTGTTAAGCGGTTTGTGTGTGGTCAGTGTGGAAAGGCCTTTACTGAAAGGGGTACCTTAAGGAAACATGAACTCATCCATGCTGGATTTAAGCAGTTTGTGTGTGGTCAGTGTGGAAAGGCCTTTAATCAGATGAGTAGCTTAAGAACACATGAACTCATCCACACTGGAGTTAAGCAGTTTGTGTGTGGTCAGTGTGGAAAGGCCTTTACTCAGATGAGTCACTTAAGAAGACATGAACTCATCCACACTGGAGTTAAGCAGTTTGTGTGTGGTCAGTGTGGAAAGGCCTTTACTCAGATGCAACACTTAAGAAGACATGAACTCATCCACTCTGGGTTTAAGCAGGTTGTGTGTGGTCAGTGTGGAAAGACCTTTACTCAGATGAGTAGCTTAAGAAGACATGAACTCATCCACACTGGAGTTAAGCAGTTTGTGTGTGGTCAGTGTGGAAAGGCCTTTAATCAGATGAGTAGCTTAAGAACACATGAACTCATCCACACTGGAGTTAAGCAGTTTGTGTGTGGTCAGTGTGGAAAGGCCTTTAATCAGATGAGTAGCTTAAGAACACATGAACTCATCCACACTGGAGTTAAGCAGTTTGTGTGTGGTCAGTGTGGAAAGGCCTTTACTCAGATGAGTAGCTTAAGAACACATGAACTCATCCACGCTGGAGTTAAGCAGTTTGTGTGTGGTCACTGTGGAAAGGCATTTACTCGAAGTGGTAGCTTAAGGAACCATGAACTCATCCACGCTGGAGTTAAGCAGTTTGTGTGTGGTCACTGTGGAAAGGCATTTACTCGAAGTGGTAGCTTAAGGAAACATGAACTCATCCACGCTGGAGTTAAGCAGTTTGTGTGTGGTCAGTGTGGAAAGGCCTTTACTCAGATGAGTACCTTAAGAAGACATGAACTTAGCCACACTGGAGTTTAGCATATTGTATGTTAACAGTGTGGAAAAGCCTTTGCTCAAACAAGTACTTGAAGAAAGCATGAACTCATCTAAAGTGTAGGTCATCCATTTGTTTGTTTTTAATGTTTGAAGGCCTTTATGAAGAAAAGTAACTTGGGACAACATCATCTTCCCACAGTAAAGTTAAATAAACCTATATGTGCTTAATTTTGAAATGCTTTTACTGGAGTGAATCTCTTAAAATCACATGGAATGATCCACAGTAGAGTTAAAAGAGAGACACCTTTCACATAGACTTTGATCTCTTGTGAGACAGGAAGCTCCTCCTGTGGTTACAGGTTCAAGTTCAGAAACCCTGAGACACAGGTTGTGCTAGACTTTCTGTGATTTTGACAGACATGGTTGTTAAAATTCTGTTATGATCCGTTATCTCCTTTTAATGAAATCACCTTCAGTGTAATCTGTCAAGTGACAGCTTTCAGAATTTTCTGTCATTGCTGAAAAATATCTGTCAATGAAGGACAATTTTCATTTCATGCAACCTCTGCCCTGAGATCAGGCAGTTGAAAGTGCTATGAGATGACTGTTGTTGTTAAATGGCGCTATATAAATAAAGTTGAATTGAATTAAAGTAATTCACAATTCAAAAGCATTGTCTGATTTTCATTGGTTAATTTTCATAGAATTTTTATTTATTACCACTTTTGTCAGATTCAACTTATTTCTGTGACCATTGTGGGTTTTTCTTTCATTAACAGAGGGGTACCAACAATTTTGTCCACGGCTGTAAATGATACGAATAAAATAAAAACATTGATAAGTATTTCCTCTGCCAGAATAGAAGAAAATTGACTAATTGAGAGCAGCTCAGCCAGTCAGGGAGCTTTACATTTTCTCCTCTTTATGGTGTTTAATAAGAAAAGCAGCTCATGGCCCACTGTGTGGAAGAGTAAAGGCTACCTGGTAACATTGTTTTTCAATCTTTCTTCACAAGGAAGTGCACATATTCAGGCTTTTTTTTTGCCCAGGCAACAGCCCATTTGCTTTGTCTGGCTGAGTGGCCCTTCTGATAAGAAAATAAACATTTAAGCAAAGAACTGTTGTGCCTTGTTACATTATTATTAGTGGTGTTGGACGATGCACTTTTTTAATCATGATTAATGTTTTGGAATGTTGAGTTAATCGTGATCACTAACGCTTTAATCACATGTTTTTCCATTCAGATACAGTGTACCTTAAAGTGCTGATGACACGATTTTGACATTTTTTAGCATGTTGTGTAAACCCAAAAGTCAGTGTCAATGATCAATATCATATTTACAACCGCACCTGCATAAACTTGTTATCAAAAAACCGCAGTCGGTGACTGGACTGTGGTGCCACCCACCGAATCAAGGAGGAGGCTGAAATGACATCAGTGACCGCACAAATGCCGGTGTTACTGACAGGAATGATAGCAGCTTTGTAGCTCACAGTTTCTCTGGTTTCTTGATTTAGTTTTACGGCTTGGCCTTCGCATTGTGTCGCAGGCTTAGATGGTAAATGGTAAATGGCACTCACTTATATAGCGCTTTTATTCTCATCTCTTGATGACCAAAGCGCTTTACAGATCCTGCTATCCACCCATTCACACACACATTCACACACTGATGGTGGCATGCTGCCTAACATGGCGCTTCCAGACCCACCAGGAGCAATTGAGGTGAAGTGTCTTGCCCAGGGACACAACGGCAGGTTATCTGGGGAGAGCAGGATTCGAACCGCCAGCCATTTGGTTATTGGACGACCTGCTTTACCTCCTGAGCCACTGCCGTCCCCAGATAAACAGCAAGACCACATCACACGCTTCAGCTCCAACTGTCATAAGCCTCCTCATGCGCTTTTACGCAGGAGGAGCACACGAGGAGGAGAAGGATGAATGGATTTAGGCGCAGGATTCACCTCATAAACAATGTTTGACTGGCAAGAGCCGCCTAAGTACAAACACTGCTGGTGTGGCAAATTGGACACACCTGGGCGAGGTGCAGGAAAGGTAATTACTGGGGCAAAACAGCTGACTGTCAAATGGAGAGGGCACGTGGTCAGACCGGCGAAAGTTGGACAGTGCCCACCTTAAAGTGGGTTAAAATGGCTGCCCAACAACGACCTGCCAGAGCGGCGGCTACGAGCATGGAAAAGAAAAGGAACACAGACATGAAAACAACAAGAACTCAAAAGATAATACATAAACCCGATGCCTGAGCCACAGAGAACGGTCAGAACCGAGCCTGCAGGATAACATGGGCTCGGCTCGTGACACCAACTGACTATATTGTATTCATTGCCACTATTTTTTTTTTATTTCGTATACTTTATTGATCCCCAGAGGGGAAATTGAGGGCGTCCACCTGGATTGATGAAGCAGCCACGGTACGGCGCTATCCCTTGACCATTCACACACACATTCACACCTAGGGCCACTTTAGAGTCTCCAATTAACCTAACCTGCATGCTTTTGGCCTGTGGGAGGAAACCGGAGAAATCCCGGAGTAAACCCATGCAGATACGGGGAGAACATGGGGAGAACAGGGCTCACTCCAGCGCGCTGCCACAGTGCTTGGGTGAGCCTCGTGATGGAGGATGAATAAAGCACCCTTTTAACCTTCAGTTCGCTGTGTCCGCCTACACTTATTTGATCCTTGCAGGATACGAACACCCATGACAAAAACGATGTGGGTGTCGAGCTGGAGTAAGACGACGGGCAAGCAATATAAGGTACAGACCCGCCCTCCCATCTGTCATTATGGGGAATGTATGAGCTATACTCGGAAAGACAGATGAACTAGCGACTATCTCCTGCTACGATAGCATATACCGGGAGTGTAGCCTGTTCCTATTCTCAGAGACGTGGCTAACAGGACTAGCAGCAGATGCTAACATTGAACTGGAGGGTTTCCACGCAATACGGGCAGACCGAACACCAGACAGTGGAAAGGCACGGGGTGGTGGGGTGATGATGTACGTCAGTAACAACTGGTGCAGACCGGGACATATCATGGTTAAGGAACAGCACTGTAGCAAAGACATTGAGTTGCTAGCTGTTAGCATGCGGTCTACCTATCTCCCAAGGGAATACTCACACGTGATCTGCATTGTTATTTATGCAAATCCGACGGCGAACGCTGGGATAGTGCGTGACGTCATCCACTCAGTAACTGGCAGGCTGCAGACAGAACACCCAGATGCTCTTCTCCTCATCTCAGGTGATTTTAACCATATTTCACTGTCTCCCATTCTGCCCATGTTTACCTAGTATGTCACATGCCACGCTAGAGACAATAAAACACTGGATTTATTCGATGCAAACACGAAGGAGGCTTACACCTCATCACAACTCCCCCCACTTGGGAGATCGGATCACAACTTGGTTCATCTCCTGCCGGTGTACAAACCCCTAGTGCACAGACAACCTCCAGTTATGCGCACAGTGAAGTTATGGTCTGAGGAGGCAATGGACACTCTAAAGGACTGCTTTGAAACCACTGCCTGGGAGCAGCTCTGCGATCCACATGGTGATGACATCGATGGCCTCACTCACACCATCACAGACTACATCAGCTTCTGTGTGGACAACACCGTACCCACCAAGACCATACGGTGTTGCTCAAACAACAAACCCTGGATCAACCCTGAGATAAAAACACTTCTGAGAGAGAAGAAGAGGATCTTCAGGTCGGGGAACAGGGAGATGCTGAAGTCCGTACAGAGGGAGCTGAGGAGGAAGATCAGAGAAGGCAAGGACAGCTTCAGGAAGATGATGGAGGACAAGCTGCAACAGAGTGACATCGGTGGGGTCTGGAGAAACCTTAAAACCATCTCTGGGCTCCAGAATACCTCCTCTTAGGCCATGGGGGCAGGGAGTGGGCGAACAATCTGAACCTGTTTTTTAATAGGTTTGACCATCCGCCCCCCCCCCCCCCGACTGCACAACAACCACTGCTGCCTCTAAAGACATCGAGTCCTGCTGCCCACAGCCCACTCCACCAACACCCCCCCACTCCCAACACACAGCCCCCCAACATGACCCTCACTAAGACCCAGGTGAGGATGGAGCTGAGAAAGATCAAGGCGAGGAAGGCGTCGGGACCGGATGGCATCAGGTTCAAACCTTCAACTTGTCTTTTAGACCCTATTCCTACCAGGTTATTTAAAGAAGTCTTCCCACTTATTGGTAGCTTTATTCTTCATATAATCAATTCTTCATTAACTTTAGGCCATGTACCGCAGGCTTTTAAAACGGCTGTAATTAAACCCTTACTCAAAAAGCCAACGCTAGATCCAGGAGCTTTAGCTAACTATAGACCAATCTCTAATCTCCCTTTCATTTCAAAAATTTTAGAAAGAGTTGTTGCTACGCAATTATTTGACCACCTGCAGGAAAATGGTTTACTTGAAGAGTTTCAATCTGGGTTTAGAATCCATCATAGTACTGAAACAGCCTTAGCGAAGGTCACTAACGACCTCCTCATTGCATCTGATAATGGACTAGTTTCTGTACTTGTCCTTTTAGATCTTAGTGCAGCTTTTGATACTATTGATCATAATATTCTACTTGATAGATTAGAACACTATGTTGGACTTAATGGAACTTCGTTGCAGTGGTTTAGATCTTATTTATCTGATAGGTTCCAGTTTGTTCATGTAAATGATGAGTTTTCTTTCAGCTCAAAGCTTAGTCATGGAGTTCCACAGGGATCTGTGCTTGGCCCTACTCTTTTTAGTTTATATATGCTTCCGTTAGGCAACATTATTAGAAAGCACTGTATACATTTTCATTGTTATGCAGATGACACACAATTATACCTGTCAATGAAGCCAGATGATACTAATCAATTAGCCAAGTTAGAAGCCTGTCTTAAGGAAATCAAAGCTTGGATGACTTGTAATTTCCTGCTATTAAATTCAGATAAGACTGAAGTCATTCTTGTTGGTCCAAAAAACCTTAGAAATTCCTTTCCAAATCAAACTTTCAGTTTGGATGCAGTTACTCTTTCTCTTAATAGCTCTGTGAGGAACCTTGGAGTTATTTTTGATCAGGATTTGTCCTTCAATTCACATATTAAATTTGTTTCTAAGACTGCCTTCTATCATTTGCGTAATATTGCCAAGATTAGGAGCATCTTGTCTCAGAGTGATGCTGAGAAGCTGATCCACGCTTTTGTTAGCTCAAGATTAGATTATTGTAGGTTCCAAGGTTGTCATAGCCAGGAGTGGCACTGGGGTTAAGCTTCCAGTGCTCATAAAATGCTCCTTATGGCGTGCGTCTCGAAAAGCCTCTGACAACTAAGTCCAACTCCTAGCCTGCCTGTGTGGTTTAGTCTCTAAGCCCGGCGGAACTGCTTTTACTAATAGGAGAAGGGGCGAGGGCGGATCTCTTGGCACCTTAAAACCAGATGCTTCAGGTAGATGGTGGCTCGTCAACCTGGGAAGGTAGCCCATCTAGGGGAAGGTAAACCCTGATTTCAAACCTCCGCTGCCTTGCGGCACACCCGGTCACGGGAAAGGCTTCAGGAGTCAACCCTGAGGAAAAATCCGGAGTCGGAGCCCCTAAGGCAGTTCTCTGTTGTGCTCAACATCGTTCTGGCAGCTCCTGCGATGGTGCTGGTGCCAAACTATAGCAGCCCTGCTGTTCCTTTGGATTCATCAGTGACGTGGAGAGGGGGGACATGCTGCATGGGTAACATCTTGTCCTCCATATCTTCCTGCCCAGGCTTGAATCCTACCAACGCCCAACGCTGGAAGGTAGAACACCGGTGCGCATCGGCCTGTTCAGCCACAGGCGGTGCTGTTCCAGCAGAGTAGACGTTTAGGATCCTCTTCCATGGTCATCATAGACCGACGGAGGCCGACGACGACGAATGAGATTATTGTAATTCTTTATTATCAGGCTGTCCTAAAACATCTTTAAAAAGTCTTCAGCTGATCCAAAATGCTGCAGCAAGAGTTTTAACAGGTACTAGAAAGAGAGATCATATCTCTCCAGTTCTGGCCTCCCTTCATTGGCTTCCCATAGAGTTTAGAATTAAGTTTAAAATCCTTCTTCTTACTTACAAAGCTCTAAACAATCAGGCTCCTTTTTATTTAAAAGATCTGATACTACCGTATTATCCTAACAGAGCACTACGCTCCCAAAATGCAGGATTACTTGTAATACCTAGAATCTCCAAAAGTACAATGGGAGGCAGAGCCTTCAGTTATCAAGCTCCTCTCCTGTGGAATCAGCTGCCAATCTGGATTCGGGAGTCAGACTCGATCTCTGTTTTTAAGAATAGGGCTAAAACCTACCTTTTTGATATAGCCTACAATTAGGGAGGGATCATGTGTTTCTGAACCCTCCCTTAGTTATGCTGCTATTAGGTTTAGTCAGCCGGGGGACCTCCAGCAATGCACTGGGCCTCACTCCTTTCCTCACTCTCTATGAATTTTTTTTTTTTTTGCTGGTCATTAACATTTGTTTGTTCTCTCCCATAGATTGAGTCCCCATCGTGCTGTTTGCTCTCTACATGTCTGTTCTTTTCTTCTTCTCTATCCCCTCACCCCCCAGCCAGTCGCGGCAGATGACTGCCCCTCCCTGAGCCTGGTTCTGCTGGAGGTTTCTTCCTGTTAAAAGGGAGTTTTTCCTCTCCACCGTTGCCAAGTGCTTGCTCACAGGGGATCGCCTGATTGCTGGGGTCTTTCTGCAACTGTGGGGGTTCCCCCTACAGTTGATAGTGCTATGAGATGACTGTTGTTGTGAAATGGCGCTATATAAATAAAGTTGAATTGAATTGAATTGAATCAGTGCAAAGCTCCTCAAGTCCTGTGCAGATCAGCTATGTGGGATTGTGGAGCTCATCTTCAACCTGAGCCTGAAGCTAGGGAGGGTACCACAGTTGTGGAAAACATCTTGTGTGGTACCTGTACCAAAGACCTCCCGCCCCAAAGACCTGAACAGCTACAGACCAGTGGCCCTGACGTCCCACATGATGAAGACCCTGGAGAGACTGCTCCTTGCTCACCTCCGCCGCCTGGTGGGACCAGCGATGGATCCACTCCAGTTCGCCTACCAGCATGGCATTGGGGTGGAGGATGCAGTGATCTTCCTCCTTCACCGTTCTCTGTCCCACCTGGAGAAGCCCGGGAATGCGGTGAGGATCATGTTGTTTGACTTCTCCAGTGCTTTCAACACCATCTAACCGATGATCCTGAAGGACAAGCTGCTGTGTGCAGGGGTGGACCAGCACCTGTCATCATGGATCCTGGACTACCTCACTAACTGGCCACAGTTTATGAGAACCTGGGACTGTGTGTCCAACACGATCATCGGTAGCACGGGGGCCCCCCAGGGAACGGTTTTGGCTCCCTTCCTGTTCACCCGTTATACTGCGGACTTCTCACACAACACAACACACTGCCATCTACAGAAGTTCTCTGACGACTCTGCAATCGTCGGCCTCATCTCCAACGGAGATGAAGCTGAGTACAGAGGACTTATCCAGGACTTCGTGGACTGGTGCCATAGGAACTGCCTCCAGATCAACGCGAGGAAAACTAAGGAGCTGGTGGTGGACTGCCGCAGGCAAGGACAGCCCCTCACAGCACCAGTAAATATACAGGGAACAGACATCAAGATGGTGACATCCTACAAGTACCTGGGTGTTCATCTGAACAATAAACTAGACTGGTCACACAATACCGACACACTCTACAAGAAGGGACAGCGCAGGCTGTTCCTACTGAGGAGACTCAGGTCTTTTGGTGTTCAAGGGGCGCTGCTGAAGACATTCTACGACATGGTGGTGGCATCAGCCACCACTTTTGGAGTGTTCTGCTGGGGCAGTGGCATTACAGCAGCTGATAGGAAGAGACTGAACAAACTGATCAAGAAAGCTAGCTCTGTTCTGGGGCAGCGCCTTGACCCAGTGGAGGAGATAGGAGAGAGAAGGATGGTGGCTAAACTGTCATCTCTGCTGGAGTCCGAGTTCCACCCTATGCAGGACACACTGAATGCACCGAGGAGCTCATTTAGCAGCAGACTACATCATCCTAGGTGCACAACCGAGAGGTTTTGCAGGTCCTTCCTACCTACAGCTGTCAGACTGTACAACCTAAGCAGGGCTGCTCGCAGAGATAGCAAAAAGACGTGACAACCTAATAGTATTGAATGCAATAGACGCAATAGACTTCCACAGTGGTGCCCTCCGGTATACAACTAGGAAAATACCAGTAGCTACGGAGGGTGACAATATGTATGGGTACATAATCATACCATGTAGGATAACTAAGTAGACGGTTATGCTGTTTCATTCCATCTAGCTACAATGCTCCGCACTGTGTGTGTTTATATATTTACATATTTATTCCATCTAGCTACAATGCTCCACACTGTATGTTTATATATTTACATATTTATTCCATCTAGCTACAATGCTCCGCACTGTGTTTATATATTCATATATTTATTCCATCTAGCTACAATGCTCCGCACTGTGTTTATTTATTTACATATTTATTCCATCTAGCTACAATGCTCCGCACTGTGTGTTTATATATTCATATATTTATTCCATCTAGCTACAATGCTCCACACTGTGTGTTTATATATTTCCATATTTATTCCATCTCGCTACAATGTTCCGCACTGTGTTTATATATTTATTCCATCTAGCTACAATGCTCCGCACTGTGTGTTTATATATTCATATATTTATTCCATCTAGCTACAATGCTCCACACTGTGTGTTTATATATTTCCATATTTATTCCATCTAGCTACAATGCTCCGTACTGTGTGTCTATATATTTATGTTTATATGTACATATAAATTGTGGACTTTTAATGAGTTTAATGACTTTTAACAAGTTTAAAGAATACTGCTATCACCCTTGAGTGCAGCTAACAGGTCTGGGCCTGTACCCAGGACGAGTTGGACGGCTGGGCTTGTGGCATTTCCCTGGAGAGGTGGCTGGGAGGCTTGTGCTCCTCCTGGGGGATGAACTGGCTAGCCTAAGACTGTAACACCTCCCTGGAGACTGGGCTGGGAGGTTGATACTTCTCCTGGAGCTGAGCTAACTAGCTTGGGCCCACAACATCCCCCTGGAGATTGGGCTGGGAGGCCTATACTCCTCCTGGAGCTGAGCTTCCTAGCTTGAACCTGCAACATCTCCCTGGAGACTGGACTGGGTGGCCGATACCCCTCCTGGAACTGAACTAACTAGCTTGGGCCTGCAACACCTCTCTGGAGACTGGGCTGGGAGGCCTACATCTCTCCTGGAGCTGAGCTAACTAGCTTGGGTCTGCATCATCTCCCTGGATACTGGGTTGAAAAGCCTGTATTCCTCCTGGAGCTGAGCTAGCCAGCTTGGGTCTGCAACATCTCCCTGGATACTGGGCTGGAAAGCTTATATTCCTCCTGGAGTTGAGTTAACTAGCTTGGGCTTGCAACATCCCCCTGGAGACTGGGCTGGGAGGCCTACATCTCTCCTGAAGCTGAGCTTACTAGCTTGAGCCTGTAATATTTTCCTGGATATTGGGTTGGAAGACCTATATTACTCCTGGAGCTGAGATATCTAGCTTGGGCCTGCAACATCTCCTTGCAGTATTTATTTCTTTTAGTATTTCTTTTAGTTTAAGAACTTTTAAGCTGCTGATGTGCAGAAAGTGGAGGACAATGGCATTTTTTATTACTTTAATATGCTTGTTGGCAGCCTGGAACACGAGATCAAATAATGTTCCCTGGGTGAGTACCCATGCCAATGTGTTGTGTTTTTGGGACACTTATTATAGTGGTACTGATTTTAATGTTGTTTATGAGCAATCGCAGACTCATTTGGTCTGGGTCATAGATTCCTGGACAGAGGTACCAAGGGAATTACTTAAACTTCAAAATATTCTTACTTTATATGACCTTACATTTTTGCTCAATGAAAAGAATCGCCTGGCTTCAATACACAAAAATTCTGCTTCAAAATGTGATATGAAGCAAAGATTGGTGATTGTCCTACTTTTATTATTATCTGGAAATGTGCAACCAAACCCTGGACCTGATCTGCATTATATCCAGACTCCTGCTGATTTTAAATCAATGTCTGGTCTCAAAATTATTCATCTTAATGTGCGCAGTTTACTTCCTAAAATGGACATGGTCAAAATTTGGATTAGATCAACTGATCCGGATGTTGTGATCATCTCTGAAACGTGGCTGACAAAAGCTGTCACAGATGATGATATTAGTATAAATGGATACAATGTCTTCCGTACTGACAGGCCCAAAAAAGGTGGTGGTGTAGCCGCCTATGTTAAATCAAGATTTGATGCTTCAATTTTCTTGTCTAAGTCCATTTCTAAGCAGATGGAGTTTCTGGCCTTGAATATGGAAATAGCCAAATCCCTTTCCATAACTGTTGTTGGTTGTTATAGACCTCCATCTGCCACCAAGGAGGCATTATCATCCTTAAAGCATCTTTTGTCCAAATTAAACTACAATGAGCTTTTAATAGCAGGAGACTTCAACTGGGATTGGTTAAACGTAGCTTCTGAAGAATTTAAATCTTTCTGTGACTCTGTAAATTTTAGCCAGTTGATTAACTATCCAACTAGGCCAAATATTAAAAGTCCTGAAAAGTCCACTTTGATTGACTTAATTTTAACAAATGCTCCACATAAATTTTCATCTGTGGGTGTTTTCTGCAATGATTTGAGTGATCATTGTGTTGTTGCAGTGTGCAGAGATACAAAAATCCCCAAATGTAAACCGCGCATTATTTTCAAGTGGAATTTGAAGAAATTTAATGAACAAGCTTATCATCATGATTTGTCCTTGGTTAATTGGGAACATATAGACCTGTTGCCAGACGTTGAGTTAGCGTGGACTTTCTTTAAAGAAAACTTTGAGAAAATTGTAAATAAACATGCTCCTAGAGGGAAATTCAGAGTAAGGTAAGATAAGATAAGATAAGGTAAGCCTTTATTAGTCCCACAACGGGGAAATTCCAGGATTGCAACAGCACAGGGATAGCAACACTCAGAGCAACAATCAGAAGGCAAGAAAAAACAAAAAAACAAAAAACAAGCAAGCAAGAGCAGCTAATATACATATGTACATATTACTATAAAATATATATATATATACACACAGACACACAGTGCAGAGCATTGTAGCTGGATGGAATAAATATATGAATATATGAACACAGTGCAGAGCATTGTAGCTAGATGGAATAAATATGTAAATATATAAACACCCACAGTACGGAACATTGCAGCTAGGTGGAATAAATATGCAAGTATATAAACACACACAGTGCAGAGCAATGTAGCTAGATGGAATAATATGCAGATATATAAAAACACAGTGCGGAGCATTGTAGCTAGATGGAATAAATATATAGATATATAAATATAAACACACCCAGTGCTGAGCATTGTAGCTAGATGGAATAAATATGTAAATATATAAACACACACAGTGCAGAGCATTGTTGCTAGATGGGATGAAACAGCATAACCGTCTACTTAGTTATCCTACATGGTATGATTATGTGCCCATACATATTCTCACCCTCCATAGCGACCGATATGTTCCTAGTTGTATGCCGGAGAGGACCATTGTGTAAGTCTATTGCATCTTTTGCATCCAAAAAACTATTAGTTTGTTACGTCTTTTTGCTATCTCTGCGAGCAGCCCTGCTTAGGTTGTACAGTCTGACAGCCGTTGGTAGGAAGGACCTACGAAACCTCTCGGTTGTGCACCTGGGATGATGTAGTCTGCTGCTAAATGAGCTCCTCAGTGCATCCAGTATGTCCTGCATAGGGTGGAACTCGGACTCCAGCAGAGATGACAGTTTAGCCACCGTCCTTCTCTCTCCTATCTCCTCCATCGGATCAAGGCGCTGCCCCAGGACAGAGCTAGCTTTCTTAATCAGTTTGTTCAGTCGCTTCCTATCGGCTGCAGTAATGCCACTGCCCCAGCAGACCACTCCAAAAGTGATGGCTGATGCCACCACCGTGTCATAGAATGTCTTCAGCAGCGCCCCTTGTACACCAAAAGACCTGAGTCTCCTCAGCAGGAACAGCCTGCGCTGTCCCTTCTTGTAGAGTGCGTCAGTATTGTGTGACCAGTCTAGTTTATTGTTCAGATTAACACCCAGGGGCGTGAAAGGGGCGTGAAAACCCCTGGTTCTCTCCAGAACTGTCTGATGCCATTTATCAGCGTAATGTGGCTTGGGCCAAAGCCAGGAAAACTGATACTGCCAGTGATTGGTCCATTTTTAGACAACTGAAAAATAAATGCACTTTTTTATTAAAAAGGCTAAATCTGAATATTATTTATCTGTCATAACTGAGAGTCTTAATAATCCACAGAAATTTTGGAAAGTGATCAAAGGTTTATCTGTGAATAAAAGCTCTCAGGTTCTTCCTACTTTTGTTTTAAATGGCTCAGTCCCAGTTTATGATATAACTGAGGTTTTAAATTGCTTCAATAAGCATTTTGTGTCATCTGGTTTTCTGTTTAACTCTACAGGAGCTACATCTGTGCCTCACTGTACTAATTCCCAAATGTTTTTTGGAGAACCTTTTAGACTTGTACCTTTTACTGTACAGCAAGTTCATAAGGCTCTCAAAACTTTGAATCACAGAAAACCTCCTGGACCAGATTTGATAGAGCCTTACTTTTTAAAAATGGCTGCCAATTTTATTGCACAGCCTCTTACAGTACTTTTTAATTTATCAATTGAAAACAAAGAGATTCCTGTAGTATGGAAGTCAGCTTTTGTGGTTCCTCTCTTAAAAGGAGGTGACCCAGCAGTTTTAACTAACTATAGACCAATATCAAATTTGTGTGTCTTGTCCAAGATTCTTGAATCTCTCGTGTGTGATCAACTTAAAGAGTTTTTATACTCAAATGAACTTCTTTCAAAACTGCAATCGGGCTTTAGAAAAAAGCACAGCACTATTACTGCTGCTACAAAAGTGGTCAATGATATTGTGGTAGACTGCAAGTCTAATTTAAAACATTACTGGCACATGCCTCTAGGGGGAACTACCTGTATTGTTCAGCACTACTACTAAGGGGACACATTAGAATAAGAGTGTGAAAACCCCGCGCAGAGTCCATGTTCAGTCATTGTGTGTGTTGCAGAATAAACGGCAAGAGTTAGCCAAAGAAATAACTCAAGTGTGATCATTGCTACACGGTAGGATATCACACAATTGGCGACGAGGATTGAAAAAGAAAAATTAGCGGCGAGAAACAGAGAACATTGCAAGTGTGGCGAACTCAAGTGACTCCAGTAGTTCGAGTGCAAGTTCAGAGGAGGAAAACGAGGTTTCCCCACCACGACGAGCAATGGCGGCTGTAATCGGAACGGTAACTCCTTTTGATAACTCGACTCAGTCATGGGAAGAATATAGTGAAATGTTGGACTTTTTCTTCGAAGCTAATGATATTGAGGAGCCAGACAAACGGAAGGCTGTACTGTTGAGTGGAGTTGGTGCAACTACTTACAGCTTGTTGAGAAATTTAGTAAGCCCTGCATTACCGAAAGATAAAACGTACGACCAGCTTACTGCTGAGCTTCAGAAGCACTTCAGCCCCAAACCGAGTGAAATCGTGCAACGATTCAAATTTAATTCACGCATAAGGAGGAACACTGAGTCCATAGCAGAGTATGTGGCAGAATTGAGGAAATTAGCACTGCACTGTGATTACAAAGACTCATTAGAAGAAATGTTAAGAGACAGACTTGTGTGTGGAGTGAATGATGACCGAATGCAACGGCGACTTTTATCTGAAACAAAACTCACTTTTGCGAAGGCTTTGGAATTATGCCAAGCGATGGAAACAGCATCTAAAGATGTGAGAGAAATGCAAGGGAAGCAAACAGAGGACACAGCAACGCATGTTCGTGTGCCTAAGACCCAAGTAGGTGTCCACAAAGTGTCGACTGACAAAACTCAGCACAAATTCCCCAGTTGTTATCGCTGCAAAGGCCAGCACAATGCCGCCGAGTGCAAATTTGCCACTGAGCTGTGTCATAATTGTGGCAAGCGAGGGCACATTAAGAAAGCATGTAGAACAAAGGTGGGCAATGCACAGGTGCAGAAGGCAACAGTTGAAGGGCAAAAGAATGAAAACAAGGGCCCAGGAAAGGAACAGCGAGCGAATCAACTTAGAGGGGAGGGAGAAAGTGATACAGAAGACATAGGTTTTCACACAATTTACAACATGTCAGAGGAGCTGACCAAGGTAGCGCCCATCACGCGTACCATGAATGTTAATGGAATGAAAGTAACATTTGAAGTTGATACAGGCTGTGGAGTAACCATATTAAGTAAACAGCAATATACACAACTGTGGAAGAAAACAGACACAGCAGAATTAAATCCCTGTTCATTAAAATTAAAAACATACACAGGAGAGAAGCTAGACGTGCTAGGCATGGCACAAGTGAAGGTGCAACACAAAAACAAAGAAAAGGACTTACCTGTAGTAGTAGTTGGGAGCGAAGGACCAAATCTACTAGGGCGAAGTTGGCTACAAGAACTGGCCATGATTGATCAGTTGGTGAATAAGGTGGAATCTCAGCCCAAATTGCAGCTGGAGGAGATCCTCGAAAGACACGCTGAGGTGTTCAAAGAAGGCTTAGGACAGCTAAAAGGTGTCACTGCAAAGATTAATGTGGACAAGGAGGCCCAACCACGATTCTGCAAACCCCGACCGGTGCCCTATGCAGTCAAGCCACTGGTCGAAAGCGAGCTACAGAGGCTGCTGGATGACAAGATCATTGAGCCAGTGCAGGTTGCAGAATGGGCGGCGCCCATAGTCCCAGTGCGAAAGCTGGATGGCTCCATTAGAATATGTGGAGATTACAAACTCACTGTCAATCGAGCATCACGGGTGGATCAGTATCCAATTCCTAAAGTGGAGGACCTCTTCGCACAGCTGAATGGCGGCTGACACTTCACGAAATTAGACATGAGTCACGCTTACCAACAAGTAGTCCTGGAAGAAGAATCAAGAAAGTATGTAACCATCAATACACACAAAGGCTTATATACCTACACACGCTTACCATTTGGAGTAGCTTCCAGTCCTGCTATATTCCAGAGAACTATGGAGGGCATCCTAGGTGGAATTCCGAATGTTGCCATTTATTTGGATGACATCCTTTGTACAGGACCAAATGAACAAGAACATCTGAAAACGCTGGAGGAAGTGCTTCAACGGTTGGAGAAAAGCGGTCTGAGGTTGAAAAGAAGCAAGTGTGAGTTCATGGGAAAAGAGGTGGTGTTCCTAGGCCACAAGATCAACGCCAGTGGTCTACACCCTCTAACAGACAAAGTGGAAGCCATTGCGGAGGCGCCTGAGCCACAAAATGTTACTGAGTTAAAAGCCTACCTGGGCTTGTTGAACTATTACCATAGGTTCCTCCCAAAGCTCTCCACGCTGCTGGCACCACTACATACCTTACTTAAGAAGGAAGAAAAATGGTCATGGGGGGTCAAGCAGCAGAAGGCGTTTGAAGAGTCCAGAGCGCTACTTCAGTCCTGTAGTGTGTTAGTGCACTATGATTCAAACAAACCACTCATCCTGGCGTGTGACGCATCACCCTACGGTGTGGGAGCTGTACTCTCTCATCGCATGGAGGATGGCTCAGAGAGACCCATAGGGTTCGTCTCAAGAACTCTTAGTACAGCTGAGAAAAACTACTCCCAGCTAGACAAGGAGGGCCTCGCAGTAGTATTTGATGTAAAAAAGTTCCACAAATACCTGTACGGGAAACAGTTCGCTATAGTGACTGACCACAAGCCACTAATTTCACTGTTCAGTGAAATGAGAGCCATACCCCAGATGACATCTCAGAGAATTCAGAGATGGGCCGTTACATTAGCAGCGTATGAGTACACCATCGTTTACAAAGCTGGACGGGACCATACGAATGCTGACGCGATGAGTAGGCTACCCTTGGATGGAGGAAGAGACAGCACGCCTGAGGAGGAGGAGAGAGTGCTATTGTTTGAAGATATCGGCGTGCCTCTGGTGAACGCACAACAAATAAAGAAGTGGACAGACAAAGACCCTGTTCTAGCAAGAGTGCGAGAATACATCTTGCGAGGATGGCCGAAGATGAACAGTCCTGAGTTCATTCCCTATGCCCGACGACAGGATGAGCTCAGCACCCAGGAAGGTTGTATCCTGTGGGGAGGACGCGTGGTTGTTCCACCACCTGGTCGGAATGCCTTACTGCAACAACTACACCAAGCACACCCTGGCATCACTCGCATGAAAGCGTTGGCGAGGAGTTACATGTGGTGGCCCAACATGGATGCAGAGGTGGAGGCGCTTGTGAAGTCATGTGCGGCATGCCAGGAGAACAGGAACAGTCCTCCAGCAGCCCCACTACATCCCTGGGAAGTTTCAGATAAACCATGGAGAAGAATTCACATTGACTACGCAGGTCCATGGATGGGAAGAATGTTCCTGATCATAGTTGACGCATACTCAAAGTGGATCGATGCATATTCTGTGAGTAGCTCTACTTCTACTGTTACCATTGAATGTCTTAGAAAGAGTTTCAGCCAACATGGGCTACCTGAAATCATAGTATCAGATAACGGTACATGTTTTACGAGTGAACAGTTCCAAGAGTTTTCTGAAAAGAATGGCATACGTCACATCACGACTGCGCCATACCATCCTTCTTCTAATGGCTTAGCCGAGAGGGCCGTGCAGACGTTCAAGTCACTCATGAAAAAGATGGCAGGAGACTCTATTGAAACCCGAACGTCGCGAGCTCTGTTCAGCTATCGAATAACACCCCAATCTACAACTGGCAAGTCACCAGCTGAGCTGTTGTGTGGAAGGAAGTTGAGGTCAACATTTGACTTAATACATCCAGACTTCAGAAACAAAGTGCATGACAAACAAGAGAAACAAAAAGGTTATCATGACATGCATGCTAGAGAGAGAATACTGAGAGAAGGAGACGTGGTCTACACCCGCAACTTTGGCTCAGGACCAGCCTGGGTACCAGGAGAAATAACAGAAAAGACAGGCCCTGTGTCATTCAAGGTGACATTAGGCCATGGACAAGTGGTGAGGAGACACATCGACCAAGTTCGTGGTAGGAGCTCCATTCCCCTGCCGATGGCACCAGAGGTGTTGTCTGACACCCATCCTGAGGAGAGCATCAACGAACCACCACTTCAGGTGAAACCTGAGGTACCCGTCTCTGCAGATTCTACGGGCAGCACTGCAGCAGCCGAAACAGTGGAGCAGTCTGAGTCTTCACCTGCAGTTGGCTCACCAGCCGTGAGAAGATCTCAGCGAGCTAGGAAAGCTTCAGACTACTTGAAGGACTATACTTAGTCAGTAGTGAGTTCCCCAGCCACAGGACAAGAATACGTCCTGGAACCTCACTGGGATGCGGTAGTCAACCCCAAATCCCCAGTTAGACTGTTATGTGTGTTATACATGTGGAAAAAAAAAAAAAAAAGAGAAAGAAATTATGTGTATGGCACATGTGTTTAAGAAGTTAAAAGTAACTGTGATAGTTTAGGGTTAAATGGGAGTTCCAGGATGTCTAGCATAATTGGCTAGTGTAATTAAGAGTAGTTTAATCTAGAGGGGAGGGATGTGGTAGACTGCAAGTCTAATTTAAAACATTACTGGCACATGCCTCTAGGGGGAACTACCTGTATTGTTCAGCACTACTACTAAGGGGACACATTAGAATAAGAGTGTGAAAACCCCGCGCAGAATCCATGTTCAGTCATTGTGTGTGTTGCAGAATAAACGGCAAGAGTTAGCCAAAGAAATAACTCAAGTGTGATCATTGCTACACGGTAGGATATCACAGATATACTTGTTGCTCTTGATAAAAAGCAGCACTGTGCTGCACTTTTCATTGATCTGTCAAAGGCTTTTGACACTGTGGACCACACAGTTTTAAAGCAAAGACTCATCAGTTTTGGACTGTCGGAACATGTAGTCTCCTGGTTCGCAAATTATTTGAGTGACAGGACCCAATGTATTAAATATGATGGTTTGTGTTCTGAAATTGTCAGTGTCCACAAGGGGGTGCCACAGGGTTCTGTATTAGGACCCCTCCTATTCATTATGTACATTAATGATTTAGGACAAAATGTGTCTGATGCTAGTTTGCATTTTTATGCTGATGACACAATTATTTACTGCTTTGGCTCTTCTCCTGCTAATGCTGTTGCTTCTCTGCAGAAAGCTTTTAATGTGGTGCAGCACACACTTCTGCAGCTAAAACTAGTCCTTAATGCTGACAAAACTAAACTGATGTGGTTTTCAAATTCTAGGAAGAGTCCACAAATTTTTCCCACAGTGTCCACTTTTGAGGGAAATGAAATTGAGGTGGTTCACTCGTATAAGTATCTTGGTATCTTGCTTGATGACGCTCTGACTTTTAAGCCCCATGTTGAAAATCTTGTGAAGAAACTTAAACTGAAACTGGGTTTTTTATTTCGAAATAAATGTTGTTTTTCTTTTGAGGTTAAAAAGCGTCTTGTTACTGCAACTTTTTTATCTATTTTAGATTATGGAGACCTCTTGTATATGAACGCTTCAGCTCAGTGTCTGAGTAAGATTGACTCTGTATATCATGCTGTTTTGAGGTTTGTTACAAATTGTAGAGCCTTGACCCATCACTGTGAACTGTATTCTAGAGTGGGATGGCCCTCTTTGTCCACCAGGAGGTTGACTCACTGGTACATTTTTATTTACAAGGCTATGCTTGGACTGTTGCTCCCTTACATTTGTAATTTGATCACACTGAGAAGTGTTGATTCTTATGGTCTGCGTTCTAATGATTATTTGTTGCTTTCTGTTCCATTTGCCCGTACTGAGCTGGGAAAAAGAGCTTTCATGTTCTCAGCCCCCTCTACATGGAACATGTTGCAAAAAGACTGGAAATTAACGGAACTTGTTTCATTGAACGACTTTAAATCCAGATTGAGAACACTTGAGACGGCCTCACTAATTTGTAACTGTTTTATATGATTTGTATGTCATTTTAAGTGTATTTGTGATTTTTTTTTTTTTTTTTTTTTTGCTGCCTCTTGGCCAGGACTCCCTTGAAAAAGAGGTTTTTAATCTCAATGGGTTTTTTCCTGGTTAAATAAAGGTAAAATAAATAAAAAAAAAACATATGTATACTCGCTGCTCTTGTTTTTTTTTCTTGCCTTCTGATGAGTGTTGCTGTCCCTCTGCTGTTGCAATCCTGGAATTTCCCCATTGTGGGACTAATAAAGGCTTATCTTATCTTAAACATGCAAACTCCACACAGATCACTGTTGGTCAGGGGCTGGGATCGAATCAGGGATCCCATGGCCAAGGGTGAGTTGCTGTGCTGGAACACTTAAAAACTTTTATCAGTATGTCTCCTGCCCAACCAGGCGAAAAAAGACATTGGACCTGTGCTATGGATCCACTGAGAGGTCTTATAAATCACTCCCCCTTCCTCCTTTAGGATCCTCAGATCACAACTGTGTACATTTGCTGCCCACATATAAAACTGCTCTCAGAAGAGGCAAGGTGAAGACCAGAGACATAGATGTGTGGACAGAGGATTCAGTGCACTGCCTCCAGGAATGCTTTAACTGTACAGAGTGGGAGGCGTTCACACTGGCCTGCGGGGATGATTTGGACTCTTTGGTGGACGCCACATGCTCATACATGGCGTTCTGTAAAAATATGATCGTTCCACGTAAACGTGTCAAAATACTGTATATCCCAACAACAAGCCATGGGTTACAAAATCAGTTAAATCCTGCTTACAGAGGAAAGCACTTGCCTTTAAACAGGGGTCTGTTTCTGAGCTGCAGGTTGCCACAAAAGAGCTGAAGTCCGAAATTTTAAGAGCAAAACAGAATTATAAATCAGAATTGGAAAGTAAGATGGCAACAAAGAAACTTGGTTCAGCCTGGGCCAGTATGAAAACTATTGCAGGCCTTCAGAGCACAGAGCGCAGTAATCGTGTGTTTTTAGATGGTTTTAGTTCAGACACAGAGCTGGCTAATGCTCTTAATTGTTTTTATGGTCGTTTTGACTCCTTTGATTTTAGCATAGAAACCCAGGATTTGAAACAGAAACTCAAAGACAATTGGCACTTTAATATTGAGGTGCAGGATATTAAAAGGGCATTCTGCGCTGTAAAAGTGAACAAAAGTCAGGGCCCTGATAATATATGTGGGCGCTTGGTAAAGTCCTGTGCACATGAACTGAGTCCTGTATTTCATAAGTCCTTACAGACACAACATGTACCCAAGATCTGGAAAGATGCCGTGGTTGTTCCCGTTCCAAAATCCAGCTGTCCTAAAATGGTAAACGACTTTAGACCAGTTGCGTTGACTTCAATTTTAATGAAAATTTTTGAAAAACTGGTCAGATCTGAGGTCCTAAAGCAGACTGAACATGCATTGGATCCTTTGCAGTTTGCATATACAGTAGGCCACACAAAGGAGTGGAGGATGCCACTCTCACTCTGTTTAACATGCTTTTTAAACGTCTGGATTTTAATGGGACACACGCCAGGCTTTTATTTGTGGACTTTTTCTCCACCTTTAATACAATCCAACCTCATATTTTAGTTGAAAGGCTCCTGCAACAATTTGATTTGAGCAGTAATCCGGTGGGTTGGATTCTGGATTTCTTAACCAACAGGACGCAGAGAGTAAGGGTCAATGGTACATTGTCTGACCTAAAGTGCTCTTCTACTGGCTCTCCTCAGGGGTGTGTGTTGTCACCACTACTCTTCATCCTGTACACAAACATGTGTCGGAGCAGACATGACAACAGACACATTATAAAGTATGCTGATGATTCAGTTATTGTCAGTCTCCTCCAGGATGGTGAGAGTGGCCACGGCCCAGTAGTTGATGACTTTGTTCACTGGTGTGAGGATTCCTACCTGCAGCTGAATACGACAAAAACTAAAGATATGATTATTGACTTTAGGAGGAAAACTCCCAGGCACAAAGTCACTGTACTAAAAGGTCAGACCACTGAATGTGTACAATCCTACAAATATCTTGGGACGATTATTGATAGTAATTTAAACTTTGAAGAGAACTGTGAAAGGGTGTGCAAAAAGGGTCAGCAACATTTGCATTGTTTGAGGAAACTTGCACGCTTCCAAATTGACCGAACTATAATGACAATGTTTTATCGGGCTTTTATTGAATCTGTTTTATCCTTTTCTTTAGTGTCATGGTTTGGTCAGATAAAACTGAATCAGAGGAAATCCTTGGACCAGGTAGTTAGGTGGTCCAGTCATTTTCTTGGTGAGTCACAGCTGAGCCTGACATCCCTGTACACCAGACAAGTACAGAGCATTGCTACCTCCATTTTAAATGATGACTCCCACCCTTTGCACTGCAACTTTCAGCTTCTTCCCTCCAGATGGAAGTTTGCTGTCCCAAAAAGTAAAACCCAGCGCAGCAAAAACAGCTTTGTCCCTGCTGCTGTTAAAGAGTTGAACAAGTTGTAACAATATATTGCACATAATTTAGGTACCTATTTATTAACTCCATTTTATATTTACTTATTTTTGTTTACTTATTTTTGTAGGATTTTATTTGAGTTCTAAATCTTTTATTGGGTTTTAGACCTTTGAGTCTTTAACCTCTTTGACTAGTCTTTAACTTTTTAATATGACCCTTCTCTCTTATCTCTGGTTTTTCTCTCATCTCTTTGTCTTTACTGTATATCCTGATTGGTGGAGCCTTGAGTATTTTTATCATGTTTATAGTCAGCTTATGTGTGCCTGTGTTTGTGTTCATGTTGAATGTAATTGTGGCTTGTAAATATGGATGTCACCAGACTGCAAAACAAATCTACCTATGGGTACAAATAAAGTAACCTGAACCTGAACAGTGCTAACCACTGCATGTTACAAGTCGCTCTCGCCTGTCTCCTGCTTCAGCTGCGCGCACACCTGCGCCTCATCAGTCTCGGGCTATTTAGCCCGCTCCACCTTGAGCCTCGGTCTGGAGCCGTCTGCTCACCAAGCTTGCCATTCCAGCGCTCGCCATCTCGTTGCCAGCCAGCGCTCCTCAGAACCAATCCTCGTCTAAACACGTAAGCGATCATCCTCTTACCTTCTTCTCCAGTCTGTCTACCCTGTGCACAGGTGGATCCTCTGGCGGCGGACTATTCCCTCATCCTCACCATCATCTCTCTCACCGCGCCGAGCGTGCACCAGAACACTGTCTTCCAGGCAGGAGCCCTGCGGCTACGCCAACGCCAGCCACCGTTCCACCTGCAAGTAAACCAGTCTTAGTGTTAATACCGCTGGGTGTGCACTGGCCATTAATCCTTGTATTTGCTCTGCCCTTAGGGTTGCCTGTACGGCGCACTGCTTCGCCCTCGACGCATCCCGGCCTCCTGCAACACATCACATCCTGCACACACGCACTCACACACTCATTATTTCCGTCAATAAAACTACAGATTTTCACTCGAGCGTGTTCCCTGGGTTTGAACTCATGTCAGTACGGCTCCAGCAGAGCAACCCAGCGGACAGCGGGCTCACACACCGGCTTAACACTCTTGAGGCTCGAGTGGATCAGATCACTCACCAGCAGCAGGTCATTTTAAATCAATTGACCCAGATCAACCGCCGGCTGGACCGTCTGGATCCCCAGCAAATGTTCCCTCTGGCTCAGCACAGCGGGTCAGCTCCCGCCAGTACCCCAGCTAGCCAGGCTAGCCCGGGGCCGCCAACCCGGCTCACGCCAATTCCTATGCCCACGCACTTCAGCGGTAAGCTCGGTGAAGCTCGGGGGTTCCTCCTCCAGTGTGAGTCGGTGTTCCAGTGAGTCCCCGGGGACTTCGCCACTGATCACAGCCGTATCGGCTATATTGCTAACCTCCTGGAAGGGCGAGCTTTAGCTTGGGCCTACGCTGTAATGGCGAGGCCCAGCTGCGCAAACCTGACCTATGCTTAGTTCTTGCACGATTTCAACGAAGTTTTTGATCATTCGGACCGTGATAGTGTGCTAACCACCCGGTTGATAAACCTTTGCCAGGGTAGTCGGTCGGCTGCCGACTGCGCTGTCGACTTCCGGGTGGTAGCGGCGGAAGTTGGGTGGGGGGATGCTGTCCTCTGCAGCATCTTCACCCGTAGCCTGAACTCTAGCCTCCGGGATGAGCTGGCCTGCCGGGATCCGCCAGAGTGGCTCGCCGAATTAATCTCCCTCACAATTAGTCTCTCTAACAGGTTGAGAGAACAGGCCGCCGAGCGGAAATTGTCCAGCCGCTCGAGCGGTGCGTTTCCCCATACCTCTCAACCTCGCCCCCTGGCATTGCCCCCGGGAACTGGGTCTCTGCATGTACTGTGGAGATGACCAGCACCTTGTGGAGACTTGTCCGGTTAAGCCAAAAGGAGGAGTCTGTGAGTCACTATAGGGGGCCTCGCGGACGTGTCCCAATCTAACTCCCTATCCAGATGTCTCGTGCCGATCAGGTTCTTTCACAATCCCATTGAACATCTCACTCATGCACTGGTGGACTCGGGGGCGGAGCAGAACTTTATTTCTAAGAGCCTGGCAACCTGCCTGGGCATCCCTTGCCATGCCCTGCCGGCTCCCCTCAGTCTCGTCTCCCTCTCTGCAACCCCACTGGAGAGGGTTACGCACCGGACAGTCCCGGTCCCTGTCATCATCTCTGGAAATCATCGGGAGGACCTCAGTCTGTTCGTGCTTCCCACCTCTGCTGTCTCCGTTATTCTGGGTTACCCCTGGCTATGCCTTCACATCCCGATCTTTGACTGGCGATCTGGAAGTGTCCTCTCCTGGAGCACTTTTTGTATGGGCGCCTGTCTCCAGTCCACTGCCTGCGCCCCGTCGCTTCCTCCCTCCTCCTCCGACTCTCCCCCTCCGGACCTCTCCAAGGTGCCTCCGGAGTGCCACGATCTCGGAACCATCTTCAGTAAGTCCAAAGCGCTGTCTCTCCCCCCCCCCCCCACTGCTCCTATGACTGCACCATCAACCTCTGCCCGGGGGCGCCTTTGCCATCTAGTTGCCTATACAGCTTGTCGGCGCTGGAGCATGAGGCCATGGACACCTATATAAAGGAGTTGCTCAGCGCGGGCATCATCCGCCCCTCCTCGTCCCCGGTGGGAGCAGGTTTTTTTTTTTTCATGGACAAGAAGGGTTGGGTCCTTTCGGCCGTGCATCAACTTCCGGGCTTTGAATGACATCACGATTAAGAACAAGTACATGCTGTCGTTGATGGATTCCACCTTCGACTCTCTCCAGGGGGCTTCTTGGTTTACGAAGTTGGACCTACACAGCGCATACAACCTCGTTCGGATCCGGGAGGGCAATGAATGGAAGACGGAGTTCCGGACACCCAGCGGCCATTTTGAGTATCTTGTCATGCCGTTTGGGCTCACCAATGCTCCGGCCGTCTTCCAGCGGCTGATAAACGACGTCCTTTGCGACTTTCTGAGGGTGTTCGTCTTCGTCTACCTGGATGACATCCTGATCTTCTCCCGGTCTCAGGAGGAGCATCAGTTCCACGTGAGGCGGGTCCTTCAACGTCTCCTGAAGAACAGGCTCTACGTGAAGGCAGAGAAGTGCAAATTTTACGCTGATAAGACCTCCTTCCTGGGCTTTATCGTGTCCCACAATCAGATCCTCCTTGATCCTGCCAAGGTCAAGGCGGTGGTCGAGTGGCCCTCCCCTTCGTCCAGGAAACAGGTCCAGCAGTTCCTGGGCTTCGCCAACTTCTTCTGCCGCTTCGTCCCGAAGTACAGCGCCATCGCCTCTCCCCTGACCTGCCTCACCTCCCCCAAGGTGCCGTTCCGGTGGACAGAGGAGGCTGCCTCTGCCTTTGCAGCCTTGAAGACAGAGTTTTCTTCCTCCCGGGTCCTGACGCAGGTGGATCCCGTGCTAAAGTGCCTCGTCGAGGTGGACGCCTCTGATACAGGGGTGGGGGTGGTATTGTCTCAGCGCTCTCCGGTGGACGGAGTGGTTTGCCCTTGTGCCTGCTTCTCTCGGCGCCTGTCCACGGCGGAGAGGAATTATGACGTCAGCGACAGAGAACTCCTCCCAGTGAAGCTCGCGCTGCAGGAGTGGCATCACTGGTTGGATGGGGCAGCGCAGCCTTTTGTGGTCTGGACTGACCACAAAAACCTGGAGTACCTAAGGACGGCCAAGCGCCTGAACGCCAGCCAGACGCGCTGGTCCCTGTTCTTTGGCTGCTTCAGGTTCACGATCACCTACCGCCCCGGTTCCAAGAATGCTAAACCGGACGCGCTGTCCAGGCAGTTTGCCCCAGAGACGCCTGAAGATCTGGAACACACCATCCTGCTGGCCTCGTGCATCGTGGGCGCCGTCTCGTGGTCCATCAGGGACAAGGTCCGGAGGGCGCAGGAGACCGAACCTGATCCTGGCGGCGGTCCGGCAGGGAGATTGTTTGTGCCATCTTCTGTCTGGGGTGATGTCATCCATTGGGCCTATACCTCGAAGCTCGCCTGTCACCCTGGGATGTCCCGACTGGTGGAGCTCCTCCAAAGGTCCTTTTGGTGGCCGGGCCTCTGGGACGACATCGCAGGCTATGTCCGTGCGTGCCCCCAGTGCGCTATGGGTAAGACCTCTATCTCTCCTTCAGCGGGGCTCCTCCATCCTCTGCCGGTCCCCGGAAGGCCTTGGTCCCATGTAGCCTTGGATTTTGTCACCGGGCTCCCGACGTCCAACTCGTTCAACACCATCCTGACCATTGTGGATTGGTTCTCGAAGGCCGCCCACTTCGTGCCACTCCACGGCCTCCCTACAGCCCAGGAGATGGCTGATCTGTTGGTACAGCACGTCGTGAGACTACATGGGATTCCGGTGGATATCGTCTCTGACCGGGGACCCCAGTTCGTGTCCAGGGTCTGGAGGTGCTTTTGCAATGCCTTGGGGGCTACGGTGAGCTTGTCTTCCGGTCACCATCCCCAGTCTAACGGGCAGTGCGAGTGAGCTAATCAGGAGCTGGAAGCTGCACTGCGCTGCGTCACCGCCTCCAGTCCTTCCTCCTGGAGCGCCCATCTGCCCTGGATAGAATATGCCCATAACTCCACCTTGTCATCGGCCACTGGGATGTCTCCTTTCCAGGCATCTCTGGGTTACAACCCTCCGCTGTTCCCTGAAGAGGAGGGGGAGGTGGCAGTACCATCCATCCAGGCGCATCTTAGGCGCTGCCAGCGCTTTTGGACCACGACTTGCCAAGCGCTTTTACGCACGGCAGCACGCAACTCCAAGACGGCTAATCGTCACAGAAGGGCCGCTCTCCGCTATCAAGTGGGCCAACAGGTATGGTTATCCACGCGGAACATCAACCCGAAGGCCGAGAAGAAGAAGCTGGCCCAATGCTTCATTGGACCTTACTCCATCACTAAGATAATTAACCCGGTGGCTGTGCGTCTGGCTCTCCCCTCCTCCCTCCGTGTCTGCCCGACATTCCACGTCTCACAGATTAAACCCCTGGTGACTAACCCACTCTGTCCTCCTCCTAGGGCTCCACCCCCTCCCATGATGATCGACGGCGACCCGGCATGGAGGGTCAACTCCATCCTGGACTCCCGCCGCCTGGGTCGTGGCCTGCAATATCTGGTGGACTAGTAGGGGTATGACCCTGAGTGGAGATCCTGGGTGCGTTCGTCGTTTGTGCTGGACAGTTGCCTCATCACAGATTTCCACCAGGTGTACCCAGGTAAGCCAGCGCCGGGAGGCGCTGCTCGTGGGGGGGGGGGGGGGTACTGTTACAATTCGCTCTCGCCTGTCTCCTGCTTCAGCTGCGCACACACCTGCGCCTCATCAGTCTCGGGCTATTTAGCCCACTCCGCCTGGAGCCTCGGTCTGGAGCCGTCTGCTTACCAAGCTTGCCATTCCAGCGCTCGCCAACTTGTTGCCAGCCAGCGCTCCTCAGAACCAATCCTCGTCTAAACACGTAAGCGATCATCCTCTTACCTTCTTCTCCAGTCTCTCTCCCCTGTGCACAGGTGGATCCTCTGGTGGCGGACTACTCCCTATCCTCGCCATCATCTCTCTCACCGTGCTGAGCGCGCACCGGAACGCTGTCTTCCAGGCAGGAGCCCTGCGGCTACGCCAACGCCAGCCACCGTTCCACCTGCAAGTAAGCAAAAGTCTTAGTGTTAATACCACTGGGTATGCACTGGCCATTAATCCTTGTATTTGCTCTGCCCTTAGGGTTGCCTGGCTGTACGGCGCACTGCTTCGCCCTCGACGCATCCCGTCCTCCTGCAACACATCGCATCCTGCACACACGCACTCACATACTCATTATTTCCCTCAATAAAACTACTGAATCTCACTCGAGCCTGTGTGCGTGTTCCCTGGGTCCGAACTCATGTCACTGCGCCACCGCACAATTTGGACTTTTTCCTGTTATAATAATTAATGTAATATTTCTGATAGTTATAGTACATGTGTGCTATACCAGTTATGAGTTTTGTTTTTCTTGTGACCAAACTCTTGAAAAAATGAGGACTATCAGTTGCTTCTATTTTCTTATTATTGTTGAAAATCACCTGCCAGTTGATGCAAGACAAAAGCAGTTAATCAACAATGATAACAAACAAAACTGCATTTTTTATGAGACATAAATAGTAGGGAATACATTATTTTTAGGATATTGCCATCAGTAACAGATAATTTTAATTTCTAAAGGGGTTTTACAGATAATAGAACTTTAAAATGATAAGTTATGGCCACGAGTATGCTCGAATTTACTAAAAAATAATTATATTTGCAAAATAAAAAAAAATTCTATCTCTTGTTCAAATACCCAGGATTGATACAGGATTGCATGCAACATCCAAATGATGACAACGGTCATGAGATTTTCAAGGATCACACTAAAAATATTTTGTAATTTAATTTTCTTGGAATAATTGACACTTGTGGTCAGATAAACATTTATTGAATGAAAAACAATATCATGAAAACATAAAGGCAGTTAGTCAGCATATTGTCAACTGACATATTGTCCATCTTGTCGTGGAAAGGTCCGTCTGATCTTGTGAACGACACAGGCAGGTATTGGCACTCGGACTTTCTCACCAAAGTAGTGGAAGCACCATCGGATGAACTGTCTGTAAGCTGTATAGCCCTTCCAATTGTTCCCATAATCCACATTCACATAATGTTTATAGGTGAAGGAGGCCACTTCCAACACATCTTCGTTCAGACACACTGCGGGGAAGTTGTGATGACCAGTGATACACTTTATAGCACCGTCCAGAATTTTCTGCTTCACCTTGACCTGCTGACAGCAAAGACTCTCCTCCTCTGTTGTCATGATCACAGACCACACTGGCACCTGCAAAAAATAAAAAATAGTATCTTTTGATTTGTTTACTGGGGGGGGGGGGCATTGAAAGTATCAAGTAGATGTTTCAATTTTATTATAAATACACTACTAGGATTTTATTGAAAAATTGGGGTTAAATAAATTATGTTAATGAACAAATAATTTGTTGCAATATCTGTAACAAAAGCATACCCCTCGGTGTTCCCCTGCTGTGTGTTTGTCGCTGCTACTGCAGCAGGCATGTGTGCCTCTCCACCGTCACTCTCTGAGTCTGACTCGCAAGGCACGAGGCCCGCTTGGCAGAGCTCAAACCTATAAGGTCTGATGCCCCCAGATTCTTCATTATCATCCCATTTGTTGGAAGTATAATCGTCTGAAGATTGGACAACACAAACCAATTCCAGACTACATGTGCTGGAACCATCGTCAATGTTTTCTACAGCTTCCATCCTGCGTGTACAATGGGCAGCCAACTGCTGCGTTCTGTCACTGACGTTACAACATAGCCGTGGGGTTTTCCAGCCGCTGACGCAATTTGTGATGTGGAGCTCGTAAAACATTTGATATTGGCATGAAAAAAAGCCTGTTTCACTTACAACTGCACAGACCAACCTTTTTTGTCATATTGAAATTATGTGTTGTAAAATTAGATGAAGTCAAAATTGTGTCATCAGACCTTTATAAGCTGAAGAAGGAGTCCTGTTGAGCTTGGTTGGCTTGTGGGACTCCCGAAGTGGCTTAGGTGCACCGGCAGGCCAAGCTGAGTGCAGCTCGGGTGGTTGCTGAAGCAAAAACGCGGGTGTGGGAGGAGTTCGGTGAGGCCATGGAACAAGATTTTTGGTCGGCCTCAAAGAGATTCTGGAAAGGGTCCAGTGGCTCAGGAGGGGGAAGCAGCTCCCTGTCCACACTGTGTATGGTGCGGATGGGGTGCTGCTGAATTGGACTGGGAATATCATCGGGTGGTGGAAGGAATACTTCGAGGATCTCCTCAATCCCACTGACACTTCTTTCACAGAGGAAGCAGGGCTTGTGGACTAGGGGGACGACTCGTCCGTCACAGGGGCTGAGGTTGCCAAAGTGGTTAAAAAACTCCTTGGTGGCCCGGCCCCCGGGGTGGAAAAGAGTGACCCTGATTATCTTAAGACCCTGGATGTTGTAGGGCTGTCATGGTTCACACACCTCTGCAACATTGCGTGGAGGTCGGAGACAGTGCATTTGGCATTGCAAACTGAAGTGGTGGTTCCTCTCTTCAAGAAAGGGGACCGGAGGGTGTGCTCCAACTTTAGAGGGATGACACTCCTCAGCCTCACTGGTAAGGTCTATGCCAGGGCTATTCTATTACAAAATCAGTTGGGCCACAACTGGAAACTAGAAAAGCACTCGGAGAGCGCAGACCTCCGCCAAGCGCCACAGTTCCCCCCATACAGTGTTTGTGTGTACGTTTTCAGATTCATTGACCATGAAAACATATGACTAGCAATTGGATTCACAATGATAGGATTAGTGGTTCAGTAGTTATTCACGAAAATGGAATTTTCCGTAATCGCGATTTTCTTCTGGACGGTGATCCGGATCACCACCAAAATCTAATCATCTGTAGGATACCCCATTTCTGACAATCTGTGAAAATTTCATGAAAATCCGTCCATAACTTTTTGAGTTATCTTGCTAACAAACAGACAGACAGACAGACAGACAAACCAACGCCGATGAAAACATAACCTCCTTGGCGGAGGAAATCAAGACATGTTACTGGGCCGCACATGTTCAGCAATCTCTTGAATATGACAAATTTCAAACCAACAAAGATCAATATGATGAAAAATATGCACTTTTTATTCATTGTCCTGGTTTTAAATGTGCGCTTGGCACATGACAAAGGCACATCAAAAGTGCATAAAAACACAACAACAGTGCTGGGGTTGAGAAGAACTTGATATTTTTCCTGTTGAACAACAATTAAATAAATAGAATGAAAAAGTTCTGTAAATAACCATTTTGGTCACATGTTACTCAGGCATATCTCAAAGTCCATAAAACTCAATGAGCACTGTTAGTAGCATTAACTTTGTTTCTCTTTTGAAATAACCAGTGTTGGGCACGTTACCAAAAACAGTAACTAGTTACAGTTACTAGTTGCTTCTTTTCAAAAGTAACAGTTACTTTTGAGTTACTGCATGATTAAAGTAACTAGTTACTTGGAAAAGTAACTTTCATATCACTTTTAAATGCATGCTTAAATCCTCTTGCACACAGCAAGATCAAGGGCCCCTTGTTCTCATCAGAAAAAACAAGAAAAAGAAAACTGATGAGAAAAAAGTCTCATCTTACAGAGAAAAAATGTCTCAGATTTACACAAACTATTGTAATTTTTTTTATTTTATTTATTTTACCTTTGTAGAAGAGCTTGGAAATGAAGAGGCGATTTGATTTATAAACAAAGTTTAATAATCAGCTCTCCTAACAAGTCTCATCTGGTACAGAGTGGCAGAAGGGAAAAGAGGCAGAATGTCTCCGGCTCACTGGCTTTATACTTGCACACAACAAAAGACATGCATAACAAAGGCTGACATCCCTCATTATCTTAATCCCCCCATTGTCTTGGTATTTCCTCTCCTCGCCTTAGGGGGTGAGGGTGGCTCCTCCGGTCTCCTCCGCCGTGTCTGGGAACGTCTTTGTTCTTCACTCGGCGGTTGAGAGCCTTTGTCCTTTCAGAGGTGTGAAGTCCTTTACATATGTAATTACTAAACATTTCCACATGCTTCAACATATGTAGGTTATGGAATATATGATTAATATAGACCACACCTTTATTTAAACAGGAAAAAAACCCGTTGAGATTAAAAACCTCTTTTCCAAGGGAGTCCTGGCCAAGAGGCAGCAAAAAAAATCACAAATACACTTAAAATGACGTACAAATCATATAAAACAGTTACAAATTAGTGAGGCCGTCTCAAGTGTTCTCAAACTGGATTTAAAGTCGTTCAATGAAACAAGTTCCGTTAATTTCCAGTCTTTTTGCAACATGTTCCATGTAGAGGGGGCTGAGAACATGGAAGCTCTTTTTCCCAGCTCAGTACGGGCAAATGGAACAGAAAGCAACAAATAATCATTAGAACGCAGACCATAAGAATCAACACTTCTCAGTGTGATCAAATTACAAATGTAAGGGGGCAACAGTCCAAGCATGGCCTTGTAAATAAAAATGTACCAGTGAGTCAACCTCCTGGTGGACAAAGAGGGCCATCCCACTCTAGAATACAGTTCACAGTGATGGGTCAAGGCTCTACAATTTGTAACAAACCTCAAAACAGCATGATATACAGAGTCAATCTTACTCAGACACTGAGCTGAAGCGTTCATATACAAGAGGTCTCCATAATCTAAAATAGATAAAAAAAGTTGCAGTAACAAGACGCTTTTTAACCTCAAAAGAAAAACAACATTTATTTCGAAATAAAAAACCCAGTTTCAGTTTAAGTTTCTTCACAAGATTTTCAACATGGGGCTTAAAAGTCAGAGCGTCATCAAGCAAGATACCAAGATACTTATACGAGTGAACCACCTCAATTTCATTTCCCTCAAAAGTGGACACTGTGGGAAAAATTTGTGGACTCTTCCTAGAATTTGAAAACCACAATCAGTAATCAGTAGAAAGTCAGAGATTTACGAGAAATAAAGCTGTAAATTCACAGAGAAAATTTTGGACTCCATTGTGGGCTGTTTTTGGCACACGAGCCATATGCTTGACACCCCTGGACCAGCCTATTGAAAACGCATATTTAGAGGATCTACAGTGCATCTGGAAAGTCTTCATAGCGCTTCACTTTTTCCACATTTTATGTTACAGCCTTTTTCCACAATTGATTAAATTCAGTTTTTCCTCAAAATTCTACGCACAATACTCCATCATGACAAGGTGAAAAACTTTTTTTAAAGATTTTTGCAAATTTATCAAAAATAAAATACTAAGAAATCACATGTACATAAGTATTCACAGCCTTTGCTCAATGCGTTGTTGATGCACCTTTGGCAGCAATTACAGCCTCAAGTCTTTTTAAATATGATGCCATGATTTGGGCACACCTATCTTTGGGCAGTTTCACCAATTCCTCTTTGCAGCACCTCTCCAGCTCCATCAGGCTGGGTGGAAGTGTCGTGCACAGTCATTTTCAGATCTCTCCAGAGATGTTCAATTGGATTCAAGTCTGGTCTCTGGCTGGGCCACTCAAGGACATTCACAGAGTTGAAGCCACTCCTTTGGTATCTTGGCTGTGTGCTTAGTGTCATTATCCTGCTGAAAGATGAACCATTGCCCCAGTCTGAGGTTAAGAGCGCTCTGGAGCAGGTTTTCATCCAGGATGTCCCTGTACATTGCTGCATTCATCTTTCCCTCTATCCTGACTAGTCTCACAGTTCCTGCCGCTGGAAAACATTCCCACAGCATGATGCTGCCACCCCCATTGGTGTGTTTTTCAGTGGTGCCGGGTTTCCTCCAAACATGATGCCTGGTATTCACACCAAAGAGTTCAATATTTTTCTCATCAGACCAGAGAATTTTGTTTCTCATGGTCTGAGAGTCCTCCAGGTGCCTTTTGGCAAACACCAGATGGACTGCCATGTGCCTTTTACGAAGGAGTGGCTTCCGTCTGGCCACTCTTCCATACAGGCCTGATTGGTGGATTGCTGCAGAGATAGTTCTGGAAGGTTCTCGTCTCCACAGAGGAACGCTGGAGCCCTGACAGAGTGACCATCAGAATTGATTGATTTGAACATCAAGACAAAAACAATTAAAAACAAGGACTCAAAACCAAAATATAAACACAACGAAAAAAATCCTTGTACAATAGGAGTGTGAAGAAGCCAACGCTTATATTGTCCCACCCCTTCTCCATACCCAATAAATTATATCATTCAAGTCATTATCAATCCCATAATTACATTCATTATACAATATCACAATATATCATGCATCTTATAATTAAATTATGCAATAGAAATAATACAACAATGATAGGTAGCCACATAGAAGTTACAATAACAATAACAATACCACATGTCCTACATAATACTTTAAATAATTCCACCCTAAACAACAATCATAATGTGGCGATGTGAAAAAGACGAGGCAGAGTTTATCTCACAAGTCAGGTTTATTCACATCATCCAACATCAGCAAAGTAGAAAGAGAAAGAATACTGAAACATCCGTCCTTTATATACCAGGACTCTCCCAGTTCACAGTCACATTGCATTTGAATCACAAGTAACAATGCATTTACTCTTTGATCCCATAACCTCCTTTTCATAGTCTTCGGCACCCCCGGAAATCCCCCAAGGCCATCTCTTGAATACCAAAGGCTAAACTTTCCCATCCTCCTGTTATCTCCAAGGAGACTCAGTCCTTTGTTCTAATCTGAGATGTGAGGCCTAAAGTGATACATATGTGTCCCACATGACCCCCCCCCAACCATCTAAGATGGAACAACAGAATAACAGTCTGCATGTCATGATAAAATCATTACACATCAACCCACATGCTGCTTGGACCTCAGCCTCCTCCCGTATCTGCTGTAAGCGGGCTTCACCACTCCTGCGGCGCCATCATGCGGAGGGGCTGCTGTCTGGGGGTGAAAACTGTTTGTCAGTCCCTGTGGGTGTTCCGGGGAATTTGTTCGAGGGGGTCTGCCGCGCCGAGGAGCCCTGGCCAACAGCACATCCTCGTCTGCCACAACAAAGGCAGGTTTGAGCCTGTTAATGCCAATCTTTTCCTTCCTGCCCTCAAATCTAGCAAAAAATGCTTGTCCCCTGTTTCCAGCACTCTAAATGGTCCATCATAAGGTGGCCGCAGCGGTGGGCGATGAGCATCGTGTCTGACAAAAACAAACTCCGCGTTTTTCAAAGTCTTAGGTACAAAAACGCGCGGAAAACTGTGGTGAACGGGGCCAGGCAGCGTGCCCGATTCCGTGCCACGCTGCAACAGCTGAGACGGAGAGCTATCTGGCGCAGGATTATCTGGGAGAAACTCCCCGGGCAGCCGAAGTGGCTGCGCAAAAACTAGTTCAGCCGGGGAGGCTTCTAAGTCCTCTTTAGGTGCAGAACGCAACCCCAATAAAACCCACGGCAGCTTGTCTACCCAATTTGCATCCGTCAGTGACGCCCTGAGAGCCGCTTTCAATGACCTATGAAAGCGCTTGCATAACCCATTAGCCTGTGGATTGTACGCGGTTGTGCGGTGAATTGTGACACCCAGGCTTCGGGCCATTGTTGACCAAAGTTCGGAAACAAATTGAGGGCCTCTGTCAGACGTAATGTCCGACGGGACTCCAAAACGCGCCACCCACGCAGTTGAAAATGTGCGCGCCACCTCCTCGGCTGTGGTTGACGCCAGTGGAACTACTTCCGGCCAGCGCGTGGTGCGGTCTACCATTGTCAGAAGGTGTGTGCACCCCTGTGATGGCGGGAGGGGGCCTACGAGGTCCACGTGAACATGATCGAACCTCTTAGCCGGAATGTGAAATGGCTCCAAGGGAGCTCTCGTGTGTTTGTGTACCTTGGCTCGTTGACACGCCATGCAGGCTTGCTGCCCACTCCTTAACTTGTTTGCGCAGGCTCGGCCATACAAATTTCTCTCCTACCATTTTGACTGACGGACGCACTCCTGGGTGAGCCAGAGAATGAATCGAGTCAAAAACGCGGCGGCGCCACATGGCCGGTACCACAGGACGCGGTCGTCCAGTGGAGACGTCGCAGATTAGGGGGGGCATACCGTCTTGCAGCACCCTGTTTTCCAGCCTTAACCCTGTTGGTCCAGACTGGACCACGCGCACTTCCGCGTCGCTAGCCTGATCCGCGGCCATGGCTGCATAATCTATCCCTACGCAGACTGGGGCCACGCGCACTTCCGCGTCGCTAGCCTGATCCGTGGCCATGGCTGCATAATCTATCCCTGCGCGGACTGGAGCCGCCACGGCGCGCGAGAGGCAGTCTGCCACTACATTAAGTTTACCCGCCACATGCTGAATATCGGTAGTAAACTCTGAGATCGCGGCCAGCTGCCTTTGCTGCTGGCCTGACAACGGTTCTGAAACCTTGGCCATCGCGAAAGTCAGCGGCTTGTGGTCAACGAAAGCAGTGAAACGGCGTCCTTCCAGCCAGAACTGGAAGTGGCGAATGGCCAAATGGAGAGCTAACAACTCCCTGTCAAACGCGCTGTATTTACGTTCACTATCGTGCAAAGTCCTGCTGAAAAAGGCGAGCGACTGCCAAGCCCCGACTACGTGCTGCTCCACGACCGCCCCTATAGCCACATCTGACGCGTCAGTAGTGAGCACTATACGGGCCGTTGGGTCCGTATGCGCCAACAACGCAGCATTGGCCAGGGCTGCCTTGACTTCCGAGAACGCTCGCTCTCGCTCCGGGGACCATTCGATTTTATTCGTGGGTTTTTGTTTTTTGAGTGCAGCGTACAGTGGTTGCATGAGCTGCGCTGTGCAGGGTAGGAAACGATTATAAAAATTCACCATTCCCAAAAACTCCTGTAACGCTCTGACCGTTTGTGGCTGGGGAAAATTTGTTACCGCGCGCACTTTGTCAGGCAGCGGAACCGCTCCTTCTGGAGAGACGTGATGCCCCAAAAAATCAATCTGCGCCACCCCGAACTGACACTTCGCTGGGTTGATTATTAAACTGTGCTCTCCCAACCTCTGGAAAACTGCCGTGAGGTGGTTTTCGTGTTCGTCTTCGGACGTGCTGGCTACCAAGATGTCGTCCAGGTAGACGAATACGAAAGGGAGATCGCGCAACACAGCGTTCATCGTGCGTTGGAACGTCTGCGCAGCGCCTTTAAGCCCAAATGGCATGCGCAAAAACTTGAATAGACCAAATGGAGTTATTACCGCTGTTTTGGGTATGTCCTCAGCGCGCACTGGGACTTGGTGGTAACCGCGGACCAAGTCTATTTTAAAAAAAATGCACGCCCCTGCCAAATGAACCGAAAAATCTTGGATATATGAGATTGGGTAGCGGTCGTGCGCTGTAGCGTTGTTTAACCTGCGGAAATCCCCGCAAGGTCGCCACGAGCCGCCAGCTTTCGGGACCATGTGAAGCGGGGAAGCTCATGGGCTATTAGAACGCCTGATGATGCCCAACCTTTCCAGGTTGGCAAACTCCTTGCGCGCTATGGTCAGTTTAGCTGCATCCAAGCACCGAGCTTTTGCAAAAACGGGCGGGCCGGTGGTAGTAATAAAATGTTCCACCCCGTGTTTAGCGACGGCTGCTGAAAATGTGGGAACCGTGAGTGCTGGGAACTGAGTGAGCAGTGTGTGGAACTTACCGCTTGCAGCTGTGACGTTGGCTTGTGCTGTTGGCGGCGCCACTCGGGCTGTACAGGGAATAGAATAGAAAGAAAGTGCATTAACCAGGTGCCTGTTAGCGAGATCAACCAGCAAACCATGTAAGCACAGAAAATCAGCCCCTAACATATTGAAATTCACTGCTGCTATGACAAAAGTCCACTCAAATGTACGGCCGTGTAAAGACAGAAGCAGAGTCCTCTCACCAAAGGTCTTAATCTGCGAGCCGTTCGCTGCTGTCATGCCGGGACCTCCGGAAACTGCCAACCGGTCAGCGGAGGAAGGTGTGATGAAACTCAACTGGGAGCCTGTGTCCACGAGGAAATGCCTCCCCGAGCGTGCATCCTTCAAGTAGAGCAGCTTGTTCTCCTCCCCGAGGGTCGCAGCTGCTACCGACCCCCGGTCTTGGCGTCTCCCGAGCGCTTGAACTGGCACGGTGGTATACATTTGCTTGCCTTCTCTGCAAAGCGGCGATGGTAGAAACAGAGGGTGTCTCCTCCGCGATCCTTGGCCCCCGCCGCTGCCGTCATCGGTGATTCTGCTACCGCCATCTCCGGCCGCTGCGCCGAACTCCGTCGCTGCTGCGGTGGCCGTGCACTGTTTGCTGGCGTTGAGAATCCGATGCGCCTCCTGGGCCAGTGCGCGGAAGTCCCGCTGGGCCAACGACGGCGAGCTGGCCAGGGTCGCTCTCGTGGCCGACGGTAGGGTCCTGAGGAAAATGTGGGTGAAGATGAAGTCGTTGTCCTCTGAGCCCCTCAACCTCAGCATGTTCTCCATCAGATCAATGGGCGTGCCATCTCCCAAGTCGTTCAGAGCCAGGAGCCTCTCCGCTCTCTCCTCGACTGAGAGAATGAAATGCTGGATAAGCGCAGCCTTCAACCCGCCGTATTTGTCGTTGGCTGGTGGCCGCTCCAATATGCTCTCCACATGCCGAGCCGTGCGGTTGTCGAGCTTTGCAATCACATGGTAGAATTTCGTGTCATCTACCGTTATCCCCCGGAGGGCGAACTGTGCTTCGACCAAGTGGAACCAGGAGCGCGGGTTGTCTTGCCAAAAGTCCGGTAGTTGGACGGTAGCGGCATACGCTTGGCTGGGAGCTCCTGACTCGGCTGGCCCGGGGGACCTTCTTTCATCCATGATACGTCTTAGGGTCACCAGTGTGGAGATGGGAAAAGACGAGGTAGAGTTTATCTCACGAGTCAGGTTTATTCACATCATCCAACATCAGCAAAGCAGAAAGAGAAAGAACACTGAAACATCCGTCCTTTATATACCAGGACTCTCCCAGTTCACAGTCACATTGCATTTGAATCACAAGTAACAATGACATTGCATTTCAATCACAAGTAAAAAAAAAAAAAAATAAAAAAAAATAAAAAAAAAAAAATTCCAAGATGGCGCCCCGGATGGCAGCCACTGGCTTCTGCTCTCTGATGTTTTTGATAATTTTGTGTGTTTTTTTGGACTTCTGCTCTTCTGTCCGAATCACCTATTCAAGGGAGGAACTACTTTCACTCAGACTACCTCCCAATGCAACTTCTCCGCCAGTTACTGCTGCTGATCTGAAGTTTTTTCAGTCGATCTTAGCTGTGGGAGCAGTGGCTATTGGCGCTGGCCGGAAACGAAGGCGGCGTGGTAAACGTGCCGGTGCGCTAGTCAGGTTGAAGAAACGAGGATTTCGCACGCCGCTCCCATCGATCCATCTGGCAAATATCCGCAGTTTGGCGAACAAAATGGATGAACTGCTGCTCCTGACTCACAAAAACTGGGATTTTAGCAGATCTGGCGCCCTTTGTTTCACAGAGTCCTGGCTGAGTGAACACATCCCGGACAGTGCGGTCCGCCTGGACGGATTCCAACTGTTTCGCGCTGATCGCAGCCGACAATTCTCTGGAAAGACTAAGGGTGGTGGAATCTGCTTCTACATAAACGAAGGTTGGTGTACTGATGTCACAGTGTTGAAGAAGTTTTGTAGTCCTAACCTAGAGTCACTGTTCATAAACTGTAAACCCTTTTATTCACCGCGAGAGTTCTCCTCATTTATTCTGGTCGGAATTTATATCTCGCCTGCTGCTTGTACAACGGAGGCACTGCAGCACCTCGCTGACCAGATAGCAGAGGTGGAGGAAAAACATCCAGACTCTCTGCTTATCATTCTGGGTGATTTCAATAGAGCTAATCTCACAAATGAGCTTCCTAAATACAGACAGCATATTAAATGTCCCACCAGGGACACAAATACACTTGACCACTGTTACACAGTTTTAAGGAATGCCTATCATGCCGTCCCCCGTGCAGCTCTGGGTTTTTCTGACCACTGTCTGCTCCATCTTATTCCAACATACAGACAGAAACTAAAAACTTCCAAGTCTGTTGTAAGGACTGTGAAGAAATGGACTGAGGAATCAAAGCTGAAGTTACAAGCCTGCTTTGACTGTACAGATTGGAGTGTTTTTGAAGCTGCAGCCATTAACCTAAATGAACTCACTGACACTGTGACGTCATACATCTGTTTCTGCGAGGACATGTGTGTGCAGACCAAGACCTTCTGCATATACAACAACAATAAACCCTGGTTCATTCCTAAACTGAAGCAGCTACGTCAGACCAAGGAGGAGGCCTACAGGACTGGTGACTGGACTCTGTACAAGCGGGCCAGAAACATGCTGACGAAGGAGATCAGGCTTGCTAAGAGGAGCTACAGTGTGAAGTTACAAAAAAACTTCTCAGCTAACAACTCTGCTTTTGTCTGGAGAGGCCTATGGAATATCACCAACTACAGGAGACCATCCCCCCACCCTGCGGAAAACCTCCAGCTGGCTAATGACCTAAACAGCTTTTACTGCAGGTTTGAAAAGAACCTACAGTTCTCACCTCCCACCCACACAAAAGGATTATCTGCAGCCCCAGGAACTCCATCCCTCCTCCACTCTGACCTCCCACCAGCACTAATGATCTGTGAAGAGGAGGTGCGCCGGGTCTTTCAGAGACAAAAGATCAAGAAGGCTGCAGGACCTGATGGTGTGTCTCCGTCCTGCCTGAGAGTCTGCTCCAACGAGTTGGCCCCCATCTTCACCCGGATCTTTAACAGATCACTGGAGCTGCGTGAAGTGTCTTCCTGCTTCAAACGCTCCATCATCATTCCAGTTCCCAAGAAACCCTCTATTACAGGATTAAACGACTACAGACCTGTTGCCCTGACCTCTGTGGTCATGAAATCCTTGGAGAGATTGGTGCTGAACCACCTGAAGGTCATCACAGGCCCCCTGATGGACCCACTGCAGTTTGTCTACCGGTCAAACAGGTCAGTGGATGATGCAGTGAATATGGGACTACATTACATCCTGCAACACCTCGACTCCCCAGGGACGTACGCCAGGATCCTGTTTGTCGACTTCAGCTCAGCGTTCAACACCATCATTCCAGGCATTCTTCATCAGAAACTCCTCCAGCTCAAGGTGCCCCCCTCCACCTGCCAGTGGATCTCCAGCTTTCTGACTGACAGGTGGCAACAGGTGAAGCTAGGGAGATTTACATCCAGCTCCCGAAAAATTAGTACTGGCGCCCCCCAAGGATGTGTCCTTTCCCCACTGCTCTTCTCCCTCTACTCCAACGACTGCACCTCAGAGGACCCTTCGGTGAAGCTCCTGAAGTTTGCGGACGACACCACAGTCATCGGTTTGATCCGAGATGATGATGAGTCTGCATACAGGCGGGAGGTGGAGCAGCTGATCCTCTGGTGCAGCCAGAACCATCTTGAACTTAACCCAGCCAAAACGGTGGAGATGACTGTGGATTTCAGGCGACACCCCCCTTCATTCCCCCCACTCACCATCCTCAACAGCACAGTGTCCACTGTGGACTCCTTCAAGTTTCTGGGTACCACAATCTCCCGGAACCTGAAGTGGTCCTCCCATATAGACACTGTCCGGAAAAAGGCCCAGCAGAGGTTGTTTTTTCTGCGTCAGCTCAAGAAGTTTGATTTGCCTCAGGAGCTGCTGGTTGTCTTCTACACCGCCATCATCCAATCTGTCCTCTGCTTTTCCATCACTGTCTGGTTTGGATCTGCCACTAAACAGGACAAGACCAGACTGCAGCGGATCATTAAGTCTGCAGAGAGGATCATTGGTACCGACCTACCCTCCATTGAGAACTTATATCGGTCCATAACCAGGAAACGGGCGGGAAACATCTGTGCTGACCCATCACACCCCGGCCACAAACTGTTTGAACTTCTATCTTCTGGTCGTCGTTACAGATCACTGAAGGTCAAAACCACCCGTCACAGGAACAGTTTCTTTCCTCAAGCCATCACTCTGATGAACTCCTAACATTCACCTAGTCCTACCTGTTTGCTGTACTCATGACTTTTCATCCATTATTACATTTCACATAACTCTCACACTGCTTTTTACTTCATTCACATTATATCACTGAATCTGAGTCCACATTGAAATACTGTGTGATTGTATTTTTTTTTCATATATTTCTGCAAAGTGTGGTTAGTCTGAGTAAATAACTGCATATATTCCTGTATATATTTGCATCCTTTTATAGAAACGTGGACAGACTGTAATTTACTGTACATACTCTGTTGTCATTGAATCCTTATTTAAATCCTCCACCTGAACAACGAGAGCAAGTTTTTAGCCAAAGTCAAATTCCTTGTATGTGTTGTGCATACTTGGCCAATAAAGCTGATTCTGATTCTGAATTCTGATTCTGATTCTGATTTACTCTTTGATCCCATAACCTCCTTTTCATAGTCTTCGGCACCCCCGGAAATCCCCCAAGGCCATCTCTTGCATACCAAAGGCTAAACTTTCCCATCTTCCTGTTATCTCAAAGGAGACTCAGTCCTTTGTTCCAGTCTGAGATGTGAGGCCTAAAGTGATACATATGTGTCCCACAATAATACTATAATACCGTAATATTCTAGTACTAATGATATCAATAATAATCATACTCAGAATATACAACAATAACTCAGAATATATGTTCAACAATAACAACCTTTCGTCACTGAAGACACATTGTAATATTGTAATATTACTATGTGTAATTACTATGTCATAACATTGTAATATTACTGATTAAGTAATAAGTGGTGTAGTAACAAGTGGCGGCCTTCATGCAGTCCAAAGGAATCCAGCTGGACTGTAATACCACAGAGACTTGTCACCCTCTGCCCAGGAAAAACGGCAACAAACCGGCTGTGATCATGAGGTTTGTCAACAGAAAACACAAGACTGCGCTGTTAAAACAAGGTAGGAAACTGAAAGGAAGGAACATTTACATAAACGAGCACCTCACAAAAGAAAACACAGAAATAGCCAGAAAAGCAAGATACCTGAAAAAGCAGAAAAAGATTCAAAACACCTGGACATCAAACTGTAAAATATACATCAAATTAAACGGATCACCCGAAGAAGCCAAGGTCATTAATATCCGTAATATTATGGAACTGGACAAATATCAATGAATGTTATGAACTGGAGTCACAGCAACAAGAGACAATTGTAGGACATTGAAGGGATATACTCATCTGCTACAAGACATTTAACAACATGAAACAAAAGATCAACAAACAGGAACAACTGGAACTGAAAGTTTTTGAATATACAGATCACAACCCACAGGACGTAGAATATAACATAGACCCTGATAATAATTTATTTAGCTCCATCAATAATGACTGTAATTACTACACGGATGAACAGTTTAACACAATGGTCACATCTGATTTCAATATTTCTATGATCCACTTCAACAGCAGAAGTCTCTATGCCAACTTTAATGAATGAATGAATGAATTTATTTCGGATAGTACAGTACAGGTTAAAAGAAACTGTATAAACAGAAACGTTGGTCATATCCCACAGTCCGAGCTTCCACCATCCACACCCTGCAGTGAAAACGTAGCAGCTTCAAGTCTGGGCTCCACCCACGTGCGTGACACACACTGCCTGCGAGGGACAAGAACAGGGAGAACCTTGTTCAACACAATACAATCAATACAACAAAATATATGATACTGTGGGCCTCAGGTTATTTCACACCTTAGACAGATACAATGAATGAATGAATGAATGAATGAATGAATGAATTTATTTTATTTCGGATAGTACATTACAGGTTAAAAGAAACTGTATAATATAACAACAAGGTCAAATTAGACAAAGACTCCTCCTACTATACAATTCCACGTGAGTTATCCGAAATGGGTGACGGCTGAAGCCGCAGCTTATATTGCCCACCCATATTCCATCCAAGAATTCAAAAGAGAAAAAAGAGAAAACAAGACAAGAGCGATTACAATTTAAAACAAAGCTAAGACAAAATGTGACTGAGAGAAAAAAGAAAACTAAGCTAGGCTAAGTTAAGCGGTTACTATTCAAAAACAAATCTAAGACAAAATGTCACAGAGAAAAAAAGAAAAAAAGAAAAAAAAACTAAACTACAACACAACACAGGCTGGATATGTCAATCCTTATGTGAGTTTACATGTCGTCTTGTAAATATGTTTGGAGTATTTCTTCCTTTAGTTTTTGTTTAAATTGTCCAAGCGTTGTACATGATTTTAATTCAGGTCCAAAATCGTTCCATAATCTGACTCCTTGCACTGAAATACAGTGTTGCTTGGTAGTTGTTCTCACTGTAGGCTTTTGAAATATACATGTTCCTCTGAAGTGATATCGTTTCTCCCTTGTTTGGAACAACTTTTGGATATTTGCGGGCAGTGATAAATTCTTCACTTTGAACATTATTATTGCGGTTTTAAAGTCAACCAGATCTTTCAACTTGAGAGTTTTTTGTTTAAGAAAAAGTGGGTTTGTTGGTTCCCTGTAAGCTGCTTTGTTTATTATTCTAATAGCTCTCTTTTGAAGCGTAAAGAGTGGATATATGTTTGTTTTATATGTATTTCCCCATACTTCATTACAATATGTCATGTATGGGAGTATTAATGAATGATACAAGGTGTATAGTGTGGGTTGATTCAGCAAATATTTCACTCTGTGTAATATTGCAATTGATTTGGATACTTTACCTTTAATATAATTAATATGTGACTTCCAACACAGTTTGTTATCAATTATTACTCCAAGAAATTTAGTTTCAGATACCCTTTCAATCTCTACACCATTTACACTGAGTTTGGGTACTGGGTTGTTGTGATGGTTGTTAGACTATAAATTTTGTCTTACTTAAATTGAGCGTTAATTTGTTTGAATCAAACCACAGTTTAAGCTTTCCTAATTCCTTTCCGAGTGTATCCAGAAGTTGTTCCAAATTGTTTCCACTGCATAGCAGATTAGTGTCATCGGCAAACAATATTAAGTCCATTTTTTCTGAAACTTTACATATATCGTTTATATACATATTGAATAATAATGGTCCCAAAACTGAACCCTGTGGGACTCCACAGGTGACCTTCAGTAACTCTGAATTTTTGTTGCTAACACATACATACTGATATCTATTCTTTAAGTAACTACTTAACCAGGACAGTGCTACCCCTCTAATACCACAATTTTGTAGTTTCTTTAATAATAAATTGTGATCTACTGTATCAAATGCTTTTTTAAGATCTAGGAATACTCCAACTGAATACTCTTTATTTTCAATGGCTGTTGATATTTTTTCTGTAAATTCCATTAGGGCATATGCAGTTGTCCTCTTGTGTCTGAACCCATATTGCTGCTCACACAGTAAATCATTCTTCAGTATGAAGTTGTCAATTCTCTCATAGAATATTTTTTCAAGTATCTTGGAAAATTGCGGTAATAGTGAAATTGGTCTATAGTTTGAGAGTTCCCCTCTGTCGCCTGTCTTGTATATCGGAATTACTTTAGCTATTTTCATTGCATTGGGAAATATACCTGATTGGAGAGACAGGTTACAGATATACGTCAGTGGTTTTACTATGCATTCAATAACAGTTTTGACTAATAGCATGTCAATACCATCACAGTCCGTAGATGTTTTACTTTTGAACGATTTAACAATTTCAATGACCTCTCTTTCGTCTGTGTTCTTTATGAAGATGGAGTCTTTTACAGCAGTGTTATTGCATATTGTATCACCTGTAGGCACCGTAGTGGGTATTTCTCGGGCCAGTTTAGGCCCAATGTTAACAAAAAAATTATTAAATTCATCTGCAGGTGAAGCTATATTCACACTCTGAGTCGTTTTATTATTTTTTGGAATATTAGTTGGGTAGCTTGTATTTCTGCTTTTATTTCCAAGGATACTGTTGAGTATTGTAAGATAAGATAAGATAAGCCTTTATTAGTCCCACAACGGGGAAATTCCAGGATTGCAACAGCACAGGGATAGCAACACTCAGAGCAACAATCAGAAGGCAAGAAAAAAAAACAAGCAAGCAAGAGCAGCTAATATACATATGTACATATTACTATAAAATATATATATACACACACACACACACAGACACACAGTGCAGAGCATTGTAGCTGGATGGAATAAATATATGAATATATGAACACACAGTGCAGAGCATTGTAGCTAGATGGAATAAATATGTAAATATATAAACACCCACAGTACGGAGCATTGCAGCTAGGTGGAATAAATATGCAAGTATATAAACACACACAGTGCGGAGCAATGTAGCTAGATGGAATAATATGTAGATATATAAAAACACAGTGCGGAGCATTGTAGCTAGATGGAATAAATATATAGATATATAAATATAAACACACCCAGTGCTGAGCATTGTAGCTAGATGGAATAAATATGTAAATATATAAACACACACAGTGCAGAGCATTGTTGCTAGGTGGGATGAAACAGCATAACCGTCTACTTAGTGACATAACGTTCGGCTCAGGAGACGCACACACACAGGCTCAGAGTAGTTCAAACTGTTTATTAACAACAGGGATGTTTGGGTGCGTGTCTGCGGAATGTTAATGTGTTGGTGGTGGCGTCTGCTTCAGACCCAGAGGCAGGAGACCGTTCAGCCGGCAACCCTATGGGAGAAATCAGACACAGGGTGATGAGCACACACCAACACGGGAGGAGAATAGGCGAGGGAGAGAAGCTTACTTGTTTGGGCAGATGACTGGCGCTTCAAGGATGGAAGCCCGGGAGACAGCCACCTGCAGGGCTCGGTGCAGCAGCGAGGAGAGACGAGGGACGGGATTGTCCGCCGCCGAGGAATCCACCTGTGCACAGGGGAGCAGACTGGAGAGATGAGGTAAGTGAACTTCTTACCGGAGATGAGGATGCTGAAGAGAATGTGGTAGAAGTCCATACAAAGGAAATGAAGTCTACGGCTTCAGGCCGACGCTCAGGGCGAGGCGGCTTTTATCCTTCGCCGCTGACGAGTAGCAGGTGCGTGAGCAGGTGGCGCCGCTGATGAATGGCGCGGCGTGACAGTACTCCCCCCTCTAGCAGCGCCTCCTGGCGATGGCTTATCCGGGTGCGCTCGGTGGAAGTCCGCGATGAGCGATGGGTCCAACACAAACGACGGGGGCACCCACTGTCGATGCTCGGGCCCATAGCCCTCCCAGTCCACCAAGTATTGCAACCCACGACCCCGGCGCCGGGAGTCCAGGATGGAGGAGGCGGACCAGGCCGGATGGCCACCAATCATCCGGGGCGCGGGTTGCGCTGCAGGAGGAGGGCAAAGGGGGTCAGTAACCGCCAGTTTCACCTTCGACACGTGGAAAGTAGGATGAATGCGGAGGGAGGGGGGAATAGCCACGCGCACAGCCACCGGGTTGATGATCCGGGTGATGGGGTAGGGACCCATGAAGCGCTGTGCCAGCTTTCTCCTCTCGCCTTTTAGAGTGACGTCCTGGGTGGAAATGTAAACAAGCTGCCCAACTCTGTACGCCGGGGCAGGTCTCCTACGCCGGTCCGCCACAGTCCTGTTGCGCTCCGCTGTGCGCAATAGCGCATGGCGCGCGGCAGCCCAGGTGGAGCGGAACTGCCTGAGATGGGCCCTAACTGACGGGACAGTTACCTCACTCTCCTGCTCCGGAAACAGCGGGGGGTCGTAACCCAGGGACGCTTTGAAGGGGGACATCCCTGTAGCAGAAGAGCGAGCGGTGTTGTGGGCATATTCAACCCAGGCAAGATGGTTGCTCCAGGACGCGGGTTTGGATCTGGACACACAGCGGAGCGCAGCCTCCAGCTCCTGGTTGGTCCTCTCACACTGCCCGTTGGATTGGGGGTGATGGCCAGAGGAGAGGCTCACCTTGGCTCCGATGGCGTTGCAGAAAGACCTCCAAACCTCAGATGAAAACTGGGGGCCCCGGTCCGAGACCACGTCCACCGGAATCCCATGCAGCCTGACCACGTGTTGGACGAGGAGGTCCGCCGTCTCCAGGGCAGTAGGGAGGCCTCGCAGGGGGACGAAGTGCACGGCCTTGGAGAAGCGGTCCACGATGGTCAGGATGGTGTCATAGGAGTTGGAGATGGGGAGTCCGGTGACGAAATCCAGAGCGATGTGCGACCAGGGCCTGCCAGGGACGGGCAGGGGCTGGAGCAGACCCGCTGGAGGGGCATTTCCCGACTTGCAGGTGGCACAGATTGGGCAAGCCCGGGCGTAGCGGGCTGCATCCCTCCGCAGGCCTGGCCACCAAAAGGACCGTTGGAGGAGATCTATCATCCGGGAGGTGCCAGGGTGACAGGTGAGCTTGGAGGTGTGGAGCCAGTGGATGACCTCTCCTCGGACCGCGGATGGCACGAACAGCCTCCCCTCCGGTCCGCCGCCAGGGTCAGGTTCCACCTCCTGTGCCTTCCGGATCTTGCTCTCAATGTCCCACGAGATGGCTCCCACGACGCACGACCTGGGCAGGATGGAGTGGGGCGCCTCCTCCGACTCCACGGGGGCGAACTGCCTGGAGAGGGCGTCAGGCAGGACGTTCTTAGAGCCAGGCCTGAAGGTGATGGAAAATTGGAACCTGGCGAAGAACAGGGACCAGCGTGCCTGGCGGGCGTTCAGGCGCTTGGCAGACCGTAAGTATTCCAGGTTCTTGTGGTCCGTGAGGACCACAAACGGCAGGCTTGCCCCCTCCAACCAGTGGCGCCACTCCTGCAGGGCGAGCTTGATGGCCAAGAGCTCTCTGTCCCCCACATCGTAGTTCCTCTCCGCCGGGGACAAGCGCCGGGAGAAGAAGGCGCACGGTCGCTTGGCACCATCGTCCGGTGACCGCTGGGACAGCACTGCTCCCACTCCCGTGTCCGAGGCGTCTACCTCTACAATGCACTGCAGCGCAGGGTCGACCTGGCGAAGGACCCGGGAGGAGGAGAATTCCGCCTTCAGCGCCTCAAAGGCGGCAGCGACCTCTTCGGTCCACCGGAACGGGACCTTCGGGGACGTGAGGCGGGTCAGTGGTCCCACGATGGCACTGAAGTTGGGGACAAAGCGGCGGTAGAAATTGGCGAAGCCAACAAATTGCTGCACCTGTTTCCGAGATGCAGGTGTGGGCCATTCCACCACCGCCTTTACCTTCTCTGGGTCGGGGAGCACCTTATCGTGGGCGATGATGAACCCCAGGAAGGATGTACTCCTGGCGTAAAATTCACACTTTTCCGCCTTAACGTACAGACGATTCTCCAGCAGCCTTTGGAGGACCCGCCTCACGTGGACCTGGTGCTCATCCCTGGACTTGGAGAAGATGAGAATATCGTCCAGGTAGACGAACACGAAAAGGCCAATGAAGTCCCGGAGGACGTCATTAATGAGGCGCTGGAAGACTGCAGGAGCGTTGGTCAACCCGAACGGCATCACCAGATATTCAAAGTGGCCGTTCGGGGTACGGAAGGCCGTTTTCCACTCATCTCCCTCCCGGATCCGGACGAGGTGGTAAGCGCTGCGTAGGTCCAGCTTGGTGAACCAGGTCGCCCCCTGGAGGGAGTGGAAAGCAGTGTCCATGAGAGGCAGGGTGTAACGGTCCCTCTCCGTGATATTGTTGAGGGCCCGGTAGTCGATACAAGGGCGGAGGGACCCATCCTTTTTCCCCACGAAGAAGAACCCTGCCCCCACGGGTGACGATGATGGGCGGATAATCCCAGCACTTAATGACTCCTTCAGGTAGGCGTTCATCGTCTCCTTCTCCGGCGCAGACAGGCTGTAAAGGCGACCAGAAGGTAAGGGAGCCCCCTGGCGGAGGTTGATGGCGCAGTCATAGGGCCGATGAGGGGGAAGAGACATAGCTTTCGCTTTGCTGAACACTATACCCAGGTCGTGAAATTCTGGGGGCACCAGAGACAGGTCCGGGGGTGCAGCGTCCGTAGCAGGGGGAGGAGCGGACGGAGAGCAGGCAGCGGACTGAAGGCAGGTGCCCATACAGAACGTACTCCATGCCGAGATCCCAGCTGATCTCCAATCCAGGACCGGATTGTGAAGGCGGAGCCAGGGATACCCCAGGATGATGGGCGACACAGAGTTGGGAAGGACGTAAAAGGTCATTTCCTCCCGGTGGTTTCCCGAGATGATGACCGGTAGGGGAACAGTTTGATGTGTCACTCTCCCGAGGGTGGCACGGGAGAGGTGGATCAGGGAGATGGGAGTGTTGAGTGCCTGGCAGCGGATGCCCAATCGGGTTGCCAGGCTTTGTGAAATGAAGCTGCCTTCTGCGCCCGAATCCACCAGTCCGTGGGTGAGGTGCCCAGTAGAGTTATGGCAGAAACGGATGGGCAGCTTCAATTGAGTAAGTGATCCTAACCGATTGACATCCGCGAGGCTTCCAACAGTGACTCGCGGACCCCACCGACTGGCCTTCCGTGGACAACGCTCCACGGTGTGTTGGTCGCCTCCGCAATACATGCAGAGGCCCAACTCACGGCGGCGTTGTTTCTCCACAGGGGAAAGTTTAGTCCAGCCCGTCACCATCGGCTCCGACTCCTCGGGGCGCGATGCTGGCGGCGCCGCCAGGGGGCGAGCTTGGAACAGGTGCGGCGAGGCTCCACGAGGGCGAGAAGAAGAAGACCTCCGCCCCGAGGAGCGCTCGCGCAGCCTGTTATCCAAACTTATCGCTAAGGATGTCAGCTCCGCTAGCGTCCCAGGGATATCCCGACCAGCCAGTTCATCCCTCAGATCACTATTGAGGCTGCGGAGGAACAGGCCACAGAGGGAGCGTTCCTCCCAGCCCAATTCCTCCGCCGCTACCCGGAAGTCGACCGAGTGGTCCGCTGCCGACCGGCTTCCCTGCTGGAGAGCGAGAAGCCGATCGACCTGGACCGTTTCGGTTTGTGAGTGGTCAAAGACCTCCAGAAAGCGCCTCACGAATTGGTCATAGGTGAGGGTGGCATAACTGGGCCTCGCCATTACGGCGTAGGTCCAGGTTAACGCACGCCCCTCCAGAAGATTCCCTATGTAACCAATTCGGCTGTGATCCGAGGGAAAATCTCCGGGCACACGGTGGAACACGGACTCACACTGCATAATAAACCCCCGCGCTCCGCCGAGCTTACCGCTAAAGCGGGCGGGGGTCGGAATCGGCGTGAGCCGAACCGGTGCCACTGGAGCCGGCTGGACGGCCGCTGGAACAGCAGGAGCCGCGCCACCCTGGTGAGTCGGGAGGAACGGCTGTTGGGGGTCCAAGCGGTTCAATCGGTTAGTCAGTTCTAATAATTGATGAAGAACCACCTGTTGCTGATAAACAATCTGATCCACCCGAGCCTCGAGGATGGTAAACCGGTGTGCGAGCCCGCCGTCCGCCGAGCCGCTCTGCTGAAGCCGTACTGACATAACGTTCGGCTCAGGAGACGCACACACACAGGCTCAGAGTAGTTCAAACTGTTTATTAACAACAGGGATGTTTGGGTGCGTGTCTGCGGAATGTTAATGTGTTGGTGGTGGCGTCTGCTTCGGACCCAGAGGCAGGAGACCGTTCAGCCGGCAACCCTATGGGAGAAATCAGACACAGGGTGATGAGCACACACCAACACGGGAGGAGAATAGGCGAGGGAGAGAAGCTTACTTGTTTGGGCAGATGACTGGCGCTTCAAGGATGGAAGCCCGGAAGACAGCCACCTGCAGGGCTCGGTGCAGCAGCGAGGAGAGACGAGGGACGGGATTGTCCGCCGCCGAGGAATCCACCTGTGCACAGGGGAGCAGACTGGAGAGATGAGGTAAGTGAACTTCTTACCGGAGATGAGGATGCTGAAGAGAATGTGGTAGAAGTCCATACAAAGGAAATGAAGTCTACGGCTTCAGGCCGACGCTCAGGGCGAGGCGGCTTTTATCCTTCGCCGCTGACGAGTAGCAGGTGCGTGAGTAGGTGGCGCCGCTGATGAATGGCGCGGCGTAACACTTAGTTATCCTACATGGTATGATTATGTGCCCATACATATTCTCACCCTCCATAGCGACCGGTATGTTCCTAGTTGTATGCCGGAGGGGACCATTGTGTAAGTCTATTGCATCTTTTGCATTCAAAAAAACTATTAGTTTGTTACGTCTTTTTGCTATCTCTGCGAGCAGCCCTGCTTAGGTTGTACAGTCTGACAGCCGTTGGTAGGAAGGACCTACGAAACCTCTCGGTTGTGCACCTGGGATGATGTAGTCTGCTGCTAAATGAGCTCCTCAGTGCATCCAGTATGTCCTGCATAGGGTGGAACTCGGACTCCAGCAGAGATGACAGTTTAGCCACCGTCCTTCTCTCTCCTATCTCCTCCATCGGATCAAGGCGCTGCCCCAGGACAGAGCTAGCTTTCTTAATCAGTTTGTTCAGTCTCTTCCTATCGGCTACAGTAATGCCACTGCCCCAGCAGACCACTCCAAAAGTGATGGCTGATGCCACCACCGTGTCATAGAATGACTTCAGCAGCGCCCCTTGTACACCAAAAGACCTGAGTCTCCTCAGCAGGAACAGCCTGCGCTGTCCCTTCTTGTAGAGTGCGTCAGTATTGTGTGACCAGTCTAGTTTATTGTTCAGATGAATACCCAGGTACTTATAGGATGTCACCATCTCGATGTCTGTTCCCTGTATATTTACTGGTGCTGTGAGGGGCTGCCCATGCCTGCGGCAGTCCACCACCAGCTCCTTAGTTTTCCTCGCGTTGATCTGGAGGCAGTTCCGATGGCACCAGTCCACAAAGTCCTGGATAAGCCCTCTGTACTCAGCTTCATCTCCGTTGGAGATGAGACCAACGATCGCAGAGTCATCAGAGAACTTCTGTAGATGGCAATGTGTTGTGTTGTGTGAGAAGTCCGCAGTATAAAGAGTGAACAGGAAGGGAGCCAGCACCGTTCCCTGGGGGGCCCCCGTGCTACTGATGATTGTGTCGGAAACACAGTCCCGGGTTCTCACAAACTGAGGCCGGTTCGTGAGGTAGTCCAGGATCCATGATGACAGGTGCTGGTCCACCCCTGCGCGCAGCAGCTTGTCCTTCAGGATCATCGGTTGGATGGTGTTGAAAGCACTGGAGAAGTCAAAGAACATGATCCTCACCATATTCCCGGGCTTCTCCAGGTGGGACAGAGAACGGTGAAGGAGGAAGATCACCGCATCCTCCACCCCAATGCCATGCTGGTAGGCGAACTGGAGTGGATCCATCGCTGGTTCCACCAGGGGGCGGAGATGAGCAAGGAGCAGTCTCTCCAGGGTCTTCATCAAGTGGGACGTCAAGGCCACCGGTCTGTAGCTGTTCAGGTCTTTGGGGTGGGGAGTTTTTGGTACAGGTACCACACAAGATGTTTTCCACAGCTGTGGTACCCTCCCCAGTTTCAGGCTCATGTTGAAGATATACGTCACAATCTCACACAGCTGGTCTGCACAGGACTTGAGGAGCTTTGCGCTGATGCCGTCCGGTCCCGACGCCTTCCTCGCCTTGATCTTCCTCAGCTCCGTCCTCACCTGGGTCTTGGTCAGGGTCAGGATGGGGGGCTGTGTGTTGGGAGTGGGGGGGGGTGTCGGTGGAGTGGGGAGTGGGCAGCAGGACTTGATTTCTTAGAGGCAGCAGTGGTTGTTGTGCAGTCAGGGGGGAGGGCGGTTGGTCAAATCTATTGAAAAACAGATTCGGGTTGTTCGCCCACTCCCTGCCCCCCGTGGCCTGGGGGGAGGTATTCTGGAGCCCCGAGATGGTTTTGAGGTTTCTCCAGACCCCGCTGATGTCGCTCTGTTGCAGCTTGTCCTCCATCTTCTTCCTGAAGCTGTCCTTGCCTTCTCTGATCTTTCTCCTCAGCTCCCTCTGTACGGACTTCAGCATCTCCCTGTTCCCCGACCTGAAGATCCTCTTCTTCTCTCTCAGAAGTGTTTTTATCTCAGGGTTGATCCAGGGTTTGTTGTTTGAGTGACGCCGTATGGTCTTGGTGGGAACGGATTTGTCCACACAGAAGCTGAGGTAGCCCGTGAAGGTGTGAATGAGGCCATCGATGTCCTCACCATGTGGATTGCAGAGCTGCTTCCAGGCAGTGGCTTCAAAACAGTCCTTTAGAGGACTGTCCATGTATTTTTAATATTGTCTTTGTTTTTCTCCAGTTCTTTACTGTAATAGTCTCTTTTACTACATCTTATTATATATGTTAACTTATTTTTGTATGTTTTATACCGCTGCTCTGCTTCTATTGTCCTTTTCTTTAGCAAAGCTTTATATAATAAATTTTTCTTTTTACACGCCTTTTGTAGTCCTTTGGTTAACCATGGCTTATCAGCAAATTTGTGTTTAAGCTTTTTTTTAACTAATGGGCAGTTTTTTTCATAAATAGTGGTTACAATGTTTATAAATGTGACATAGGCTTCATTTACATCTGATACAGAGACTTCTGTCCAGTCTTTAATAATCTTTAATAACATTAAAGATTATTTACATCAGTTTAAAGAGCCATTCAATATTGTGGCAATATCAGAGACGTGGCTCAGTGAAGAGAAAGGAGTGGATTTTACCATGGATGGCTAGGAATTAAATTATATAAATAGAAAAGTGAAAAAAGGAGGAGGAGTTGCAATTTATGTTGACAAGAGCTTGAAATACAAGGTTGTTGAAAATCTGTCAGTAACTGTGGATGATTTATTTGAATGTATTACAATAGAAATCTGTCTGGACAATGTGAAGAATATAGTAGTGAGCTGTGTATATAGAACACCTGAATCAAACACTGACTCATTTAAGGACTGGATGGAAAAAATGTATGCAAAACTAACTCATAAAGTTATGTTCATCTGTGGGGATTTCAATATAGATCTGATGAACTCAAAACAACATAGTTTGACAGAAGAATTTATCAACACAATGTACAGTATGGGCTTACATCCAACAATTACCGGACTTAGCAGAATCACGTCACACAGTGCCACACTAATAGATAACATATTCACAAACATTATAGAAAATAATATCAGGAGTGGGCTTTTATTGAATGATATCAGTGACCACCTGCCAATTTTTGTTGTCTATCAATGTGATTATAGGAAGAAAAAGTATACCAAAAATATCAAATATAAAAGAATAAGAACCGAAGAATCTATGTATTTACTGACAAAGGAATTATTAATACAAGATTGGAAGATAGTTTATAATGAAAAGGATATAAATAAAGCATATGATAAATTTTTACAAATATTTCAATCATTGTACAATAAAAACTGTCCTATAAAACAATACAGTGACAGACAACAAAAGAAAAATATTCCTTGGGTCACCAAGGGGTTAATAAATGCATGTAAAAAGAAGAATACATTATATAAACAATTCATTAAGTGCAGAAAGGTGGAGGCTGAGATCAAATATAAAAGATATAAAAATAAGCTTACTAATATAATGAGGACCTGTAAGAAAGAATATTACAACAGAATATTAGAGGATAATAAAAATAACTTAAGAGGAATATGGCAAGTACTCAATGGGATTATTAGTAATCGACCTAAGAATGCTAATTATCAGAATCAGAATCAGAATGAGATTTATTGCCATTGTTCATGTAGTACACAAACTAGGAATTTGTCTCGGTGCAATGCTGCAACATTAAACATGGAGTAGCACTAAAGATAAAAATAAAAAAACTATGCATGCAATAAAAGGTAGAATATGAATGAGTAATACTAATCTATGCAATTTTTAAATATATTAACAAGCAGCAGATATTGTGGAGTTCCACATAGTGCAGTCGGTAGTGCAAAAACAAAACAGTGATAATTGTCATGAGTCAGGCTGAGCTGCTGTATGTAGTGCACGAGAGTCTAATAAGTCACTTAGTGTTCAGCAGTCTGATTTATTTATTTATTTAGCGAATGCAAAGTCCTTAAGCCAAGCAGTTGCCTCCTGGTTTGCTGTATGGAGGGTGTGTAATCCTCCTTCCAGTCTTTGGAGTGGGCAAACCTCTATGATGTGTTCCATAGTTTGCTCCTCTCCACATGCGCACAGTGGGCTAGGGCTACTGCCCCATCTGTGAAGGCTGGCCAAGCAGGGGCCATGTCCAGTCCTGAAGCGATTGAGTGTAGACCACTGTCTCCTTGGGAGGTTGGTGCCCGGGACCTGTTGGTTGGGGTTTATCACCAGCTGTTTGTTTGGGACCTCCTTGGTCTCCCATTCCTCTTGCCAAGCTGTCTGGATGGTAAAGTCAGCTGGGGGAGGGTTTTTCCAAATCGGCCGTCTGGATGAAAGTCGAGCAGTGGGTGGGATGTAGATATCTGCATGGATTGGTAAGTGAGGAAAATCTTTAACTTTTTGGAGCATCCTTTGAGTTAATGCTGCTCGCCGGATGTGTGGAGGGGCTATGTTTGACAGTACAGAGAGCCAGGGGAGTGGTGTTGAGCGGATTGTTCCAGTTATAGTTCTCATGGTTGAGTTGAGCTGGTTGTCTACATGGTGTGTGTAAGATGGCCTGGACCAGACAGGGGCACAATATTCTGCTACAGAGTATGAAAGGGCCAGTGCTGAGGTGCGCAGGGTGGAGACTGCCGCCCCCCATTTTGCACCAGCGAGCTTGCAGAGCAGGTTGTTTCGTACTTTCACCTTAGCAGCCGTCCCCTTTAGATGTTCCTTGAAGGATAAGGTCCTATCAAGGGTCACTCCAAGATAAGTTGGATTTGGGGCATGCTTAAGCTTGAGTCCGCTCAGGTGGATGTTTAGTTCTCTGGCAGCTTTTGCATTGTGGAGATGGAATACACTGGAGACGGTTTTTACTGGGCTTGGTTTTAGACGCCAGATTTTGCAGAACTGGTCCAGTTTAGCAAGATCTTCCGTGAGCACCCGTTCCAGTGGTTCAAAGTCTGGTGCTTGGAATGCCAAACAGATGTCATCTGCATAGATGAATTTGCGGGATTTTGTAGTGGGCAGGTCGTTTATGTAGAGGTTGAACAGAGTTGGAGCTAGAACTGAGCCTTGTGGGAGTCCGTTTTTCTGCATTCTCTATGCACTTGTGTTCTGACTAAGGTGGACTCTGAACCTTCGGTTGATCAGCAGGGTTTTTATAAATTGCTGTTGCCCAAGCAGGGATCGCCTTTATAAGTTTCAGGAGGAGGCCTTTGTGCCAGACCGTATCATAGGCGGCTGTAAGATCGAGAAACACAGCCCCTGTCTTCAGTCTGCTCTCGAAGCCATTTTCAATGAAGGTGGTTAGGGCCAGTACTTGTTCTCCTGTACTGCGGTCCTTGCGGAAACCTGCTTGATCCACACTTAGAATATCCTCTATTTCTGGGGAAATGCGTTGCAGTATTAGGCGCTCCATGATTTTGTAAGGAACGCTGAGTAGGGAGATTGGGCGGTAGCTTGCTGGTAGTTTGTGGTCTTTGCCAGGTTTTGGGATGGCAATGACCTTTGCTGTCCACCATTTCTTTGGGATCGAGTTTGTTTGTGTGATCCTTGTGTAGAATTGTGTCAACCAGGTTAGGGCTCGGGGGCCAAGATTTTTCATGAATTCTGGGAAGATGTTATCGTATCCTGCTGCCTTTCCACATTTCAGGCCCTGTAGGACTTTCTCCAGTTCAGCAGCCTCGAAGGGTTCAGGGTTCGTTTCCTCTACAGGCATTTTTTGGTGTTTTTTTAGCTCAGTTGTAACTGCTCTTCTGGTGTCTTTGTCTTGGGGTGCTTTGGCGATAGTCAGTAGGTGGGATGCAACTTGGTTGGGTGTGACGGATGCTCGGCTTTGGCTAGGGGGCTTCTGTGCAGCTCCTAGGTGACGGATGAGGCTCCAACATTTCCTGCTAGAGTGCGTAAAGCTCCGGTCAGCAACTGTCTCCTCCCATTTCTTTCGCCGGGCTGTATTTAGCGAATCAATGAGATGGTCTGCTATCTCTGGGTCCCCTGATGTTTGATAGGATTGTAGGAGGGCAGCACTTTCTCCGTCCAAACATGGGACATAGAGGGGTCGGTAGCCTCGTGGGATTGCAGTATGGGCAGCCTTGAAGATTGCGCTGCAGAAGCGGTTGTATGCTTCATCTACAGTGATGGAGTGGAGTGGGATGGTAACAACGCTCCGGTCCAGAGTTTCACTGAATTTCTTCCAGTTGGCTTTGCGGAAGTTCCAGCGCATCTTCCTTGGGCTGTATATGACTGGAAGTTGTAGGCCAATGTGTACAAGCAGGGGCCGGTGTTGGCTGTGTGGAAAATCATCAAGAATGAGGATCTGTGTAGGATATGGCTCCCCATTCAAAGAGCTGACCCAACACAGGTCAGGAGAATAGTCCTTCTTCCACCTAGCAGAGTGGAAGGTTCCTCTTTGTTTGGAGTCGTATATCAAAGCGAGGTCATTTCTGGATGCCCAGTCTGAAAGTGCCTCCCCATCACTGTCCACTGCTGGGTACCCCCAGTCAGGGTGATGGCTGTTAAAGTCCCCCACATAGATGGCAGGGTGGGGTAGGGTGGGTAAGACCTGCAGATCCCAGTTGGCATTAGGGGGCTTGTACACATTGACAATATGGAAGCCACCAATGATTATGGTGTCTGAGAAATGTGTTGTTATCAGGTGATTTGCTTCAACTATGTCAGAACGCACATAGGTGGCACGTCCATGTTTAGCATGTAGAACATAGCACAGGAGGTCAAAGCCTTTGATGGTGAAGCGGCCAGCTTCCTCTGTGCCAATATGAGTCTCTTGGAGGCAGATTACATCAATCGAATGTTGGAAGGCGAGGACTTCGATAAGGCTTCGCTTGGCTGCAGATAGGCCTTCAACGTTTAGTTGTAATATGCGAAGGGCAGATCCTACCACAAAGTGCTCTTGGGGCTGTTTGCTTTCGGCTTTAGGACTGTGACTAGGATTCTTCTTTGACTTGGCACAGAGGCGTCGTCTCTTCAAATTTAGTCTGCTGGTAGGATCATTAGCTTCCCCAGGCGAGCCCGGGTACTGGCGGAGGGCGCGACGAGAACGCTGATCCATTGCCCCAGTCTGATGGCAGAGGGGAAGAAGCTGTTCATGTTGCGGGAGGTTTTAGTCTGAATGGACCGAAGTCTTCTGCCTGAGGGGAAGGGGGTAAACAGTGCGTGTCCAGAGTGTGAAGGGTCAGCTATGATCCGACCTGCACGCCTCCGGGTCCTGGAGATGTACAGGTCCTGGAGGGATGGGAGCTTACAGCCGATCACCTTCTCAGCAGCGCGCACAACGTGCTGCAGTCTTAGTCTGTCCCTGGTGGTGGCTCCTGCATACCACACGGTGATGGAGGTGGTGAGGATGGACTCGGTGATGGCCGTGTAGAACTGCACCAACATCTTGGTGGGTAGCTTGAGCTTCCTCAGCTACCGCAGGAAGAACATCCTCTGCTGGGCCTTTTTGATGAGGGAGCTGATGGTCGGCTCCCACTTGAGGTCCCGGGTGATGGTGGTGCCCAGGAAGCGGAAGGAATCCGCAGTGGTGATGGGAGAGTCTGTGAGGGTAAGGGGGGGCAGAGGGGCTGTGACTTTTCTGAAGTCCACGATCATCTCCACTGTCTTCAGAGCGTTCAGCTGCAGGTTGTTGTGGCTGCACCAGGACGCCAGCTTGGCCACCTCTCTCCTGTAGACGGACTCGTCGCCATTGGAGATGAGCCCGATGAGGGTGGTGTCGTCTGCAAACTTGATCAGCTTGACAGACTGGTGGCTGGAGGTGCAGGAGTTGGTGTACAGGGAGAAGAGCAAGGGGGGAAGTACACAGCCCTGGGGTGATCCGGTGCTGATGCTAACAGAGTCTGAGACAGTCTTTCCCAGCCGCACATGCTGCCTCCGGTCCATCAGGAAGTCGGTGATCCACCTGCAGAGGGGGTCAGGCACGTTGAGCAGAGCCTTCTCCAAGTCCACAAAACACATGTAAACTGGTTGGGCACCCCTTTTTTGAAGAGAGGGACCACCTCCCCGGTTTGCCATGGCAAAGGCACTGCCCCCAACCTCCACGCAATGTTGCAGGTGTGTCAACAATGACAGCCCAACAACATCTAGGGCCTTGAGGTACTCAGGGCAAATCTCATCCACCCCCGGGGCCCAGCCACCAAGGAGATTTTTTACCACCTTGGCAATCTCAGCCCCTGTGATAGGTGAGTCATCCCCCTCGTCCACAAACCCTGCTTCCTCTGGGGAAGGCGTATCAGTGGGATTGAGGAGATCCTCAAAGTATTCCTTCCACCGCCTGACGACATCCCCAGTCAAAGTCAACAGCGCCCCATCCGCACCATACACAGTGTGGACAGGGAGCTGCTTTCCTCCTCCTGAGCCACCGAACAGTTTGCCAGAATCTCTTCGGGGCTGACCGAAAGTCTTGTTCCATGGCCTCACCGAACTCCTCCCATACCCGGGTTTTTGCTTCAGCAACTGCCCAAGCTGCACTCCGCTTGGCCTGCCGGTACACCTCAGCTGCTTCGGGAGTCCCACAAGCCAACCAAGCTTGATAGGACTCCTTCTTCAGCTTAATGGCCCCCCTCACCACTGGTGTCCACAACTTGGTTCGGGGGTTGCCACCACGAGATGCACCGACCACCTTGTGGCCACAGCTCTGGGCCGCTCCTTCAACAACAGAGGTGGAGAACATGGCCCATTCAGACTCCATGTCTCCAGACTCCCTCGGAATGTGGTTGAAGTTCTTCCGGAGGTGGGAGTTGAAGACCTCCCGGACAGGGGCCTCAGCCAGACGCTCCCAGCACACCCTCACTATACGTTTGGGTCTGCCAGGTCTGAATGGCTTCCTCCCTTCCATCGGATCCAACTCAGAACCAGGTGGTGATCAGTTGACAGCTCTGCACCTCTCTTTAACCGAGTGTCCAAGACATACGGTTGCAGGTCTGATGACACAATAACAAAATCGATCATCGACCTGCAACCTAGGGTGTCCTGGTGCCAGGTGCACATATGGACACCCTTATGCTTGAACATAGTGTTTGTTATGGACAAACTGTGGTTAGCACAGAAGTCTAATAACTGAACACCACTTGGGTTCAGATCGGGCAGGCCGTTCCTCCCAATCACCCCCCTCCAGGTTTCACTGTGGTTGCCCACGTGCGCATTGAAGTCCCCCAGTAGGACAATGGAGTCTCCAAGAAGAGCACCCTCCAGCACCCCAGTCAGACACTCCAAAAAGGGTGGGTACTCTGAAACATCATTTGGTGCATAGGCACAAATGATGGTCAGGACCCGTTTCCCAACCTGAAGGCGCAGGGAAGCAACCCTTTCATCCACCGGGGAAATCTCCAATATAGAGGCAGTAAGGTGGGGGGATACAAGAATACCCACCCCTGCTCGTCACCTCTCGCCCGGGGCAACACCAGAAAAGGCCAAGCTCCAGCCCCTCTCCAGGAGACTGGTTCCAGAACCGGAGCTGTGTATTGAGGTGAGGCTGACTATATCTAGCTGGTATCTCTCAACCTCGTACACCAGCTCAGGCTCCTTCCCCACCAGAGAGATGACATTCCACGTACCAAAAGCCAGTTTAGAAAGCTTGGGATCAGTCCACCAAGGTCTCCGCCTTTGACCACCACCTAATCCACATGGCACCGGACCCCCATGATCCCTCCTGCAGGTGGTGAGCCCACTGGAGGGCGAACCCATGTAACTCCTTCGGGCTGAGCCTGGCTGGGTCCCATGGGTTGAAACCCGGCCACCAGACGCTAGCCATCGAGCCCCTCCCCCAGGCCTGGCTCCAGGGTGGGGCCCTGGTAACCCCATACCGGGCAGGGTACACTGAATTCTTGATCTAGAATTTATCATGAGAGTCTGTTGGATCGTTCTTAGTCTGGCCCTTCACCCAGGACCAGTTTGTCTTGGGTGACCCTATCAGAGGCAAATTGCTCCGGACAACATAGCTCCTGGAATCACTGGGGCACACAAACCCCCCACCACAATAAGGTGACGATCCATGAGGGGGAAATAAATAAAACAGTAATTTTATTTTAAAAAAAATAAACAAAAATTAGCCATAAAAAAATCCACAAATTCATAATAACGTCTCAAATGTACAAGAAAAGTCAATTTTACAAGAGGAAATGACAAATTTGAGGAAAATGGTTTCAATTTTAGATAAATTTACAGAGAAAAGTAGAAAACTATTAGAAAATTGTTTGGAGAAAACCCCCAAAGCTTCAACACTGAAGTCATTACTTAAATTTTTAAGTGGGTTCTTTTTGCATCCTTAACTCTACTAGAAGTTTCTGGTTGACTGATATGTGTGTGTAATGGAATGTGTAGCTATTAAAAGAGGTTCCTACTCACACGTGGTGATTTAAAACAAAACCACAGAAGTAGATGTGCAATGTTTGTTAATGTTATCAATCTTTTCTTGGGGGGTTTGTGCACTGAAGTGTTTGACAGTTCATTTTTTACTCAGCTAAATGCACTTTGTGATGTGCCAAGGTCAGTTATGACCAGTGTTGGAGTAAACGTAACGCATTACTTTAACGCCACTACTTTTGCAGTAATGTGCTGTGTAATGAAATTACTGTTTAAAAATTCAGTAATGTGTTACAGTTACTGATATTTGATCAGATGTGTTACTCGTTTTATTTATTTATTTAGCGAATGCAAAGTCCTTAAGCCAAGCAGTTGCCTCCTGGTTTGCTGTATGGAGGGTGTGTAATCCTCCTTCCAGTCTTTGGAGCGGGCAAGCCTCTATGATGTGTTCCATTGTTTGCTCCTCTCCACATGCGCACAGAGGGCTAGGGCTACTGCCCCATCTGTAAAGGCTGGCCAAGCAGGGGCCATGTCCAGTCCTGAAGCGATTGAGTGTAGACCACTGTCTCCTTGGGAGGTTGGTGCCCGGGACCTGTTGGTTGGGGTTTATCACCAGCTGTTTGTTTGGGACCTCCTTGGTCTCCCATTCCTCTTGCCAAGCTGTCTGGATGGTAAAGTCAGCTGGGGGAGGGTTTTTCCAAATCGGCCGTCTGGATGAAAGTCGGGCAGTGGGTGGAGTGTAGATATCTGCATGGATTGGTAAGTGAGGAGAATCTTTAACTTTTTGGAGCATCCTTTGAGTTAATGCTGCTCGCCGGATGTGTGGAGGGGCTATGTTTGACAGTACAGAGAGCCAGGGGAGTGGTGTTGAGCGGATTGTTCCAGTTATAGTTCTCATGGTTGTGTTGAGCTGGGTGTCTACATGGTGTGTGTAAGATGACCTGGACCAGACAGGGGCACAATATTCTGCTACAGAGTATGAAAGGGCCAGTGCTGAGGTGCGCAGGGTGGAGACTGCCGCCCCCCATTTTGCACCAGCGAGCTTGCAGAGCAGGTTGTTTCGTACCTTCACCTTAGCAGCCGTCCCCTTTAGATGTTCCTTGAAGGATAAGGTCCTATCAAGGGTCACTCCAAGATAAGTTGGATTTGGGGCATGCTTAAGCTTGAGTCCGCTCAGGTGGATGTTTAGTTCTCTGGCAGCTTTTGCATTGTGGAGATGGAATACACTGGAGACGGTTTTTGCTGGGCTTGGTTTTAGACGCCAGATTTTGCAGAACTGGTCCAGTTTGGCAAGATCTTCCGTGAGCACCCGTTCCAGTGGTTCAAAGTCTGGTGCTTGGAATGCCAAACAGATGTCGTCTGCATAGGTGAATTTGCGGGATTTTGTAGTAGGCAGGTCGTTTATGTAGAGGTTGAACAGAGTTGGAGCTAGAACTGAGCCTTGTGGGAGTCCGTTTTTCTGCATTCTCCATGCACTTGTCTTCTGACTGAGGTGGACTCTGAACCTTCGGTTGGTCAGCAGGGTTTTTATAATTGCTGTTGCCCAAGCAGGGATCGCCTTTATAAGTTTCAGGAGGAGGCCTTTGTGCCAGACCGTATCATAGGCGGCTGTAAGGTCGAGAAACACAGCCCCTGTCTTCAGTCTGCTCTCGAAGCCATTTTCGATGAAGGTGGTTAGGGCCAGTACTTGTTCTCCTGTACTGCGGTCCTTGCGGAAACCTGCTTGATCCACACTTAGAATATCCTCTACCTCTGGGGAAATGCGTTGCAGAATTAGGCGCTCCATGATTTTGTAAGGAACGCTGAGTAGGGAGATTGGGCGGTAGCTTGCTGGTAATTTGTGGTCTTTGCCAGGTTTTGGGATGGCAATGACCTTTGCTGTCCGCCATTTCTTTGGGATCGAGTTTGTTTGTGTGATCCTTGTGTAGAATTGTGTCAACCAGGTTAGGGCTCGGGGGCCAAGATTTTTCATGAATTCTGGGAAGATGTTATCGTATCCTGCTGCCTTTCCACATTTCAGGCTCTGTAGGACTTTCTCCAGTTCAGCAGCCTCGAAGGGTTCAGGGTTCGTTTCCTCTACAGGCATTTTTTGGTGTTTTTTTAGCTCAGTTGTAACTGCTCTTTTGGTGTCTTTGTCTTGGGGTGCTTTGGCGATAGTCAGTAGGTGGGATGCAACTTGGTTGGGTGTGACGGATGCTCGGCTTTGGCTAGGGGGCTTCTGTGCAGCTCCTAGGCGACGGATGAGGCTCCAACATTTCCTGCTAGAGTGGGTAAAGCTCCGGTCAGCAACTGTCTCCTCCCATTTCTTTCGCCGAGCTGTATTTAGCGATTCAATGAGATGGTCTGCTATCTCTGGGTCCCCTGATGTTTGATAGGATTGTAGGAGGGCAGCACTTTCTCCGTCCAAACATGGGACATAGAGGGGTCGGTAGCCTCGTGGGATTGCAGTATGGGCAGCCTTGAAGATTGCGCTGCAGAAGCGGTTGTATGCTTCATCTACAGTGATGGTGTGGAGTGGGATGGTAACAACGCTCCGGTCCAGAGTTTCACTGAATTTCTTCCAGTTGGCTTTGCGGAAGTTCCAGCGCATCTTCCTTGGGCTGTATATGACTGGAAGTTGTAGGCCAATGTGTACAAGCAGGGGCCGGTGTTGGCTGTGTGGAAAATCATCAAGAATGAGGATCTGTGTAGGATATGGCTCCCCATTCAAAGAGCTGACCCAACACAGGTCAGGAGAATAGTCCTTCTTCCACCTAGCAGAGTGGAAGGTTCCTCTTTGTTTGGGGTCGTATATCAAAGCGAGGTCATTTCTGGATGCCCAGTCTGAAAGTGCCTTCCCATCACTGTCCACTGCTGGGTACCCCCAGTCAGGGTGATGGCTGTTAAAGTCCCCCACATAGATGGCAGGGTGGGGTAGGGTGGGTAAGACCTGCAGATCCCAGTTGGCATTAGGGGGCTTGTACACATTGACAATATGGAAGCCACCAATGATTATGGTGTCTGAGAAATGTGTTGTTATCAGGTGATTTGCTTCAACTATGTCAGAACGCACATAGGTGGCACGTCCATGTTTAGCATGTAGAACATAGCACAGGAGGTCAAAGCCTTTGATGGTGAAGCGGCCAGCTTCCTCTGTGCCAATATGAGTCTCTTGGAGGCAGATTACGTCAATCGAATGTTGGAAGGTGAGGACTTCGATAAGGCTTCGCTTGGCTGCAGATAGGCCTTCAACGTTTAGTTGTAATATGCGAAGGGCCGATCCTACCACAAAGTGCTCTTGGGGCTGTTTGCTTTCGGCTTTAGGACTGTGACTAGGATTCTTCTTTGACTTGGCACAGAGGCGTCGTCTCTTCGAATTTAGTCTGCTGGTAGGATCATTAGCTTCCCCAGGCGAGCCCGGGTACTGGCGGAGGGCGCGACGAGAACGCTGATCCATTGCCCCCATTGCCCACTCGTTTTATTAATATGGATAGATATTTCTAGCACAAATAAATATAAACTGATCCTACCGTAGTGCAGCCGTCAGTCTCTTCCTTCGGTTTCTGCCATTTCACCATACTTATAAGAACAGCCATACCCTGGGTTACTACGCATGCGCAGCATGCACATGCATGCGTAGTCACAGGAAATATGCTTCCGCTCATAATTTCAGAATACCATACAGCTGACAGAAACGGGTGACGGCCCTGCACCATAATTGGCTGATCCAAAAATGTGGCGCATTTTCACTGTGTCTATTTATGTAAATTATATATACAGTGGAGCAAAAAAGTATTTAGTCAGCCACCAATTGTGCAAGTTCTCCCACTTAAAAGATGAGAGAGGCCTCCAATTTTCATCATAGGTATACCTCAACTATGAGAGACAAAATGAGAAAAAAAAAATCCAGAAAATCACATTGAAGGATTTTTAATGAATTAATTGGTAAATTCCTCGGTAAAATAAATATTTGGTCACCTACAAACAAGCAAGATTTCTGGCTCTCACAGACATGTAACTTCTTTAAGAGGCTCCTCTGTCCTCCACTCGTTACCTGTATTAATGGCACCTGTTTGAACTCATTATCAGTATAAAAGACACCTGTCCACAACCTCAAACAGTCAGACTCCAAACTCCACTATGGCCAAGACCAAAGAGCTGTCAAAGGACACCAGAACCAAAATTGTAGACCTGCACCAGGCTGGGAAGACTGAATCTGCAATAGGTAAGCAGCTTGGTGTGAAGAAATCAACTGTGGGAGCAATTATTAGAAAATGGAAGACATACAAGACCACTGATAATCTCCCTCGATCTGGGGCTCCACGCAAGATCTCACCCTGTAGGGTCAAAATGATCATGAGAACGGTGAGCAAAAATCCCAGAACCACACGGGGGGACCTAGTGAATGACCTGCAGATAGTTGGGACCAAAGTAACAAAGGCTACCATCAGTAACACACTACACCGCCAGGGACTCAAATCCCGCAGTGCCAGACGTGTCCCCCCTGCTTAAGCCAGTACATGTCCAGGCCCGTCTGAAGTTTGCTAGAGAGCATTTGGATGATCCGGAAGAGGATTGGGAGAATGTCATATGGTCAGATGAAACCAAAATAGAACTTTTTGGTAAAAACTCAACTTGACGTGTTTGGAGGAGAAAGAACACCATACCTACTGTGAAGCATGGGGGTGGAAACATCATGCTTTGGGGCTGTTTTTCTGCAAAGGGACCAGGACGACTGATCCGTGTAAAGGAAAGAATGAATGGGGCCATGTATCGTGAGATTTTGAGTGAAAACCTCCTTCCATCAGCAAGGGCATTGAAGATGAAATGTGGCTGGGTCTTTCAGCATGACAATGATCCCAAACACACTGCCCGGGCAACGAAGGAGTGGCTTCGTAAGAAGCATTTCAAGGTCCTGGAGTGGCCTAGCCAGTCTGCAGATCTCAAGCCCATAGAAAATCTTTGGAGGGAGTTGAAAGTCCGTGTTGCCCAGCAACAGCCCCAAAGCATCACTGCTCTAGAGGAGATCTGAATGGAGGAATGGGCCAAAATACCAGCAACAGTATGTGAAAACCTTGTGAAGACTTACAGAAAACGTTTGACCTTTGTCATTGCCAACAAAGGGTATATAACAAAGTATTGAGATGAACTTTTGTTATTGACCAAATACTTATTTTCCACCATAATTTGCAAATAAATTCTTTAAAAATCAGACAATGTGATTTTCTGGATTTTTTTTTCTCATTTTGTCTCTCATAGTTGAGGTATACCTATGATGAAAATTGGAGACCTCTCTCATCTTTTAAGTGGGAGAACTTGCACAATTGGTAGCTGACTAAATACTTTTTTACCCCACTATGTCCCTCTAAACAGACAGACTAAGACTGCAGCGCGTTGTGCGCGCTGCTGAGAAGGTGATCGGCTGCAAGCTCCCATCCCTCCAGGACCTGTACATCTCCAGGACCCGGAGGCATGCAGGTCGGATCATAGCTGACCCTTCACACCCTAGACACGCACTGTTTGCCCCCCTCCCCTCAGGCAGAAGACTTCGGTCCATTCAGACTAAAACCTCCCGCTACATGAACAGCTTCTTCCCCTCTGCCATCAGACTGCTGAACACTAAGTGACTTATTAGACTCTCGTGCATTATGTACAGCAGCTCAACCGGACTCATGACAATTATCACTTGTTTTCTTTTTGCACTACCGACTGCACTATGTGGAACTCCACAATATCTGCTGCTTGTTAATATATTTAAAAATTGCATAGATTAGTATTACTTATTCTTATTCTACAAAAACTCAGAGTTACTGAAGGTCACCTGTGGAGTCCCACAGGGTTCAGTTTTGGGACCATTATTATTCAATATGTATATAAACGATATATGTAAAGTTTCAGAAAAAATGGACTTAATACTGTTTGCCGATGACACTAATCTGCTATGCAGTGGAAACAATTTGGAACAACTTCTGGATACACTCGGAAAGGAATTAGGAAAGCTTAAACTGTGGTTTGATTCAAACAAATTAACGCTCAATTTAAGTAAGACAAAATTTATAGTCTTTAACAACCATCACAACAACCCAGTACCCAAACTCAGTGTAAATGGTGTAGAGATTGAAAGGGTATCTGAAACTAAATTTCTTGGAGTAATAATTGATAACAAACTGTGTTGGAAGTCACATATTAATTATATTAAAGGTAAAGTATCCAAATCAATTGCAATATTACACAGAGTGAAATATTTGCTGAATCAACCCACACTATACACCTTGTATCATTCATTAATACTCCCATACATGACATATTGTAATGAAGTATGGGGAAATACATATTAAACAAACATATATCCACTCTTTATGCTTCAAAAGAGAGCTATTAGAATAATAAACAAAGCAGTTTACAGGGAACCAACAAACCCACTTTTTCTTAAACAAAAAACTCTCAAGTTGAAAGATCTGGTTGACTTTAAAACCGCAATAATAATGTTCAAAGTGAAGAATTTATCACTGCCCGCAAATATCCAAAAGTTGTTCCAAACAAGGGAGAAACGATATCACTTCAGAGGAACATGTATATTTCAAAAGCCTACAGTGAGAACAACCACCAAGCAACACTGTATTTCAGTGCAAGGAGTCAGATTATGGAACGATTATGGACCTGAATTAAAATCATGTACAACGCTTGGACAATTTAAACAAAAACTAAAGGAAGAAATACTCCAAACATATTTACAAGACGACATGTAAACTCACATAAGGATTGACATATCCAGCCTGTGTTGTGTTGTAGCTTAGTTTTTTTTTCTTTTTTTTCTTTTTTTTTCTCTGTGACATTTTGTCTTAGATTTGTTTTTGAATAGTAACCACTTAACTTAGCCTAGCTTAGTTTTCTTTTTTCTCTCAGTCACATTTTGTCTTAGCCTTGTTTTAAATTGTAATCGCTCTTGTCTTGTTTTTCTCTTTTTTCTCTTTTGAATTCTTGGATGGAATATGGTTGGGCAATATAAGCTGCGGCTTCAGCCATCACCCATTTCGGATAACTTACGTGGAATTGTATAGTAGGAGGAGTCTTTGTCTAATTTGACCTTCTTGTTATATTATACAGTTTCTTTTAACCTGTAATGTACTATCCGAAATAAATAAATTCATTCATTCATTCATTCATTCACCTTTTATTGCATGCATAGTTTTTTATCTTTAGTGTTACTCCATGTTTAATGTTGCAGCATTGCACCGAGACAAATTCCTAGTTTGTGTACTACATGAACAATGGCAATAAATCTCATTCTGATTCTGATTTTGATTCTGATTCTAAAACAAAAAGCTGCCTTGTCAGTAAACTCACTCCTGGCATGCATCGAAGACAAAGTCTTGGATGGCCCTTAACTTCCTAAATTTTAATGATAAGACCAAAGTGATGGTGTTTGGACCTAGTCGCCCCTGTGAGTCCCCTCCTGTATACTTGGCCCCCTTACTCCTTATGTTAAATCCACAACTAGGAACCTTGGTTTTATCATGGACAATGATTTTTAAATTACACACGCAGATTCATTCTGTGGTAAAATCCAGCTTCTTTAATCTAAGGTGTTTAGCAAAAGTAAAACCCATTCTCTCTAGACCACACCTGGAAACAGTAATCATGCTTTTATTTCATCTTGGCTGGATTACTGTAACACACTTTACGCCGGTGTCAGCCAGTCATCTCTTTCCCGTCTGCAGCTGGTTCAAAACGCCGCTGCTCGTCTTTTAGCAGGTACACGTGGAAGAGATCACATCACACCCATCTTAGCTTCACTCCACTGGCTGCCCGTGTATTTTAGAGTTCATTTTAAAATTCTTTTTTTTTTTAATTTAAGTTTTTGTAGAGGGTAAACATGTCATTACAGCAATGCATTGTTTACATTTTCATCACATTCCCCTTTTTTTGTTTTTTTGACAACATTGGAAAAAAAATTATTACAGCACCCTTTTTTTTAGTGAAAGAAAAGAAAAATTAAAAAAAAACAAAAACAAAAGCGAAGAAAGATATAAGAGCATCTGAGTAGCATTGGAACAAAGAGAGGTGCCATTATTGAAATGGTGTTTGTGCAAGATTAGATCTAATGGAAGACACATATGCGTTCCAGGGTTGCCAAACGTTCAAGAACCCATCCATGTCCTGTCTCAGTGCAAATGGCAACTTTTCCATCGAATAAATGTCCTGGATCATGTTAATCCAACCTTCAGGTGCAGGGCAGTCTCTCAACATCCATTTTTTTTGTAAGTACTTTTTTACTTGCCAGTATTAAAACATTGAATAAGTATTTTTCTCCTCGTCTTTCCAGTGATTCCGGTAGTAAACCCAAATACAAAGTTACAAAAGAAAAGGGAACTGGTTTTTTTTCCACAATATTTTTTATTGAACCTTTTTTTTTTTTTTTACAAACATAGCACAAACAATCAAACACCAACACTAAAGTAATTAAAAAAAAAGAGAGAAAAAAAAATGTACTAAAAACACCAACAACCACTAACAAAGGCAAGTCTTCAACAATGCTCCTCTGTTTAGTCTAGGCAATCCATTACATACAGTGGGGCAAAAAAGTATTTAGTCAGCCACCAATTGTGCAAGTTCTCCCACTTAAAAGATGAGAGAGGTCTCCAATTTTCATCATAGGTATACCTCAACTATGAGAGACAAAATGAGAAAAAAAAATCCAGAAAATCACATTGTCTGATTTTTAAAGAATTTATTTGCAAATTATGGTGGAAAATAAGTATTTGGTCAATAACAAAAGTTCATCTCAATACTTTGTTATATACCCTTTGTTGGCAATGACAAAGGTCAAACGTTTTCTGTAAGTCTTCACAAGGTTTTCACACACTGTTGCTGGTATTTTGGCCCATTCCTCCATGCAGATCTCCTCTAGAGCAGTGATGTTTTGGGGCTGTCGCTGGGCAAGACAGACTTTCTTCTCCCTCCAAAGATTTTCTGTGGGGTTGAGCTCTGGAGACTGGCTAGGCCACTCCAGGACCTTGAAATGCTTCTTACAAAGCCACTCCTTCGTTGCCCGGACGGTGTGTTTGGGATCATTGTCATGCTGAAAGACCCAGCCACGTTTCATCTTCAATGCCTTTGCTGATGGAAGGAGGTTTTCACTCAAAATCTCATGATAAATGGCCCCATTCATTCTTTCCTTTACACAGATCAGTCGTCCTGGTCCCTTTGCAGAAAAACAGCCCCAAAGCATGATGTTTCCACCCCCATGCTTCACAGTAGGTATGGTGTTCTTTGGATGCAACTCAGCATTCTTTCTCCTCCAAACACGACAAGTTGAGTTTTTACCAGAAAGTTCTATTTTGGTTTCATCTGACCATATGACATTCTTCCAATCCTCTTCTGGATCATCCAGATGCTCTCTAGCAAACTTCAGACGAGCCTGGACATGTACTGGTTTAAGCAGGGGGACATGTCTGGCACTGCAGGATTTGAGTCCCTGGTGGCGTAGTGTGTTACTGATGGTAGCCTTTGTTACTTTGGTCCCAGCTCTCTGCAGGTCATTCACTAGGTCCCCCGGTGTGGTTCTGGGATTTTTGCTCACCGTTCTCGTGATCATTTTGACCCCACGGGGTGAGATCTTGCATGGAGCCCCAGATCGAGGGAGATTATCAGTGGTCTTGTATGTCTTCCATTTTCTAATAATTGCTCCCACAGTTGATTTCTTCACAGCAAGCTGCTTACCTATTGCAGATTCAGTCTTCCCAGCCTGGTGCAGGTCTCCAATTTTGTTTCTGGTGTCCTTTGACAGCTCTTTGGTCTTGGCCATCGTGGAATTTGGAGTCTGACTGTTTGAAGTTGTGGACAGGTGTCTTTTATACTGATAACGAGTTCAAACAGGTGCCATTAATACAGGTAACGAGTGGAGGACAGAGGAGCCTCTTAAAGAAGAAGTTACAGGTCTGTGATAGCCAGAAATCTTGCTTGTTTGTAGGTGACAAAATACTTATTTTCCCCCATAATTTGCAAATAAATTCTTTAAAAATCAGACAATGTGATTTTCTGGATTTTTTTTTCTCATTTTGTCTCTCATAGTTGAGATATACCTATGATGAAAATTGGAGACCTCTCTCATCTTTTAAGTGGGAGAACTTGCACAATTGGTGGCTGACTAAATACTTTTTTGCCCCACTGTAAGTATACATATTATACATTCACCAGTTTGGAATTTACAAGGTCCACACACATCATTCACCTTCTTCTTCAAAAGTTACGTTTAAATTCTTTACATAATCAATGAAAGGTCTCCATATATTCTCAAACACAATTTCCTTTGATTTCAGTATGTATGTTATTCTTTCTAGTGGAAGTTTTGTTAACATCTGTTTTAACCACTGAGTCACATCTAGTCTATGAGTCTTTTTTCACAGTAGTGCAATACATTTTTTGGCGTTAAGCAAACTGAGGTCTATGAAAGCTCTTTTACTCTTATTAAAGCTATGCTTTTCTGGATACAGACCCAACAAAAACAATTTAGGATTCAATATGATTTGTTTTGAAATTATTTTTTCAATTGTTACCCTCACCTCTTCCCAAAACATTCTAATTTTTCTACATTCCCATAAACAATGAAATAGGGTTCCTTTACTTTCCATACATTTTGTGCACGTATCTGGTATGTTTTTGTTATATCTATTTAACTCCACCAGTGTAACATACATCCGCATTAACCATTTAAAATGTATCAATTTAAGGCGTACATTTATTGATTTGGTTTGAGCTTCTGTACAAGCCAGTTCCCATTGTTCCTCTGAAATTTCAGTTTGCAGGTCTTCTTTCCAATAATTAAGTATTTTTTGGTTTCACACCATATTTTGATCATATGCTTTACAAATGGATTTTTAACTTGTTTCTGTAATTTTTTTGCCGAGTCTGAGTATTGAATATGGGAAGAGGTAAAGGTAAATTGTATGATTCCATTTCAGTCCAGTGAGGGAGATCATTTGATGAAAAATAATATGTCATAGACCTCAGTTGTGCTGACCAGTAATACAACATGAAGTTTGGACATTTCAGACCTCCACGATCAAATGGTAAATATAGTAAGGACAGACGTAATCTAGCCTTCCTATTGTTCCATATAAATTCCATTAACTTTTTTTTAATTCTTGAGAATAGATCTGAAGGTGGTGGTAAAGGAATGTATTGAAATAAATAAAGTATTTTGGGTAAGATATTACTTTCAAGTATATTAATTCTCCCGATCATCGACATTGGTAGTGACATCCATCTCTGAAGTAACTCATGTCTGTCATTAAGGCTTCATAGTTGGCACTGGTGACTGATTCTAGCTTAGGCACAATTTGAATTCCTAAATATTTAAACTGATTTACAACATTGAATTGATTTACCTCAGGAGCTGGGTGATTTCTCTGGGTCTCATTCAGCATTAATATTGAAGATTTAGTTTTATTTATTTTATATCCTGATATTTCCCCAAAATTCTTTATTAAATTCAACAAGGTCGGAATTGATTTTTTAAGATTCGACATAAACAAAATTATGTCATCGGCATACAGGGAGATTTTATGTTCTGTTGGTCCTACTTTAATTCCATATATTTGTGGATGTAAACATACTGCCATCGCTAAAGGTTCAATTGCCATAGTAAACAGTAAAGGTGAAAGTGGACAGCCTTGTCGACATCCTCTATTGATATTTATTGATTTTGAGATATTACTGTTTGTTAGGATTTATGCTGTAGCATTATTGTATATTATCTGAACCCATTTTATGAAGTTATTTCCAAGTCCAAACCTTTGTAGGACTTCAAAAAGATAGGGCCATTCGACCCTATCAAAGGCCTTTTCAGCGTCCAATGATAGGAGATCTGTATCCGGTGCTTCTTTATTAGAATAAATAATATTAAATAGTCTTCTTACATTATGGAAGCCTTGTCTTCCCATTATAAAGCCATTCTGATCTCGGTTAATAATATTTGGTAATATTTCTTGTAGTCGTCTTGCTAAAATTTTACAGATTATCTTAAGGTCAGCATTTAATAGGCTTATTGGTCTCATGTTTTCACATTTATTAGAGGGTTTACCTGGTTTTGGCAACAATATAATTAAGGCTTTATTCATGTATGGTGGTAAATTACTATTTTGAAATGCTTCTAAAATTATTTCCAAAAATGGTTTTATTAATTTATTCTTAAATTTTTTTTATAGAGGTCAACTGGAAGACCATCTGGTCCTGCACTTTTTCCTGATTTCATATTATCAATGGCCAGCCCAACTTCTTCTTGACTAATTTTAGACTCCAGTATCTCCCTGTTTTCATTTGGAATACACGGTATAGATAATCCGTCCAAAAACCCATTTAGTTTTGTTGAGTCAGTTTCATTTTTTGTATTATATAATTTTTCATAATAATCTCTAAAGGCACTATTAATTTCTAAAGGATCTACAACTGGCTGTCCGTTACTTATAATACTGGTAATTGGTGTTTTAAATTCTAATTGTTTAATCTGCCATGCCAATAATTTTCCTGATTTTTCACCTTGTTCATAAAAAGATTGCTTCAATCTTAGAAGACTCGAGGCAGCTCTATTCGCTGATTTTTTGTCATATTCAGCTCTCAGAATCAGTAATTCGTTCTCTAACTTTGGGTCACTTCCTGTATACACTTTTTCTTGAAGAATTTTTATTTTATGTTCCATTTGGACTCTCTCCTCTCGAGTCTTCTTAGATTTTGAACCTGTATAACTAATAATATGCCCCCTAATAAAAGCTTTGAAAGCCTCCCACTTTATACATGCTGATGTTTGTGTAGTATTGATATCAAAGAACTCATCTATCTGTTTTTCTATGTACTTAACAAATTCCTCATCCTGAAGCCATTTATGCTGAAATTGCCACCTACCTGGATCCTTTGTCAATTTCTTATCTACATATATTAGACAGCAGGGTGCATGATCAGAGATCACAATGTTATCATAGAAGCAGTTTTGAATCTTGGACCTTAATTCTGTGGAGATCAAAAAATAGTCAATACGTGAGAATGTCTTGTAGGTATTAGAATAACAAGAGTAGGCTTTGACTTGTGGTTTCATTTCTCTCCATATATCTAGCAATCTCAATTCTTTCATAAAATGATTAATGGTCATCCTCCATCCATTGTGCGTACAGTCCAGTCCTGTTGATCTATCTATACTGGGATTCAATGTACAATTAAAATCCCCTGCTATTATATGTTGCCCTGTAAGTGATGATAAAATAAGAAATAAATTAGCAAAGAAGTTTTGATCATCTATATTGGGACCGTATTAAGTTCACCAGATTTATATTTTCTAATAACAAAGATCCTTGGATGATTAGATATCTTCCTAATTTGTCTCCAATTACATTTTTCACTTGAAATGGGATTGATTTATGTATGAGAGTCATAACTCCCCGGGCTCGGGATGAAAATGATGAGGTAAACACATTTCCCTGCCATCTTCTCCTAATTCTTTTTACATCCTCCTCTATTAGATGAGTTTCTTGTAAAAACACAATTTTTGAACCTATGTCTTATTTTATTCATAACTTGTTTTAGTTTTTTTTAGATTTTGTAGACCTCTGCAATTCCATGAAGTTAAATTAAGATTAACGCTTTGGTCTATGATCAATAAGGAGTTTGAGATTACCTTGCAATATAAACATGCTCATACAGAGAAGCAAAAACATGAGTGGTTGAACATTCATCCTACAAACTACACACAAACAAATTCCCCCTCCCCACATTCGTGGTAATCCCCCCAAAATCAAAAAAAAAAATTCCGTCTCCCGCTATAGCCATTGACTGCTCCACACTCGCGAGGATCAGTCAAACCACTCTTTCTCCTCTCAATCACCCTGACTCTACTGCTTTTAATGACATAACATTAACTCTCCTCTGTAGTATTTCCAACTTAACTCCAAAATTTTATAGCAACTTTGTACATCATAGGTTTGTTTTTTTTTTATATAATACAATCTATATTTTGTAAACTTGCTGTATGTTTCAGATCAGTCAGATGCCTGTGCAAATGCTTAAATATTCTACCTTTATATCTTGTTCATGCTTCATGCTTAGCTCCCACCAGTCTCTCCTTGGATCTGCTTGATAAGCTCCTGCGCCTCCTGAGGGGTCTTGAAGATATGGGTTCTCCCTTTATATGTGACCAGCAGTCTTGCCGGATGAATCACTCCATGACAAATCCCGAGGTTGCGCAGCTCTTTACGGGCGGGGTCAAACTGTTTCCTTAATTGTTGAATTCCTGTAGCCAAATCTGGGTAGAACCGCACCTGTTGATCCTGGTATTTAATTTCTCCTTTAGCTCGCGCCGCGTTGGAGATTGTCATCTTGTCTCTGTAGCTGAGGAACTTCATAATCAGTGTCCTCGGTGATGCCTTATTATCTCTCGGTGGGCCGATTCGGTGAGCGCTCTCTAAGACGACCGATGACTGCAGATGCGCGTTGTTCAGTGCTTCTGGAATCCACTTTTCCAAAAAGGAACATGTGTCCCGTCCCTCCGTTCCCTCTAGGAGGCCCACCAGCCTCAGACTGTTCCGTCTCGACTGGGATTCTAAGTCCAGGACACTATCTTCCAGACGTTTATTTTTTAATTCCAATGTGCACACCTTTAATTGTAGGCTGGTGACATCATCCTCAGCGCTGGAAATTCGGAGCTCCGCCTGCGATATTCGTTCCATACAGTCGCTTATTTCCTTTCTCATTCCTTCTATCGCTGCTATAATCCCATCAAATTTAGAGGAAAAGTCTGCTCTCATTGAGCTAATGGCAGCGAGCACCGCACTCGTGCCCTCCCCAGCAGTCACCGCTCCGCCGCTAGCGTCCTCCGCCATAGTCTCTGGAGATTTTTCTGCTTCGTCACGAGCGTGGAAGTCTGTTAGTTTGGACTGTTTCGACGATTCACTTTTTCCTCCGCCTAATTTCCCAGCCTTAGGCTTTACCATATCCGCGCCCAAACACTGGGATAGGTTTTGTTCCAATTGAGAGAGTTATTAGCCAACTTTTTATTTTTAGGAGCAGAGCAGAGTGAAACACGTCTTCCTACGTGGCCGCCATAACTGGAAGTCAGCAAGAAAAGGGAACTGTTACTCTGAATATTTTCCCCAATATTGTCTGTCCATTAGTCCAATATTGGAGGATAACTGGGCATGACCAAAACACATGAAAATGATTTGCAGTCTTTTCACCACACAAGCGCCAACAATTTAACCCTTTATGAGTAAATTTGTTTTGTGCAGGTGTTCTGAAAAATCTTACCAAATTTTTCCATCCAAATTCTCTCCACAGCAGGGATGAGGTACTTTTCCACTGTTGTTTATTTAGCTTTTCCCATATTTCCAATTGTAAAGTGAAATTCCCCTCTTTTTCCCATCTCTCTTTTATATATGATGTGTTGTCTCCTTTTAAATCTTGAAGACCATGGTATCTTTTAGAAATGTATCTGATCCCTGGGATCCCTTTATATGCCATTAAGAAAACCTTCAGAACACCTGACTGGTGTTATGATCCGAGCGCCGATCTCATCCGCGCTCGGGTCATACATCATCCCCTTCAGGCTTTGACAGCAGTGTTTCTCCTCTGGCTCCCCGGGCTCTTATTGTGACAGTGCTCGGGGAAGCTTCCTGCTGTAAAAGCCGAACAGCTGTGCTGCATTCAGGGTTCATTAGCGTCCGGCATAAAAGGTGGACGCTGAATGCAGACCGATGCAGCAGTCTCTGTCAAACTCCCGTCAAGACTCCTCATGGTCTGACGCATCGGGCATCCCCCAGCTCAGACGCGGTCTTTTCATCATCTATGATCGCAAGTTACTCTGTTGTGATCCTGTTTTCGTCATAGTGTGTTTTAGCCCATCGAGGTTCATTCCTTTCCATTACGTTGTACTTTGTGTTATCCTTTATTATCCTTTGTCCCAAATAAATATCATTGCAAACTCACTGGTGACTTGTGGCGTCTTATGGTGGCTCGCGAGGGCCACCGTCACAGTAGACTGCTGCCAGGACGTCACAACAGAGGCGCCACATCGAGATGCTGTTCCCGGTGAGGTTTTGCATTGGACTTTGCTCTTTCCTGTCTGGGTACTGCGTGCTGACAGCATGCCGTCGTGGAGGGTCCACGCTCGGAGCCAGAGCAACGAGCTGGCGGACGTCCTTGAATACGTCGATGAAACCCTCATCGCCGCCTCCCTCCTCGATTTCCACAGCGACATGCGCTGGTACCTGGACTGTGTTGAGGACGTTTCTGAATCATCTCCCCCGCTTCGCCAACCACCCTGAAGTCAGCGCGAGGAGGGATGACATCGTCACACAGCGCAAGATACTCTGTGGGCTGGAGGGAAATCCCGGCACGAAGCCAAAGAGGAAGCATCCTCACTCCTCACGTCCGGATCCCATTCCTGCCTGTCTTCCGGTCCAGGAGTTCACACCGCCCAGGGGTGATCCCCGCCAGAGAGTGTTGTCATTCGGCAATCCCCCGGAGAAGCTACAACTCACAGCTTCTCCCGTCTGGGACTGAGTGGCGGCAGCTCGTTCCGCTGTTCACCCCACACAAATAATTAAGCATGTGACGGCGGCAGTCAGACTGGTGGAGAGGAACCCCGAGTTGTGTGACTTCCCTGAGTACGCCGACCTGCTCGCCTCTGTTTCCGCACAGAAGCGGTGATTCCCGGACCTCACCTTCGCCTCGCCCCCTGCTAGAAACCGTTGTTACACCTGCTATCAGCCTCAGCATGAACGCCATCCGGATCCAGCTCCGGGTCGCCGCAAAGGCTCCACCTCCCATGCAGCTGTCACTCCCATGCCTTGTCAGGAGGGAATCCCTGCAGCCTCTCCCCCCGGGTCATCTTCTCCTGCTGTCCCATCACCGCTCCATGCCCACTTCGTTTCAGCTGTCGCCCCCTCCTCATCAACGCCTTCCCTGGCTGCTGTGTATGCCAGGAGTCCTGTTCCGGTGAGCCCCGTTCCAAATCCATCATGAGCGCCTCCCCCTCGTCCTCCCAGGGGGCCCTCTGTCACCATCCGGCTGGGAAAGGGAGGAGCAACGTCTGCTACAGCAGGCACCATCCTCCCTCCGGGAGACAGGCAAGTTCAAGTTCACTCATCTCATTATTGTGATTTGCCTTGTCTGACTCCTGGGGGTGGAGTTCGGGGTTCGCAGTCCCCCAAGCTCCCACCACCTGCTGTAGCTTCTATTATTAATCCCGCTTCCTCTGTGTCTCCCTCCGCTGAGCGGTCCTCGACGCCAGGCCAACGTCGCTGGATGAGGAGGGGGCCTGCAGTTCTGGAGAGCCTGGTTCCAGTCCTGCAGCCACGCCGTGGGTGGAGGAGGAGAGTAGACTGCAGCGTGGAGCCTGCGCCGACAAAGAAGCGTCCCTGGGTCTCCACAGACGAGCGGTCCGGTCCAGCGGGTCGAGGGTCCCAAGCCACCACGCCGTGCGGGTCGTCGGCGTGGACGTCAGTGCCAGAGGGTCCTCAGGCTGCGGACATCATCATGCCAGCTGTGGAGCACGACGTAGCTGAGTGGGAGCCAGAGGACGATCTCCTGCCGTCTGAGCCCGGATCGTCGAAGTCCTGGACGGCGTCGGAACTCGAGATCAGGCAAGTGCTCTGTGTTGTCTTTCTCTTCTCCATTTTAGAGCATTTTTTGCCTGTCTCTTGGGGAGGCGAGCCGGGTGCAGCCGTCCTCTGCATCCGAGCTTGTCTCGCCAGGTTCTGGCGCTACCAGTGATACTGATCCCGGTTCTTCTCTCTCTCCTGCGCCTTCTCCCAGGGTCGCCGGCGCGGAGCTGATTCCGACCGCTGCGCCAGAGGTTCCGGGTTCGGGGTTGGAGGTCGGTACTGGTTTGGCGCCGACCCAGTCGGGGTCCGACGCAGGTGCAGCCATGACCCAATCGGAGTCCATCGCAGGTGCAGCCGTGACCCAATCGGGGTCCATCGCTGGTGCAACACTGGCAGAATCCAAGGTCGGTGAGGGAGCTGCAGATCCCCTGCCACCGGACACTGGTGGCTGAGCCACCAGGACCGCTGAGGAGAGAACGACAACCGAAATGGAAATTCCGTTCCATTTCCGTTGTAATGGAAATGGAAATTCCTAATGGAAATTCCGTAAAGGAAAGTCTTTTCCATTACGTTGTACTTTGTGTTATCCTTTATTATCCTTTGTCCCAAATAAACATCATTGCAAACTCACCGGTGACTTGTGGCGTCTTATGGTGGCTCGCAAGGGCCACCGTGACAACTGGGCCCTTTCCAAATCCTCCTTTTTAAGTATTGTGGAAGATGTGAAAATGACGAGGCAGAGTTCTTTCTCAGAGTCAGCTTTATTCACATCTCCATCATTTCAAAGCAGAGAAAAAAGAGAGTGAAACAGTAAACTCTCGTCCTTAAATATCAGGGACTTCACACCTCATAGATCACATGTCACACAGACCACCTTGCATAATAAAGACAGTCACAATGCATTTCTCTCCATGATATCACTTCCACTGTCTCCCATGCATCCTTTCCTTAATCCCTTAATTGACCCCCCACAGTCTCCAGCCTTGCATACCAAGGCTAAGATTCCTGCCTTTGTTCTGACCTAAAATGTGAGTCACAAAACCGGTCCAACAGGTCCCATGTGTGTTCACCCACACAAGCTCCCCCAGCATTTTAGAAAAACAGAACAACAAGAAGATAACCACATGCATGCCGTGATAGCATTAATACACATCAGTCCACATGCTGGATAGGCTTCAGCCTCATGTCGAATCTGTTGAAGCTGGGGTTCACTGTCTCTGCGGCGCTGTCACGCTGGGGGTTTGCTGTCTGGGGGCGGAAACCCTTTGTCAGTCTCTGCGGGTGTTCTGGGGAAACATTACTTTGGGAAACATTACTGTGTGAAACCCTCTGTGGTGGTCTACCTCGCCGCGGGGCCTTTGCCAACAGCACTTGCTCATCTGCCACCACAAAAGTGGGTTTAAGTCTGTTTATGCCAATTTTCTCTTTCCTATCCCCCAAATCTAGCAAAAACTGCTTGTCCCCTGTTTCTAGCACTCTGAATGGTCCGTCATAAGGCGGTCGCAGTGGGGTTCAATGCGCATCGTGTCTAACAAAAACAAATTCTGCGTTCTTCAAAGTTTTAGGTACAAAAACGCGCGGAAAACTGTGGTGCGCGGGGCCGGGCAGCGTGCTTGATTCTATGTTACTCCACAACAGCTGAGACGGGGAGGCGCTTGGCACAAGGTTATCTGGGAGAAACTCCCCAAGCAGCCAGAGTGGCTGCGCAAACACGAGCTCCGCTGGTGAGGCTTCTAGATCCTCTTTAGGTGCAGAACGCAACCCCAATAACACCCAAGGTAACTTGGCAACCCAATTTGTATCCATCAGTGACGCTCTGAGAGCCGCTTTCAATGACCTATGAAAACGTTCGCATAACCCGTTAGCCTGCGGATTGTACGCAGTTGTGCGGTGAATTGTGACACCCAGGCTGCAGGCCATTGTTGACCAAAGCTTGGAAACAAATTGAGGGCCTCTGTCGGACGTAATGTCCGAAGGAACACCGAAGCGCGCCACCCAATCTGTTGTGTGGCGCGCTGTGGTTGATGCTGTGGTTGATGCCAGCGGGACCACTTCAGGCCAGCGCGTGGTGCGGTCCACCATTGTCAGAAGATGTGTGCACCCCTGTGACAGCGGGAGGGGTCCAACGAGGTCCACATGAACGTGATCGAACCTCTTGGCCGGAATGTGAAACTGTTCCAAAGTTAGCCCTCGTGTGCCTGTGTACTTTGGCTCGTTGACACGCCGTGCAGGCTGCTGCCCACTCTTTGACCTGTTTGCGGCGGCTCGGCCACACAAATTTCTCTCCCACCATTTTGACCGACGCACGCACTCCAGGGTGCACCAAAGAATGAACCGAGTCAAAAACGCGGCGGCGCCATGCGGCCGGTACTACTGGACGCGGCCGTCCCGTGGAGACATCGCAGATTAGGGGGGGCATACCGTCTTACAGTACCCTGCTCTCCAGCCTTAACCCTGTTGGTCCAGACTGGAGTGCGTGCACATCTGCGTCACTAACCTGCTCCGCGGCCATGGCTGTGTAATCTATCCCCACGCGGACCGGGGCAGCCACAGCGCGCGAGAGGCAGTCTGCCTCTATATTAAGTTTACCCGACACATGCTGAATATCGGTAGTAAACTCTGAGATTGCGGCCAGCTGTCTCTGCTGCCGGCCCGACCACGGTACTGAAACCTTGGCCATCGCGAATGTTAGTGGCTTGTGGTCAACGAACGTGGTGAAACAGCGCCCTTCTAGCCAGAACTGGAAGTGGCAAATGGCCAAGTGGAGAGCCAGCAACTCCCTGTCGAACGCGCTGTATTTACGTTCACTATCGCGCAAAGTCCTGCTGAAAAAGGCGAGCGGCTGCCAAGCCCCGGCTACACGCTGCTCCATGACCGCCCCTATGGCCACATCTGACGCGTCAGTAGTGAGCGCTATGCGGGCCGTTGGGTCTGGATGTGCTAACAACGCAGCATTTGCCAGGGCTGCTTTGACTTCCGAGAACGCCCGCTCTCGCTCCGGGGACCATTCGATCTTATTCGCGGGTTTCTGTTTTTTGTGCGCGGCGTACAGTGGTTGCATGAGCTGTGCTGCGCGGGGAAGGAAACGGTTATAAAAATTCACCATTCCCAAAAACTTCTGTAACGCCCTGACCGTTTGTAGCCGAGGAAAATCTGCTACCGTGCGCACTTTGTCAGGCAGCGGAACCGCTCCTTTGGGAGAGACGCGGTGCCCCAAAAAATCAATCTGCATCACCCCGAACTGACACTTCGCTGGGTTGATTATTAAACCGTGCTCTCCCAACCTCCAGAAAACCGCAGTTAGGTGGGTTTGGTGTTCGTCTTCGGATGCGCTGGCTACCAAGATATCGTCCAAGTAGACAAATACGAAAGGGAGATCGCGCAGCACTGCATCCATCATGTGTTGGAACGTCTGTGCAGCCCCTTTAAGCCCGAATGGCATGCGCAAAAACTCGAATAAACCAAACGGAGTTATCACCGCTGTTTTGGGTATGTCCTCAGCGCGCACTGGGACTTGGTGGTAAACCGCGGACCAAGTCTATTTTAGAAAAAACGCGCACTCCTGCCAAGTGAACGGAAAAATCCTGGATGTGAGGAATTGGGTAGCGGTCGTGCGCTGTGGCGTTGTTCAACCTGCGGAAATCCCCGCAAGGTCGCCACGAACCGTCAGCTTTAGGGACCATGTGTAGCGGGGAAGCCCATGGGCTATTTGAACGCCTGATGATGCCCAACCTCTCCAGGTTGGCGAACTCCTCGCGCGCTATGGCCAGTTTAGCTGCGTCCAAGCGCCGAGGTTTTGCAAAAACAGGCGGCCCGGTGGTGGTGATAAAATGCTCCACCCCGTGTTTAGCGACGGCTGCCGAAAATGTGGGGACCGTGAGTGCTGGGAACTGAGTGAGCAGTGTGTGGAGCTTACCGCCTGCAGCTGTGACGTTGGCTTGTGCTGTTGGCTGGGACGCTCGAGCTGTACAGGGGATAGAATCAAAGGACAGTGCATTAATCAGGCGCCTGTTAGCGACATCAACCAACAAACCATGTGAGCACAAAAAATCAGCCCCCAATATATTGAAATTCAATGCTGCTATGACAAAAGTCCACTCAAATGTACGGCCGCGTAGAGACAGAAGTAGAATCTTCTCACCAAAGGTCTTAATCTCCAAGCCGTTTGCTGCTGCCATCTCGGGGCCGCTAGATCCTGCCAGCCGGTCGGCGTAGGACGGTATGATGAAACTCAACTGGGCGCCAGTGTCCACGAGGAAATGCCTCCTCGAGCGTGCGTGCGTCAAGTAGAGCAGCTTGTTCTCCTCCCCGAGGGCCGCAGCTGCTACCAACCCCCGGTCTTGGTGTTTCCCGAGCGCTTGAACTGGCACGGTGGTATACATTTGTGTGCCTTCTCTGCAAAGCGGCGGTGGTAGAAACAAAGGATGTCTCCTCCGCGTTCTTTGGCCCCCGCCGCTGCTGTCATCGGTGGTTCTGCTACTGTCGTCAATGGCTCCTCGCCTCCTCCGGCCGTCACACCGAGCTCCGTCGCTGCCGCCGTGGTCGTGAGCTCTCTGCTGGCCATGATGATCCGGTGTGCTTCTTGGGCCAGCGCACGATAGTCCCACTCGGCCAGCAACGGCGAATTGGCCAGGGTCGCTCTCGTCGCTGACGGAAGGTTCCGGAGGAAGAGGTGGGTAAAAATGAAGTGGTCGTCGTCCGAGCCCTTCAATCTCAGCATCTTCTCCATCAGGTCAATATCCGACCCATCTCCTAACCCGGTCTGCGTCAGGAGTCTCTCTGCTCTCTCCTCAACCGAGAGTGTGTAGTGCTGGATGAGTGCAGCCTTCAACGCGCCGTACTTGTCGCTGGTTGGTGGCTGATCCAGCAGGCTCTCCACATGCTGAGCTGTGTGGGCGTTGAGCTTTGCGACCACATGGTAGAATTTCGTGTCATCCGCCGATATCCCCCGGAGGACGAACTGCGCCTCAACTAGGTGGAACCAGGAGCGCGGATTGTGCTGCCAAAAAATCCGGTAGCTGGATTGTAACAGTATATGCTTGGCTGGGGGCTCCCAACGAGGCTGGCTCCGGGGATCTCTCGTCGTGTTGCATGATTCGTCTTGGGTCACCAGTGTGGAGTGTGTAAATGAAGAGGCGGATTTGACTCAGACAGTTTATTACACATTCTCACACAGAAGCATAGTCAGAAAGAGAGCATCTCAGACAAGACTCTTCTCTTAAATACTCAGCCTTCCTTCAGCAGCTTCTACACATAAAAGGTCACATTGCATTCACTTCCTTAATCCTTTAACATCCTCCTAGCAGTCTCTGATACACAAAAGATCACACTGCATTCGTCCTTCACACCTCCCTGTTATCTCCAAGGGAAACTCTGGGAAACTCTGCTCTTTGTTCTAGTCTAAGATGCTACACCATTATGCACGCTCTAAAAGTGAATATTTAAAGGGGTCATTGACTGCAGTTTTTCAGCTCACTTGTGTCTTAATGAAGTGCTTGTGACATTTTGTTCACATTTTCTTTAATGTTTTTAATTAATAAATCAAATTTACTATTTACTTTTTACTTTTCTTGGCTTTCATGAAATGCTCTGATTTAAAGCCTGTCACTTGAAGAAAACGACTTGAGCTGTTCAACTCTACCCTCCCTCTTACGTCAGTTAGCTATTAGCTGAGTAGCTTCTAAAAAATGGCTCCTTCAATCTTTGATGAGCAGCGCTGGTTCACCGATCCACACTCATTTGTGCATCTCCCGTCATCCTGGCCCACCACCAGGATTGCAGCAGCACAGGGATAGCAGCACTCAGAACAACAGTAAATAAGATAAGGTAAGAATTGGTTAGCCAAAGCAATAAATAATTATAGACTCCAGTGCTGCTCAGCAGCACTGGTTAGATTATAAAGTCTGACAGCCGTAGGTAGGAAGGACCTGCGGAACTGCTCCCTCGAGCTCCTCAGTGTATTCAGCGTGTCCCACATGGGGTAGGACTCGGACTCCAGCAGAGATGACAGCTTAGCTACCATCTCTGGTACCAAAGCAGGTCCTAGATTACAAATCACTTATCTTGTATTGCTCAGTAGTACTTCTATACTTGACCTATTGTATAGAGGTCTGGGGTAACAATTATAAAAGTACACTTAATTCATTGCTAATATTACAAAAAAGGGCAGTCCGTGTTATACACAAAGTCGGGTATCTTGAACATTCAAAGTTATTGAAATTATGGGATCTGGTTCATTATTATACAGCACAATTAATGTTTAAAGTCAGTAAAAAACTTTTGCCATACAGTATACAAAATCTTCTCAGTGAGAGAGAAGGGAAATATAATTTATGGGGGTACACAAAATTTAAAATGCACTTCGTAAGATCCACTAGGAAGGGTTTTTGTGTGTCTGTGTGTGGGGTAAAATTGTGAAACGGGTTGGGGGAGAAACACAGGCAATGTCCAAACATCCATATATTTAAATCAACATATAAAGAAATGATTTTTGAGCGGTATGAAAATGAAGGGCAGTGATGTTACAGTGTGTCTTCAGTGAGGGAAGTGTCAAAGACCCTTTGACCTTGGACCTCAAGTTTGAGGTTAGGTTCACCAGCTTGCACTTCCTAGAGGAATTTCCCTCATAGGAAATTCTGTCACATATGTGTGTGCTTGGTGACTTTTGAGAGTTAACCCAGCTACACTGTCTACTATTTAGCAGGGGACCTCCACTGCCTGTATACCAGACCTCCGAATGAGTGACCTATCCAGTCAGACACCTGGAACACACCCCTGGTGTTAACGACAGCCTCTCATGGTCTTACATTGCTCTTGGTAAATATTTAAGACCAGGAAAATTGATCTATAGGAGGTCTGTTTTTAAAAAACACCTTTAAGAGTAACCTTTAAACACTCATAAAAATGTAACACCTCTTGTAGAAAAATATCTTCTTGAAAAATCACCAGGAAAGATGGACACTGAATCAGTGATCTCACAAACTCCCATACTGTCTTTTAATATGCTGTTGTAGCACCTTGGGAGAGCCAGATTTCTAGCATCTCAGACAAGAGACAGTGGATAAGCATGGGAGATCAAAGAGCAGGAGGCTCCTGGTGAGATAGCAGGAAGGAGTAAAGGATGTAGGGGGTTGAATGCAGTGTGATGCAAATGTCCTGTTGTGTGTGATGTAAGCCATGAAACTTAAGAGGAGAGTCGCTGATAAAAAGCTCATTCTGTTCTGTGCTCGTGAGATGTGAGTGTGCAATAAATCATTTGAAATGAATCTGCCTGTGATTTCACACACTCCACACTGGTGACCCAAGACGTATTATGGAACACGAGGCAAGATCCCCGGAGCCGGCCTGGTCAGGAAGCTACAGCGAGGCAGCAGCCATCCCACAGACAGCCCGGACTGGAACCTCCAGCCACGCGTGTGTGGTTGCAGTCAAGCTACCGGATTTCTGGCAGCACAACCCGCGCTCTTGGTTCCACCTTACCGAGGCCCAGTTCGCCCTCCGGGGAGTAACGGCAGACGACACCAGATTCTACCATGTGGTCGCAGCGCTCAACACCCGCACAGCTCAACAGGTAGCGAGCCTGCTCGATCAGCCACCAGCCAGCAACCGATACGAGGCGCTCAAGGCTGCGTTCATCCAGCGCTACACGCTCTCGGACTGTGAGAGAGCGGAGGGGCTCCTGACGCGGACCGAGCTAGGAGATGGTTCGGCCGTAGACCTGATGGAGAAGATGCTGGCGTTAATGGGCACGGACGACGAGCGCTTTCTGTTTGCACACCTCTTCCTCCGGAACCTTCCGACAGTAGCGAGAGCTGTTCTGGCCAATTTGCCGCGGCTGGCCGCGCGAGACTACCGTGTGAGACTACCGTGCGCTAGCCGTGGAGGCAGACCGGATCATCATCACCACCAGGGCGATCACAGTCAACGCGGCAGCGGCGGAGCCCAGCGAGACGACCAGAGGAGGTGAGGATCCACCGACGGTAGCAGCAGCGGGGACCAAGGAGCGCCAGAGAGACACGCTCTGTTCCTACCACCGCCGCTTCGGAGAGAACGCACGCAGATGTGCACCACCGTGCCAATTCCAGCGCTCGGGAAAACGCCAAGGCCGGGGGTCGGTAGCAGCAGCGACCCTCGGTGAAGAGAACAAGCTGCTCTACCTAACGGACGCACGTTCGGGGGGGCGTTTCCTCGTGGACACCGGAGCCCAGAAGAGCTTCATCCGGCTGACCTACGCTGACCGGCTGGCAGGATCTAGCAGCCCCGGGATGTTGGCAGTAAACGGCTCGGATATTAAGACCTTTGGTGAGAGGACTCTGCTCTTATCTCTACACGGCCATACATATGAGTGGACTTTTGTCATAGCAGCACTGAATTACCATATACTGGGGGCTGATTTTCTGTGTGCACATGGTTTACTGGTTGATGTTGCTAACAGGCACCTGGTTAATGCACTGTCTTTTGACTCTCTCCTCTGTATAGCTCAAGTGACCCAGCCAACAGTACAAGCCAACGTCACAGCTACAGGTGGTAAGTTCCACACACTGCTCACTCAGTTCCCATCACTCACGGTTCCAACGTTTTCTGCGGCCATCGCTAAACACGGGGTGGAGCACTTTATCACCACCACCGGGCCGCCTGTTTTTGCAAGACCTCGGCGCTTGGACGCAGCTAAACTGGCCATAGCGCGCGAGGAGTTCGCCGACCTGGAAAGGTTGGGCATCATCAGGCGCTTCAACAGCCCATGGGCATCCCCGCTACACATGGTCCCTAAGGCTGAGGGATCGTGGCGACCGTGCGGGGATTTCCGCAGGTTGAACAACACCACAGCGCACGACCGCTACCCAGTTCCCCACATACAGGATTTTTCCGTTCACCTCGCCGGGGCACGCATTTTTTCCAAAATAGACCTGGTCCGCGGTTACCACCAAGTCCCAGTGTGCACTGAGGACGTACCCAAAACAGTGGTAATAACTCCGTTCGGTCTATTCGAGTTCCTGCACATGCCATTCGGGTTAAAAGGAGCGGCACAGACATTCCAGCGCATGATGGATGCAGTGCTGCGCGATCTCCCGTTCGTGTTCGTCTACCTGGACGATATCCTGGTAGCCAGCACGTCCGAAGACGAACATGAAACCCACCTCATGACAGTTTTCCGGAGGTTGGAGGAGCACGGGTTAATAATCAACCCGGCGAAATGCCAGTTTGGCATAACAGAGATTGATTTTTTGGGGCACCGCGTCTCTCCAGAAGGAGCGATCCCGCTGACCGACAAAGTGCGCACCGTGGCGGATTTTCCCCGGCCTCAGACGGTCAGGGCGCTGCAGGAATTTTTGGGAATGGTGAACTTTTATAACCGTTTCCTTCCCCGCGCGGCGCAGCTCATACAACCATTGTACGCCGCGCTCAAGAAACAGAAACCCGCGGAGAGGGTCGAACGGACCCCGGAGCGAGAGCGGGCGTTCTCGGAAGTTAAAGCAGCTCTGGCAAACGCCGCACTGCTGGCACATCCAGACCCGACGGCCCGCATAGCACTCACCACCGATGCTTCAGACGTGGCCATAGGGGCTGTCGTGGAGCAGCGCATCGCTGGGGCTTGGCAGCCGCTTGCCTTTTTCAGCAGAACTTTGCGCGACAGCGAACGTAAATACAGCGCGTTCAACAGAGAGCTGCTGGCTCTCCACCTGGCCATTCACCACTTCCAGTTCTGGCTGGAAGGGCGCAGCTTCACCGCGTTCGTAGACCACAAGCCGCTAACATTTGCGATGGCCAAACTTTCAGAACCGTGGTCGGGCCGGCAGCAGAGACAGCTGGCCGCGATCTCAGAGTTTACTACTGATATTCAGCATGTGTCGGGTAAACTGAATGTGGTGGCAGACTGCCTCTCGCGCACCGTGGTGGCCCCAGTCTGCGTGGGCATAGATTACGCAGCCATGGCCGCGGAGCAGATTAGCGATGCAGACGTGTGCGTGCTCCAGTCTGGACCAACAGGGTTAAGGCTGGAGAGCAGGGTGCTGCAAGACGGCATGCCCCCCCCCCTAATCTTGGAGCCGTTTCGTATTCCGGCTAAGAGGTTCAACCATGTTCACGTGGACCTCGTGGGCCCCCTCCCGCCATCACAGGGGTGCACGCACCTCCTGACAATGGTGGACCGCACTACGTGCTGGCCAGAAGCAGTTCCAGAAGCATGGGTGGCACCTTTTGGAGTCCCGTCGGACAGGGGCCCTCAATTTGTTTTCGAACTCTGGTCCGCGATGGCCCGCAGCCTGGGTGTTACAATTCACCGCACAACCGCGTACAACCCACAGGCCAATAGGTTATGCGAGCGTTTTCATAGATCACTGAAAGCAGCACTCAGGGCTTCATTGACGGATGCAAATTGGGTAGACAAGTTACTGTGGGTTTTATTGGGGTTGCGCTCCGTGCCGAAAGAGTATCTGGAAGCTTCCCCGGCAGCTTCCTCGTTTTTGCGCAGCCCCTACGGCTGCCCGGGGAATTTCTACCAGATAATCCCGCACCCAGCAGCTCCCCTTCTCAGCTTTTGCAGCGTAGCGCAAACACAGGCATGCTGCCGGGACCTGCTCACCACAGTTTTCCGCGTGTTTTTGTGCCTAAAACTTTGACGAATGCAGAGTTCGTGTTTGTCAGACACGACGCCCACCGCCCTCCACTGCACCCACCCTATGATGGACTGTTCAGAGTGCTGGAAACAGGGGATAAGCATTTTTTGTTAGACTTGGGGGGTAGGAGGGAAAAATTGGCATAGACAGACTCAAACCTGCTTTTGTTGTGGCGGAGGAGCAAGTGCTGTTGGCTAGGGCCCCTCAGCGTGGAAGACCCCCACGGAGAGCTCCCCAGGGAAACAATTCATCAGAGCAGCCACACGGGCAGAGTAACCACCCCCCTCCCCTCTCCACGGCTCACTCGCAGTCAGACACACTTCCAGCAGCCTCCCACTGGCACAGCAGCGCCACGGAGGTAGTAAAACCCAGTTGCAGCAGATACGGGAGGAGGCTGAAGCCAAAACAGCGTGTGGACTGATGTTCTATTGTTCTATCTAAGTTGCTGGGGGGGCAGTGTGGGCCTCAGGTTATTTCACACCTTAGACAGAGACAATGAATACACATGGGAGAACAGTGGGAGCGGGGGTTGAATGAAGTGTGGTGTAGATGTCCTGCTGTTATGAGGAAGTGCCTTGAATCTTCTAGAGTGTAACTTGACGCAGAGAGAAGGATGTTTAATGTGACTAGTCAGTCTGTTCTGTGCTCATGAGGTGACACACACTCCACAATACAACAGTTAGTTCTGACCGAGCAATCTGATTGGACAACAGGGATTCCAGGAGTTGTTATAATCCCAGATAACTGCACTCCAGTTCCACTGGATATGGATCACTCCACTTCAAAGGTCTTCTAGGAACCGTTATTTAGTTCCCGTTATTTACTGTCGACTCCTGGTTGGACCTTTAAGGCTACATTAATGGAATACGGCAAAACGATGGACATTTCTCTGAATAAAACATTTGAGTTAAATTATTAATGGTCAACAGAAGAGGAGGAGGAGGAGAGAGGAAGAAGCCAGGCTGTTTCCATGGAAACCTCCCGGTGTGCAAGAATTTCATCAGCTGATCTGGACAATGTGGAGAAAAGCAAAAACGAGGATAACACGGTAAAACCACGATATTTTTGTGGTGATGGAGTTTTTGTTTCATCTGAAAATGGCAAGAAAAGCGAGTGAAGTGTGCCGAAGAAATTGCTAGCATGCTAAATACGAGCCATCGACTAGCTACTGGTGTAATGGCCACATTTTGATCTCCCATCTTTCATGGTACCTCCGCTATGTGGAGGAAATTAGACGTATCACAGCCGCAGTTACTACAATCACGATAACATAACTTCCTCTGGTGTAATATTGCTTAAATCTAAGTACGTCTGTGCTGACCGCCATGACACTCAAGCACGGAACAAGGCCAACGGCACCAGTGAGAGTCCAACAAAGGTACCGGTCAAGTGCCCCCAGAACCAACTCGCCCCAGCCAGTTACAGCCGCCCCTAACCAGCTCGCTCCATGGCCAACTCGCCCCACAACAAACTCGCCCCGGTGGGCGTCTGACAAACACCAGTGTCAGGAATCTAGGAACTCATAAAAGTGATCGTATATTAGTTCGATACCTCAATAAAGATTCAAGACACTGAGGCGGCATGATATAAAGCGGCGTTAATGTAGGTTTTAAGTAGAGTTTTATTAAATCAGTTCGCCTTCATGGGAACTCTGCTCCAGCCCATAGTGTGAGCAGGCTGAAGCCAAATTCCTCAGGCTCTCAGAGAGGAGACACGGTGTGTGTCTGCAGCAGCAGCTGAAGAGTGAGTGAATGAGAGGATGAGCATGGTTACAATGCAGTATATATACCCAACTACAACAATACATAAAAGAGCATTCCCCAGCAGTTGGTATGATCAAAGAGATAACAGAACAGGCATGAGACATTTGCATTTGAGAGACATATTGATCTCGGTCCCTAGGTCACAGTAAGGACAGGACGCATGAACACAATGCATGAAAGGCAACATTAACATCACAGAAGTGAGCCAGAAGAAGCGGGGCTGCCTGTAGACATTAATACACATTTCACTGTTCTGTTAATTGCTCTAGCCGAGCGTTGTGTCTGTCCAGTCTGTTGTGGGGGTTACACCAAACCGCCACATGCTCCCTCCCAGAGGGCTCGGCAGGAGGCCGAAGTCTCGATCATTCAGCTTGGGCAGCGAGCAGGAGAAGCTCTCTGCAGGAGGAGGGGGAGGGAGGAGGGGGGTAGTACATGCCGGACGGGGACGGTGAAATCGTCCGAGCCGCGCAAAAATTGCTTGCTGGTCCGCAACGTTGAGGGGCTGTCCCGTTGAACATGCGGAGGTCTGCAAGAAGAAAAATTAATCTCTGACTCCTCTCGTGGCCATGAAGAAAAGCAGGAGCGGCTGTAAGAAAAAAAAAAGGAAGCAAAGGGACTTGGCGTGTTTGACTTTTAGGTGCAGGCGCAACACTAAAGCCTCGGGAACCGCAGACAGCTGAATTCCCCTTGTGTGCCGTGGCTAAGACCATAAAATCCAGTGAGCAAGCTGCGGGCCTCAGGTGAACGAGCAAGCCTGAAGGGCGGTGTGCAGCAGAAGGAAGGCGGTCAGTGTAGCCGTATGTGTCCCGTGCGTGGTGCACCGTCCTCGTAACTGCCCGGTGCGTGCGCCGGGGTTCCGTGATGGGTGGGCCAGCTGGAGAGGAGAACCAGGGTCAGAAAACTTGGTGGAGATCGGCGCAGTCGGTGCCGATAAATCATCTATGATGAGCTGTGGCTGCAGATTAGTCATGGTGCGTTGGAGCGTTGAGGGGAGATAGACGATCTTTGTTCCTCAGGCTCGGGTAGATGAGTAGGATCGCTGAGAGGGAGGAGTAGCGCTGAGAGGGAGAAAATATTCTGTGTCCCTCGGCCGGTCCAGCGTGGACGTCCTGATCTCAGGCGAGGGTCGCGCCATGACGTTTTCTGCAGTTTTCCCGGTCGTGGGTGATGTCCGGAGAGTAGCTCGCCTGTGTTGGCTCCGCATCGAGGTCTCCCTGAAGCAGAAGGGAGGGCAGCTCGTATGCATCAGGCTGCTGTGTTCACTGGCAGCGTGTTTTTTTTAGCGTCGGGTCGCCAGCGTGGCCGTCCAGACCAGAAGGTTGCGTTGCACAAAGCGTGTGCATTCTTGGGGTCACCAGTGAGGCGGCATGATATAAAGCGGCATTAATGTAGGTTTTAAGTAGAGTTTTATTAAATCAGTTCGCCTTCACGGGAACTCGGCTCCAGCCCATAGCGTGAGCAGGCTGAAGCTGAATTCCTCAGGCTCTCAGAGAGGAGACACGGTGTGTGTCTGCAGCAGCAGCTGAAGAGTGAGTGAATGAGAGGATGAGCATGGTTACAATGCAGTATATATACCCAACTACAACAATACATAAAAGAGCATTCCCCAGCAGTTGGTATGATCAAAGAGATAACAGAACAGGCATGAGACATTTGCATTTGAGAGACATATTGATCTCGGTCCCTAGGTCACAGTAAGGACAGGATGCATGAACACAATGCATGAAAGGCAACATTAACATCACAGAAGTGAGCCAGAAGAAGCGGGGCTGCCTGTAGACATTAATACACATTTCACTGTTCTGTTAATTGCTCTAGCCGAGCGCTGTGTCTGTCCAGTCTGTTATGGGGGTTACACCAAACCGCCACAACACCAAATACTATTTCTCATGAGATTTTCTTTTACTCACAAGCGAGGAGCACGACCCTGGTTACAGGATATCAGTACTGAAGGTAATCCTCTCAGTTCAGTCATTTTATACAAAGCAGTTGCATAGTCAAACACACACACACAGCAGTTACATGGTCAGATAGATAAAACATGCTGACACTGAAGGAAGGGGAACAGCTCCAAAAAAGGGCTTTGCTTCCTGTGTCCTGAGGAGTAACAGTCCCATGTTATCAAGATGGCTCTGTGCTCTAAGGAGAAGCTGTTCTCCAAGGCAGGTGCAGGCAACTGTTTTAAGATAAATCTGCCATGAAAGGATAACTGGAATTTCAACATAATTAAAAACATAAAAAACAACTTTAGTCTTCATGCATCATGTACAAAACCTCTAATACACAGACAGCTTTAGTATTTTTTAGCAGACAGTTACATACAGTTATATATACACTTCATTGAATTATATAAAATGATAATATGTATACACATAACAATTTTTCCTGACAATTCCCTCTTGTTTATCATTTTTATCAATTTAAATCACATGCAATCATCAGTACAATGTATCTTCTCACGATTTTCTACATTGACATCATTGAGCATCACTCCCAAATTTAAACAGTGGTTTTGTCATCACAATCACCATCACTTTGCTATCTTAAGACAGTACATTGTACAGGGACTTCTCTTTGGAGCATAACAGATTGTAACATGAAAGTGTGTTGAGCAAGAGCTCTATTTATCATGGACCTTATACAGGGAATGACACACATGAAAAGCACACAGAATAAGATTAATATCACAATCAATGGGGTTAACTATTTCAAAAGAATCTGCCACCAAGTTCTACTTTGAAACCAATCCCAGGATCCCCAACCTTTATCTTCATCTAACCCATGCCGTAAGTGTAAAATATCATTCAAATGGCTAATTTTTGTTCTTCATTTAAAGTTGTGAATCCTTGCTCCATTAATACAGTCAGATTTTCCATTGTCCGTGCTAATGCATTTATGTGGTGTATAGCTAGAGCACTGCCATACATTGGAAAAAGAGTACTCATAATACCTTTAAAATCACTAATTCTCTGTTTTCCAGATAGTTTACCCGCCAACTGTTGCATGTCTATTTTTTCTTCTTTTTACCCTGGTGTGTATTTCAGTTTGTTCAGGATGATAATAATGGGAGTAGGATGTTTTCATTTCATGTGTAAGATTTGACCTTATGCTGATGTGTGGGAACAATATAGCCATGTAACACCTGCCACACCATCCTGGAGGAAGCAATGAGTAAACATTAGATCCACAAACCCAAACATGGTTTTCCAAGAATCCATACCCATCATCATTTGGCCAAAAAAGAGTAGGATTATTGCTACAGTTAAAAGTACAATTTTTGCTCTTTAAGGTGAAATTTCCAGCAGCAATATAGGGAAAGTGAAATACATTTCTACAAACAGAATCATGATATCACACTTCACAGGTCACTTCCTTTGTATCATTGCATCTTTGTGAAAAACCCAGGTTGAAACTGTTTTTACTACAGTTTTTGTGGAAGCAGATTGGTGAAGTAAACAGTGTAGGATTTACTTTCATTAAAGGCTTCTTAACTGCAAGCAAAGAAGTTCCAATCCCAATAGTATTAAATATTCTAATCTTAGACCCAGTGTAATCAGTAATAGTGACATTCAATCTATTAAGATACCTTTCTGATAAATTCCCCACCAACCAATGTCCGACATTATTGCTTGTATTAAACAGACTGAGACGAGAGTTCATCGCTATTGTCACTCCGGGCATTTTCTCTTCACTCATTGGAACAGGGATCATCGGTATTGCAGTCTTGTGTGAATGGGGTAGCAATGAACACACATAGCAAGAAGTATTGATTCCCAGTCCTCTCACTGAAACCACCATTGTCTTGTACCACAGGTTATGCGTATAATCCACGTATTGTTCATTGTCCGTGCTTCGTGGGTTCCTTGTCCTTGAATCAGAAAGAGATTACCACCCCACTGTCAGGAGAAGTGCTGAACACAGAGTCATCAATAATTTTGGTGCCATGCTTCCACCTGAGAGAGTACCCCTCTGGGCCTCTTTCTTCACCGGGGTTGAGACGGCCTTGTCCTTAAAAGGACACGCCCCCTTTGTAACTGGACTTACTCAGGGAAACAAGTTAGTTAGTTCACTTACAGGCACCCGTAGTCTTTTAACGTGTGAAAGGTGAATCCGAGATGGTCATTCAGCAATACTGCAGTGGGAGTGGGAGTGTCTAGTGTTGTCGATGGTGGTTCTTTATGAAGACATAGTCTCCAGGTTGCAACGGGTTATTCGCTTCTTTCTGTGGAGGAGAGAGAGCTTCTGACAGAATCAAAACATTCCCTGAGATGTTCACCAAGATCTGTGTATTTGTTAGGCGTGGTTAGTGGTGAGAGGTCAGGTAATACATAAGGACGGTGAAAAACACATTCAAAGGGTGATAATCCTGTCTTTAGGTCTAGTATAGAGTTAATGGTTAGTCTGACTAATTTCAGGGCTTCTGGCCAAGTAATACCCTTTTCCATGTATAGCATTTGCTTGATTGTACCATTTTTCTTTTTACAAAACCTGTACTTTGTGGGTGATAGATACTATGAAATTTAATCTTACTTCTTACAGCTTGGATTAAGTCTTGAACTGTTTGTGCTGTAAAATGAGTTCCATTATCTACATAAATCAGTTCTGGAACCCCAAAAACAGAAAAACATGATTTACTAGAGTTTTACACACAAATGCGGCATTTGCTGAGGATGTGAGACAAATTTCTGTCCACTTTGTGAAGGTGTTAATCAACACCAAGCAATATTGTAGCTTTCCATTGCTCCTTGAGCATTATTTTATAAACAAATGATGCACTTTTGGCATGTTTTTGTTACTTCTTTCAAAATATTAGGACAGTTTTTCCAACATCCTCATCATTCATTGATTTCCCTCCTGTTGGCACATGATTAGCCATGTGCCACCAGGACAGCTCATTTATATAATGTGGGTAACAGAGCAAATTTTCGTCAGGCAAGCCAAATGTATATCTAATTATTTACATATGAAACAGGAGGAAGGTCCATATTATTTTAACAATCTTTTAAAACATCAACATCATTAATAAAACAGACGGTTCCTAAAAGATTAATAGCAGTACAGTGAGCAGCGTTATCAGCCAAGCGATTACTGCAGTTAAACAAGTCAGTGCCATTAGTGTGGGCAGGGCAGTGAATAACTGCCACATAACGTGGTAGCATCAAAACATTACGTAGCTGCAATAATTGCTATCGATATTTACTGGTTTTCCTGTGGAGGTGACAAACCCCCGCAGATTCAAGGTAACAGTATGCAGGTGGCATGCGTTATAAGCATATTTACTGTCTGTACAGATAAGTTACATTCAGGTTAATAGCTCATTCAGCTGTTGGAGGTGATGCAGGTTGTGGAATTTTTACACAATCAGGACCCCAGACAACATTGTTACAGCATAAGCACACTTCTATTTTTTACAGAGCAAGCCTGTCGCTCGCTTCTTCCCTTGCTAAGTAGAGAGGGAGAGAGCTGCTGTTCACCCCCCCTTACTGATGGGAGAGAGAACCACCGCTCGCTCCTCTGTTGCCTTTTTTTTAATTTTAAATGAGCCATCAGTAAATAACCACAAGGAATTTGGTACCAGCTTAAGGTGTGGCTGTGACAACAAGGTTATAGTGTACAACAACAGTCTAGCTGGTAACAATATGGAATGGTTGTCCTGCTGCAAAACCCCCTTCACGACATGGGGAATGTGTAGGATAATAGAGGGCATGATCTTATTATTTGTATTATCCCATGAAGAATAATAAAAAGTGGTCTGTATTTCCCAGCATGTATTTTAGTTATAACTGTAGCCCTATGTTTATCCTGGGCACTACAGAAAATGAAATGAGAAGCGCTTATGTAAATAAAGTTGAATTGAATTCATCATCAATCATTTATTGATAATTTTTATGCATTATCTAATTTTCTGAGGATTGCTAATTATTTGCTAATTAATTTCTTTGATACCCCCTGTTTTGATACATGGAAGCTCACATGCACCAAAGTTACAGGGTATTTGTTTGATTTTACTGAAAGGAAGTGTGCTCACAATTTTAATTTTAAATAAAATTTGCAGGTAGCCCAGTTCCTTCAAGATTTCAATAATTATAGCTTCTTTTTGTGACATCTCTTGAAATAGTTTACAAATTCTATTTAAGAAAAACAAAATAACTATCTGTGTGGTCTATATTAATCATATATCCCATAACCTACATATGTATAAGCATGTGAGAATGTTTGGTGATTACATATGTAAAGCGACTTCACACCTCAGAACAGGACAAAAGGTCTCAACCGCCAGTGAAGATCAAAGAGCAACCGAGGCGCTGCGGTGGAGACCAGATAGGTCGCCCTGACCTCCCAGGGCCAGGTGGAGGGGTACGAAGACAAAGGAGGGGGATTAAGATAATGAGGGATGTCAGCTTTGATATGCATGTCTTTTGTTATGTGTGAGTATAAGTATGTAGAGCCGAATGTGTTCGATCTCTTACTTCTTCTGCTGCTGCACTAGATGAGACTTGTTAGAGGAGCGAAGCTGATAATAAACTTTGGTTTATAAGTCACATCGCCTTGTTATTCAAAGCTCTTCTACAATCTGTGCATTTTTGATATGCTTCAGCATTGATAAATAAGATCAGTTTGTCCGGTTGAACACAGATGGGTTGAATTTGAAATATTGTGTCACATTCTTTCAGTCAAAGGAAAGGGGACGTTTTGCCTAATTAGAATTTGATTTAATGTTTTACAAGGAATGCCCCTATTTCATACATTCCTTGGTAAATTATGGAGTGCAATGTAGTTCACCCTGACCCAGCTTGGCCACCGCTGAATCAGGAGAAGCACATTCCTCATTGCTGTCACATTTCTGAAATATGATGTTGTTACACACCATTATAAATATATCCCGCAGTGCAAAATCATATAAACATCACATCTGTAAAATCAGGAGTCCTTTAAATCAGTGTAGTCATCCTTCTTTTATTTTTTAAATTTGGGCCTAATGTAATGTCAAGTTTGAATAATACATGTCTCCCAAGCAAATTTACTGGGCAGGAGGGTGCCACAAATCACTTCTGAAATGCATACTTTGCCTGTGGAGTAGTCTGTTAATGTAATTGGGCCATAAAGGCTCTCAGTTATACTTCCACCTCCTGCATTTGAACTTTAATTGTTCTTCCAGTAAATTTAGCACCCTTGGGGATTTTGCGAACAGTAGTGCATGTGGCTCCTGTGTCACAAAGAAATTCAACCTCTTTCCATTCACTAGTAACCATATTGTAGGGGCAGACAACACACTGCTGTACATAGTCAGGTCCAAAGTCTCATTAGGTCTTGTTAACACTTCAGATAGTCTTTTATGTTGATTTAAAACAGTCTGTCGGTCTTCAGGGGAGAGCTTGTCACAGTCGGTTAGTCATGCTCTCCAACCTTCCTGTCCTTGACCCCCTGAGGGTCCTGGTCTTGGTGGACCTTGAAAGTGTCCCCTGCCTCTCCCTCTGTGCTCACTCTGAAACCTTCCTCGGTTTCTACGTCTTCCTCCCTGTCCAGCATTCTGCCTCTGACCTGCAGTACATTCACGCCACCAGTGTCCTGGTTGGCCACAGTTAAAAACAAACATTCTGATTTCCGTTATTCACTCGGCTCTGCTCTCTCGTTTTTGGTCGTGTTCCCCCTTGTACCACTTTTGCTACAAACACTTCTTCCAGGTGATTACTCAAAAACATAGAGTTTGGTCTTCCTTTCTTATTACCTTTAGTTGTAAATTTTACAGTTGACACTAGGACCGCACATTCGTCCACATCCAATGTGGATTTGAAAGAATAATCTTTTTCCCATTTATTTAGATATTTTTCAGGATCCTTTATTTGCTCTTTTTCCTTTAATTTGTCATTGTAATTTTTTTACCGTTCGGCGTGCAGTTTCCTCTTTTTTTCTTTTGCATATTTTTTGTTTTATTTGTTTTTTCCTGTACAGTTACCCATTCTTATTTAGCCAGGGACGTTGCAGTTCGCCCACTGCAACAATATTACTGCCCAATAGGTGCGCTCACCTTTTTGATGGAACTAGATGCTCACGCAACCTTTAAAATGCGCTCACCTTTTAGATAGAATTAGATGCTCAAGCGTTAGGACTTCTGTAGTTTCCTACAGAATCATTACCTGGTATGATCAGATAGGAAAATATAGGGCGCCGCCCCACACCACCACTACTAGAAAGAAAAAAAATATATATAGGGCGTCACCTTATATTACCATTACTAGTTAAAACTTGACCTATCAGTCAATACACAGCACCTTTAACTTTTTTATTTTAAACCTGACTCTTCGGGCCGGGAAAACAACACAATACCCATTTTATCTGTAGTCGTGAAGCGCCGTCACACTACCTCATTTCTTTGTTACTTCAAAAAATATTTCACTTACTTTATGACTCTTCCAGTGAGGTGACCGTCACTGGGAGAGCCAGGATGTCAGTCCCCTCCCCAGGGTTCCCTGAAGACGGGTTTTTTCCAAAACTGACCGCTGGTCAGACCATGCATGGGTTTGTTGGCCCGGGGGAAGACGTCTTGTCCTGGCTCGCCCAGCTGTTGGCCATCCGGGTCACCAGCACCACGTATGTCAGGAATCTAGGAACTCATAAAAGTGATCGTATATTAGTTCGATACCTCAATAAAGATTCAAGACACCAAATACTATTTCTCATGAGATTTTCTTTTACTTGCAAGCGAGGAGCCCGACCCTGGTTACAGGATATCAGTACTGAAGGTAATCCTCTCAGTTGAGTCATTTTATACAAAGCAGTTGCATAGTCAAACACACACACACAGCAGTTACATGGTCAGATAGATAAAACATGCTGACACTGAAGGAAGGGGAACAGCTCCAAAAAAGGGCTTTGCTTCCTGTGTCCTGAGGAGTAACAGTCCCATGTTATCAAGATGGCTCTGTGCTCTAAGGAGTAGCTGTTCTCCAAGGCAGGTGCAGGCAACTGTTTTAAGATAAATCTGCCATGAAAGGACAACTGGAATTTCAACATAATTAAAAACATAAAAAACAACTTTAGTCTTCATGCATCATGTACAAAACCTCTAATACACAGACAGTTTTAGTATTTTTCAGCAGACAGTTACATACAGTTATATATACACTTCATTGAATTATATAAATGATAATATGTATACACATAACAATTTTTCCTGACAACCAGTGTATCCAACACAGAACATGCCGGGAGAAGCAGCGGCCTGACACCACCTGGCTCAAAGGCACGCTAACTGATGGAGATAAAAAAGGTTTTTTTCAATGAAGTGAAAAACCAAGATGATGCACGTGTGACGTCTGTGAGCCGTAGACCAATGATGAGGCGAGTGATGAACTACACAGGACTTTATTACATGCTCACAGCATCCAGACAGACGCTCCCGCTAGGCAGAGGTGGTCTAGAGACCGCCCCTCTACCGCACAGCCCTCTGACACCCTGGGCCATGTCACCACCCGTGTAACACCATAACATGTCCCACCAACAACACTGCAGCATGGAGTGTGGTTTTACCGGGAGGAGCAGCCAACAGCATAGTGTGATCATGGAAAACAGCTGAGCTCTGGCTTCCAACCATCAGCTGATTTGATCCACTTCCTCCCATGTTCGCCAGTCACGAAATTAAAAGTTTGGTTAAAACAGATGAGTTGAAAATATATATTTTTATTAAATCTGTAACACTGAAAAAAACCTCTCCTCCCTTGCAGAAAAAAAATCCGGTCAGATATTCAGAGATTTCAACAACAAACGGTTTTGTCTCCCTTCCTGTTCAGCCATTATACTGCGGACTTCTCACACAACACAACACACTGCCATCTACAGAAGTTCTCTGACGGCTCTGGAGATGAGGCCGACCTGTGAGTGTTCTGACCTCCTGGGCGCGGTCTTCCAGGCTGCACCACCTCAGCTGACAAACATGCTCACCGCAAACTCGCACCCCAGATCACGTGCTGAACCACAGAGCTATGTCCATAACAGCTGGACAACTGAAACGGTCCTCCACACCACAGCGGCTAAGCTAGTGAAGGCTAGCTGGGTTTTAGCTTGCTTCTACCGTTCTTTTAAATCCTCTTTGAAAGCAGAAACGGAAACCAGAACCTTCTCCGGGTCAGCTTCGTTGTCTCTCACAAATATTCCTCACATCTGTTTGGTGACGCAACAAAAGTCTTTTGAACAGTTTTACCAGAAAGTCTCGGTTCAGGCCTCAAATGCCACATTTCCACTACATAGTTCTGCTCGACTCTTTTCGTTTCTTTACTACTCATTTCTCCCCGCGGTTGTGCCTCCATTACAACCGTATAAAGCCGTGTATTGCTGGGGGTGGGCGGGGATTGAGGCGGCGCCACACGCTGCTGACGTAAAGCCACGCGACCGAATCCTCCACAACAAAGAAAAAAATGGCGGATTACGAGCGGAGGATTTCCACTGTGGTCGCTATTCTTCTGTGGGTTTTTAACACAATGAATGTCTTTAACGGACAAGAGAATTTTACAGGAGAAGACGACGTGGATTGAGACAACACACGTTGGAGCAGGAGAGGAGACTAGTGGTTGCCCAGCAGGAATCTGAAGCAGCTGCATATGAAGCAGAGATCATTGCCCGGCACATGACACACATGAGGCACATGAGGGAGCAGATGTTGGTAAGTTCAGTTCCACTGTTGTTTACACTTCTAACACATGACTGTGTATCCAAACACGAGGGGAACCAGATTATTAAGTTTGCAGATGACCACCACGGGTGGTGGGACTTATTCAGAGGGATGAGGAATCAATGTACAGGGAAGAAGTGAGAGACCTGGAGGGCTGGTGCAGGGAGAACAATCTGGTGCCTCAACGTGGACAAAACGAAGGAGATGATTATCGACTTCCGGCGGTCACAGCCTAAGCACGTCCCCCTCAGCATCGGCGGCCGTTTAGTGGAGAGAGTAGAGAACCATCAAGTTCTCGGAGTGCAGATCTCGCAGGACCTGACCTGGAGCAAGAATTCCTTTGGAGATCAGGAAGCGAGCTCAGCAGAGACCTACACTTCTTGAGGAAACTCAAACAGGCCTCTCTCCCCCATCTGCATCCTCAGGAACCTTCTACAGAGGTGTGGTGGAGAGTGTTCTGACGTACTGCATTGCTACATGGTACTCCAGCTGCAGTATGTCAGACAAAAAAGCCCTGCAGAGGAAAGTCAAGGGGGCGGAGAGGGTAATTGGAGTCTCCCTCCCCTCTGTCCACGAACTTTTTCAGAACCGTTGTAGGAGCAGGGCACTGAACATTTGTCAAGGGACCGTTCTCACCCTCTGCATAAACACTTTGAACTTCTTCCATCTGGTAAACGATTCCGGAGCATCAGAGGCAGAACCACCAGACTGATCAACAGCTTCCTCCCACAAGCTGTCAGGATGCTGAACAGCTGACCCGGAATCTCACATACACCCTACTGCACCTATGGACATTTTGTATATTATAGTTAGTTATTCTGTTTCTCCAAGTATGTCTCAGGGATGTGTGGGGGGGGTGGGGGTGGGGTGGGGGGTGGAGCTATGTGGGAGTGTGTCTTAATCATGCTGCTTCTTATATGGATGCCGAGAGAAACGTAATTTCATCTTGCCTGCACTACAGTTTTATGTACAGCAATATGACAATAAAGTTTGATTTTGATCTGATTTGATTTGATTAATGATTTCTATTGTCATTTTTTGGTCATGTCATTGTTGTGTACAGCATTTTGATGTCGCCAGGTTATCAGTATTAATATGTTGAGAGTTTCATTGACCTCTGTTTTCTGAAATAATTTTCAAATGTTTCCATAAATCAGTGCCTGAGCCACTTGCTGGTTCATCCAAAGACAGGACAGCAGCAGAGAGCCACCAGGAGTTCTGTTAACAATAACTGTAAAATATTCCACCGCAGAACCACATTTGGACAAACAGCTTTCTCTATAAAGGACAGTCACATCTGGAACACAATGCCAAATGAAATTAAAATAATAACGGACTTTAAAACATTCACTAAAAAGGTTAAAAACTGGCTGAAAAATAAACAAGAATGTACCCATGTATGAAATGAATTGTCTGCAGGGTTGAGAGTGAATGAAGGGAAGGAATGAATGTGTTTGTTTATAGTGAGTGACGAAGGGAGGGAAGGCCTGAAATAGGCAAATGTGAGGTCAGGTTGTTATATTGTGTATTTATAATATTTATAATATTTATAATATTTATAATTGTGTATTAGATTGTATTTATAATCTTTTTGCATTGATGTATGTGGTTATTATTTATTCTGTTTTCATTTTTTCTTTTCCTTATCCTTTTTTGCTTTTTACTTGTTTCTCCTTTCTAAAGCCCATCCAGGGACAAGAGTTGCAAATTAGCTAATAGCTATACACTCTTTGTGCAACACAATCAGATTGATTGTCATTTGATTAATTGACTTCCTCTGCAGGTGGATCACCGGACTTCCTGACGGACCGGAGGCAGCATGTGGCGGCTGGGAAAGACTGTCCAGACTATACTAGCATCAGCACCGGATCACCCCAGGGCTGTGTACTTTCCCCCCTACTCTTCTCCCTTTACACCAACTCCTGCACCTCCAGCCACCAGTCTGTCAAGTTGATCAAGTTTGGCGGACGACACCACCCTCATCGGGCTCATCTCCAACGGCAACGAGTCCGCCTACAGGAGAGAGGTGGCCCAGCCTGGCGTCCTGGTGCAACAACAACAACCTGCAGCTGAACGCTCTGAAGACAGTGGAGATGATTGTGACTTCAGGAAAGTCACAACCCCTCTGCCCCCCCTCACCCTCACAGGCTCTCCCATCACCACTGCTGATTCCTTCCACTTCCTAGGCACCACCATCACCAGGGACCTCAAGTGGGAGCCGACCATCAACTCCCTCATCAAAAAGGCCCAGCAGAGGATATTCTTCCTGCGGCAGCTGAGGAAGCTCAAGCTACCCACCAAGATGTTAGTGCAGTTCTACACAGCCATCATCGAGTCCATCCTCACCACCTCCATAACCGTGTGGTACGCAGGAGCACTGCCAGGGACAGGACTAAGGCTGCAGCGCGTCGTGCGCACTGCTGAGAAGGTGATCGGCTGCAAGCTCCCATCTCTCCAGGATCTGTACATCTCCAGAACCCGGAGGCGTGCTGGCCGGATCATAGCCGATCCCTCACCACCCTGGTCACGTACTGTTTGCCCCCCTCCCCTCAGGTAGAAGACTTCGGTCCATCCAGACTAAAAACCTCCCATCACATGAACAGCTTCTTCCCCTTCGCATCAGACTGCTGACACTAAGTGACTTATTGACTCTCGTGCACTATGTACAAGCAGCTCAACCAGACTCATGTCAATCATCACTGTTTTCTTCCTGCATTACCGACTGCACTATATGGTTCTCCACATTATCTGCTGCTCGCTAATATATTTTAACTGCTGACCAGTATTATTCACTCTTATTCTACACTTTCAAATCAATCAAATCAAATCAAACTTTATTGTCATATTGCTGTACATACAACTGTAGTGCAGGCAAGATGTGAAATTGCTTTCTCTCGGCATCCATATAAGAAGCAGCATGATTAAGACACACTCCCACATAGCTCCCACCCCCCATCCATTCACACATCCCTGAGACATACTTGGGAAACAGAATAACTAACTATAATATACAAAATGTCCATAGGTGCAGTAGTGGGTATGTGAGATTCCGGTCAGCTGTTCAGCATCCTGACAGCTTGTGGGAGGAAGCTGTTGATCAGTCTGGGGGTTCTGCCTCTGATGCTCCGGAATCGTTTACCAGATGGAAGAAGTCAAAGTGTTTATGCAGAGGGTGAGAACGGGTCCTTGACAATGTTCAGTGCCCTGCTCCTACAACGGTTCTGAAAAAGTTCTTGGACAGAGGGGAGGGAGACTCCAATTACCCTCTCCGCCCCCTTGACTATCCTCTGCAGGGCTTTTTTGTCTGACATACTGCAGCTGGAGTACCATGTAGCAATGCAGTACGTCAGAACACTCTCCACCACACCTCTGTAGAAGGTCCTGAGGATGCAGATGGGGAGAGAGGCCTGTTTGAGTTTCCTCAAGAAGTGTAGTCTCTGCTGAGCTCGCTTCCTGATCTCCAAGGAATTCTTGCTCCAGGTCAGGTCCTGCGAGATCTGCACTCCGAGGAACTTGATGTTCTCTACTCTCTCCACTAAACGGCCGCCGATGCTGAGGGGGACGTGCTCAGGCTGTGACCGCCGGAAGTCAATAATCATCTCCTTTGTTTTGTCCACGTTGAGCACCAGATTGTTCTCCCTGCACCAGCCCTCCAGGTCTCTCACTTCTTCCCTGTACATTGATTCCTCATCCCTCTGAATAAGTCCCACCACCGTGGTGTCATCTGCAAACTTAATAATCTGGTTCCCCTCGTGTTTGGATACACAGTCATGTGTTAGAAGTGTAAACAACAGTGGACTGAGTACACAGCCTTGAGGGGTTCCGGTACTCAGCGTGACAGAGTTGGAGATGTTGTTTTCCAACCCCGGACAGACTGAGGTCTCTCAGTCAGGAAATCCAGGATCCAGAGACATGTGGCGGTGGTTCAGACCGAGAAGGAGTAATTTCTCTATCAGTCTCTGGGGAATAATGGTGTTGAATGCTGAACTGAAATCAATGTACAGGAGTCTGGCGTAGATGTCTTTCTGGTCCAGGTGGGTGATGACAGAGTGTAGGGTGGTGACTATAGCATCCTCCGTGGAGCGGTTTGAACGATATGCAAACTGGAGTGGGTCGTGTGATGCAGGGAGGCAGGCTGTGATGTGTGGTTTGACAAGCTGTTCAAAACACTTCATCACAATTGGTGTAAGTGCAACAGGACGATAGTCATTCAAACATGACACCACTGGTTTCTTTGCCACCGGTACAATGATAGAGGTCTTGAAGCATCAGGGGAACGATGGCCTGACTCAGGGAGATGTTATAAATGTCAGTCAGGACATCCGCCAACTCGCTCGCGCAGTCTCGGAGCACACGTCCCGGAATGTTGTCTGGACCTGCAGCTTTGCGTGGGTTGATTTTGGATAGGGTCCTCCGTGTGTCCGCTGTGTTAATGGTAAAGCTGGTCTGACCGATGGTGGGGAGTGGGGCCGGCCCTCCCTCTGATTGTCGAGTTTGATGCTTCAAAACGTGCAAGAAGTCGTTAAGCCTGTCTGGAAGCGAAGCGTCGTCATCATCGACCCCCTGCCTAGACTTAAAGCCCGTCAGTGTCCGAACTCCCTGCCACATCTGCTTGGTGTTCCTAGTGTCACAGAGGTGTCCCTGGATTTCTCCGCATAGGCGCGCTTTGCCACCTTAATTCCCTTTGAAAGCGCAGACCTGGCTGAGCGGAGGGCAATCCTGTCCTTCGCTCTGACGATGCATCTCTGGCTTTAAGCAGCGAGCGCACCTCTGCAGTCATCCAGGGCTTATGATTACCCCGCATAGTGATGGTCTTCACTGTAGTGACATCCTCTGTGCACTTCGCGATGTAGCTGGTGACCGAATCAGCATACTCCTCCACATCTGGTCCTGTCTTCCTGGGAGGCTGCTATTTTGAAAGATCCTCCAGTCTGTGTGATGAAAACAGTCTTGCAGTGCAGAGGTTGCACTCTCTGGCAAAATCCTGATTTGTTTCACTGCTGGCCTGCTGCGCTTCAATAAAGGTTTGTAGGCAGGAACCAGCATCACGGACATGTGATCAGAACGGCCGAGATGGGGGCGGGGTAACGCTTTATATGCATCTGTGTTTTGTATACACTAAGTCCAACATATTCTCTCCTCTGGTCTTAAAGTCTACACATTGTTTAAACTTGGGGAGCACAGTCTTTAAGCTGTGTGGTTAAAATCCCCCGCAACCACCACAAAACTGTCCGGGTGTGACGTTTGGATTTTACTGATTGCACTGTGCAGTTTCCCGAGTGCCTTCTTAGCATTAGCTTTAGCGTTAGCGCTCGGCGCTATGTAAACACCAACTACAACACGTTGTTGAATTCCCTCGGCAGATAAAAAGGCCGACAATTAACAATAAGGAACTCCGCCAACGGAGAGCAGTGTTTAGACACTAACGTGGCATTAAAGCACCAGTTCTTGGTTAACATAGATGCATAGCCCACCCCCCCGGCTCTTACCGGAGCTCGCCGTTTCCCTGTCGGCCCGGAACATCGCCATATCTTCCAGCTGAATGGCCTCGTCAGGAATGTTGTCGTGGAGCCATGTCTCGGTGAAACAAACACACAGCAGTCCCTCCATTCTCTCCGGGTTTCTTTCAGCAAACGCAGCTCGTCTGCCTTGTTTTCGAGGGCGCGGACGTTTGATAGAAGAAGCGACGGTACCGCTGGTCTGGAGGGGTTAGCCTTTAGCCTAGCATGGATCCCGGCCCTTTTTCCTCGCTTTTGCTTGCGCTCGCCCACCGCTTCCGCTTCCTCCTCTCCCGGGTAGCTTCCAGCGGGGACTCCGCCAAAATTCCATGCTGGCGTTAGAATGTCCAAATCACAACCGATCGCCGCGATTCTTGCAGCGTGCAGTACCTTGATGTTTAATAAGGTCTCACGGTTTGTAAGTTTTACAGAATGTACGTCTGGGATGAATAAAACTCTCACACTCGCTGATACCAAGAGGGGCCGCTGCGTCTAGGCGCGCCGCCATCTTTTTATTGCATGTATAGTTTATTTATTTTATTTTATCATGTTTAATGTTGCAGCATTGCACTGAGACAAATTCCTAGTTTGTGTACTACATGAACAATGGCAATAAATCTGATTCTGATTCTGATTCTGATTAATTGTCTATGTTTATTGCACTGTCCCTGTCAAATAAACAAATAATGTAATCTAATGTATGCTGTGTCTGTGTTTCAGTTGGCTGAGTTCTTCCAAAATAAACGCTACAGACATCGGCCTGGGCAATTAACCGTAGCTCGCATTGGTGGGAGAATATTGTCCCCGGCTTCTCAAGCACGCAGTGGTTGCAGAACTTCCGGATGTCCGAGGACACTTTTACATACTTGTGCCACAAATTGCGTCCGTACGTGAAGCATCAAGATACGAAATTCTGCCAGTGTGTGCCTCTGAGGAAGAGAGTGGCCATTGCACTGTGGAAGCTTGCTACGGTTCAGAGTACTGCAGTATTGGTCATCTATTTGGGGTCAGCAGCACAACGGTTTGCAGGTGTGTGCAGGACTTTTGTGCAGCTGCAGAGTCATTGCTGGTTCCAGAACAACTCCATTTTCCTGATGAAGGGCAGTTCAGGGAAATGTCGGCCTACATTGAGAGTCAGTGGGGGCTACCAATGTGTGTTGGTGCCATTGATGGATCCCACATACCATCATCGCACCAACACAATATCACGCAGACTACTTTAATCGTAAAGGCTGGCACTCTGTGCTCCTTCAAGGTGTTGTTGATGGAAGGGGGTTGTTCTGGAATGTGTTTGCAGAGCTGCCTGGGAGCATGCACGATGCTAAGGTGCTGAGACTGTCCACACTGTGGATTTAGCCATCGTGAAAACCTCTTCCCACCTAAAATCAGGAACATTGGTGCGGTACGTGTGGGCTACTTCATCCTTGGAGACTCTGCTTATCCACTGCAAAACTGGCTGTTGAAAAACATTCCATGACACCCGGACGACTGACTGAAGAACAACACACGTTCAACCAGACCATCAGTCGAGTACGGGTGGTTGTGGAGAATGCTTTCGGCAGGCTGAAGGGAAGGGTGGCGCTGCCTTCTAAAAAGAATGACTGTAACATCGCACTGGTTAAAATCGATGGTATAGACTTGTTGTGCACTGCATAATCTGTGTGAGAGTCATGGAGAGGCCTTTGACACGACATTGGATGATGCAGCAGATGAACAAGTGGTGGTGGCAAGCGTCACAGGGGGTAGAGGAGCAGGGTGGAGATATAAGAGATGCTGTGATGCAGCACTTGTGTAGCAATAAATAGACATTTCATTTGTTCAGTGTTCATGTGCAAACATATGTCAAACATGTTTTTTAAAGGCGTCGGCCGGGACAAAATTTCAATATCGCTAAATCATATCTTAAATTGTTGTGTGAGACGAGCTAATTTGAACCGCTCATGTTTTGGTGTCAACAAATGTCGCATAAGGTGACAATGCGCTATTGAAGTATGATTTCCTTTCAAAGCTGTCTGACTCCAAGCGATCAGCGGCCTAAAATGGCCACTGACTGTGAAGACGTCAGGTCAGGAAGGCGACCAGCAAAACACTCGACGGAAAATGCGTGTTGTTTACGTTTTAAAAGCGGCGATAACGGATATTTCTAGGAGTACTTGTGGATTACAAATAGAGTATTTATTACGATTAGGATTTCAGTGATCGAATTAATTATGGTTTGGCGTTGTGTTGTCTACGGGTGCGACGGTTATACCGGAGGAGGCACGCGGTGAGTGTTTATGATTTCCCCTGCCTGGGAAAATCAGAACCGCATGGGTGAAATTCGTTCAGAAAACGCGAAAAAATTGGAATTATGTCCCGTAAATCACCAACATATGCAGTAGACATTTCGTAGACAGCGATTTTGAGAATAAGATGCAATTTGAAATGAAATTAGCAAAAAGATTGCTGATAAAAAAATCGGCTGTTCCAACTATATATCCGTCATTTCAAAGTCCCAATCTCAGACAA